>OY992894.1:54393531-54993531 GCA_963921405.1 Cepaea hortensis
TAGTTAGAGAGATTCACGCAGCCAGCTTGCAAGGCCTGACTTGGGGGTGTCCTGGCCTGGTTAGAGAGATTCACGCAGCCAGCTTGCAAGGCCTGCCTTGTGGGTGTCCTGGCCTGGTTAGAGAGATTCACGCAGCCAGCTTGCAAGGCCTGGCTTGGAGGTGTCTTGGCCTGGTTAGAGAGATTCACGCAGCCAGCTTGCAAGGCCTGCCTTGGGGGTGTCCTGGCCTGGTTAGAATTGTTCATTGTGACTGGGGCCAGCCTCTGTAGCAACTGCAATGGTCAAATGTGCCAAATTGTTGTTTCATTTGTGAGAACTAGAAGACAAGAATATAAATATAGATTATGTATAAAGCACCGGGATATTCCGGAGTTTTTCACGTGAAAGCATGCTACATGCCACCGAAATAGGCTGCTGATGTACATTTCTTTTGTGTCATTTCCCGTGCTGCCTGTTTTTATTCTTTGCGTCGCCATTGTTTGATGACTATTGCTGTGTTTGGTATGAGATATTCTGTTGTCATTTACATATTTTTACTTTCATTTTTTATTTTTTGCTTTTACGTCGACCTTGTTTAATCGCTGCTGCCATATTTGCTGTGTCATATTCTGGTTGTCGGCTCAGTATTTTTGTTTCCGGCTCAGCCTCGTATGATGGATACTGTCATGTGTGATATGTTAGTTGTCAGTTTAGTAATTTTGTGACAGTGGCATTCCGTTGGTTAGAGGAGACGACTACAACACTCTTTGCGTTCATTACGGACTCAAGGAGTATGCTAAGTAAGGTTGAGAAAGAAACGTATCGTGTGGAATGGCTACCCTCGCTTCAAAGGTCACAGATTGTGAGAATTGTATGGATATTTTGCCCTGGCCATGCGGGAGTGTGAGGGAATAAACAGGCTGATAGGCTTGCAGGGAAGACAACTCTTGGTGGTAGATTACCTAAGTACAAGGGGGGAAGTGGTCGAGCGCCTGTGGGACCAGGTGGAGAATTAGAACTTTCAATCAGATAGCGGTGGGAATGATTAGTAGTTTGACTCTTCGCTGGCTGGTGAACAGGGGGGGGGGGGCTGAGCACGTATGGGAATGTCTTGAGTGCAGTAATGTCGGTTCTTAGCTCAACTCAACTCAACTCAACTCAACTCAGTAATTTTGTTTTCAGTTTGTTCAGAAAGACTTTCGTTGAAACGTTTGACTGTGTATGTCATGTCTATTGTTTGTCGAGCAGCCCAGTCAAATGTTACATTCATTAATCTTTAATGTTAGCTCATTTATGTATTTGCTTACATACACGGTGTCCATTTTACTGGAATTTGATTCTGTTCTTTTTGCGTCGTCTTTTCCTTTTTAATATGTATCTGCCTCAAATATCCATATTTTTAATGTTCTTGCTCCATCGACGTCATTGAAAGCCAGGTCTTATTTAGATATGACTGAGCTAACTATGACAGTAGACGGTACTACCTGCTTTCTGTTAGCGCCGAATGTTGGGCGGCGCTCACCAAATCCCACACTCCACAATGTGCCAACGGATTCGGATGGAGGATCGCACTAGGGAGGGTACAAGCCTTACCCTAGTGCGAGGACATGCAACCTAAAGACTAAATGTCATTGCAGGGCACATCATGCCTTAAACCTTCGTTAGCTATTGGTCTGGGATCGAAGCTCCGACAGGTGGACAGTTAGAGCATTGCTTAGCCGATCCGGCAGTTTCTGCAGCTTGTCTTGTTCCAGACGTATTGATGTTGTCTTTCCTCTGGAGTACACTAGACAGGCTGAGAGAGGGATCATGCTGCATGGGCACCACATGGTCTTTAAATTCACCCCAGGCTTTGTACTGTGGAGAGGTATAACTCCATTATTCACACTGCCATCTGTAAAGACAGCAAGGTGCCAGACAAGTCAAAAGTTCCGTTGGCATGCTTGTCTATCTCATGAAGATCCCATGGACCCACGTACATACGTATCTGCTTGTTAACTGTCTATCTCATGAAGATCCCATGGACCCGCGTACATACATATCTGCTCGTGAACTGTCTATCTCATGAAGATCCCATGGACCCGCGTACATACATATCTGCTCGTTAATTGTCTATCTTCTGGGATCGTACCGACCCAGGCCTAATACTCTCTATAATTCATTATGTTGCTGGATCAGTCACACGCCACTGTGTACATATTGTCAGGGGCCCCTTGTCACGTCATGTGATGTATTAGGTATATGGTGCTGCCCCATATTCGTAGACCAATCGGCATTTGATGGGTGATGTGGTCACCAGCATGTCGGACACCTTTGCTTCCCTGGAAATTCCTTGGTACACATTTTAGAATGGGTCAACCTGGCATCCCAGGTCATTGATGGGGATTTGAACATATGACTAGCAGGCTGTAAGCCAGTTTGTTAGCCACTGTCATACCACCCCCCCCCCCTCACTCTCGCAATCCCTCCATGTTGATGTGTACTTTCCCCCAGATTACCTTGATGCACTCTAAGTTGTCGCATAGCATTCTGAATAGTGCGTTGTTTTGTCTACACAGAGGTGTAGGTTCAGTGCTTAGAATCTACCCAACCTTGTAGAATGACTGCTAGGGACTACATGGCTAGGAAAGGCTGTGAGAAAGGGAGCTCTTCATTCCGCTTCAAAATACCGCAACCATATATATATATATATATATATATATATATATATATATATATATATATATATATATATATATATATGAGCCCCTATAACTTCGCAATGCTACCACAGTGGGGTCTCTTTGTGAAATTATGGGTTACCAACGCTACACTTAAAGCTATCCAGCTCAAGATTGTACCCCACCATTAGTTCAATCACCCCATAAACATACACACATTAACCCTTCACCTAGCTACCGGCCCTAAAACAGCTCCCTGACATCTTCGCTTTATCTTTCAGCAGTGACTACAGATACCGATCTCAGTATTTTCTCGTCTGTATTATTAATTGTGCTACGGTGTGTTTGTCTTATCCAGTCAGAGTCCTTGTTGCGGTGAGCTATTCTCGTCTTCATAAATAGATCAACAGAGAGGGAACGTCTGAGTCTTGTGGTAATTAGACACCAAATGTCGGGATTGTCCATACAAGCCACAGACGTCATTATTGATCTCGTCTGGCACCGGTGTTTAATTGTCTCTGACTTCATCAATCCCGAGAATGGTGTTTCCCATCTGGTGTGCCGCGGGAGGACAGTGTGCGGTGAGAGAACCCGAGGTGTACCGCGTCAAAGTCTGCTCTAACATGAAGCTTTAATTTTTAAAAAAATAAAAAAATGTCCCCATGGGATTGGGTCGGAGACTTGACAATGAAGTACCTAACACCTGTGGGAGAAATACATCCAGCCCAGGCCTCATGCCAGCCAGTCTGTACGTGCTTGCTGAATTACAAGGGGCTTCTCATAAGTCTTTAGCCTGACCATGAACGAGTAGGCGGAGAAAATTGAAATGTGGCACAGTGCTTATTCCTTCTCAATGTAGCCACCACCTGAATTTATGCATTTCTGCCATCTCTGCGTGACATTGAAAAGACCTTCAGAATAAAACAACCTATTTTTCGAACTAAACCAGTTATCACAAGCCAGTATGACATCTTCGTCACTGTCAAAACGATTTCCTTTCAGCTGTTTATTTTTTTAAGATTTGGGAAAAGAAAAATGTCTGATGGAGCCAAATCTGGAGAACATGGTGGGTGTGGAAGAATTTCAATATTCAAATCGTTGGTAGTTTGCAGCACAAGCTGTGCTTTATGGGAGAGCGCGTTGTCTTGAAGCAAAGGCAGAATTTGCGTACGCGTTATCCCTCATTTTCTGGTCACATCCTTTCTTAGTTTGATAAGGAGATCTGCATAGTATTGCCCATTAACCGTGTTGCCATGAAGCATGTAATCTTTCAATATGACACCTTTGACGTCCCTTCCCCCCCCCCCCCAAAAAAAAAAAAACAGTCAGCATCACTTTTCTTGCAGATTTGTGTGCTCTTGGCTTGACATGTGTTGGCGAGCCCGGGGTTTTCCACTGCATGCTGGCAATTTTGGATTCTGGGTCATAATGGTGAATCCTAGTCTCATCTACCGTCACTATGGTCGTCAAGATGTTTTTCGACCGTCACAAGTTGAGCAAATGGCCACAGCAATCAACCCGTGTTTGTTTCTGTTCACATGTCAGCAGACGTGGGACCAAGCATGCACATACTTTTCTAATGTTCAATCTGTTGTGTAAAATTCTAAATACTGTTCTCTTACTCAGTTTTGTTGAACCCGATATCTCTGCAATTGTCATTTTCCTATCCTGGTCTTCACTTTTGCAGCATTTGTATCATTGCACTCTGAGGACGGTCGTCCTGATCTTGGCAGATCAGCAACTTGGGAACGGCCACACTTAAACTACAAACGCCATTTTTTTTACAGAAGCATACGAAGGACAGACTTCCTCAAACACTGGCTCCATATCCCTGTGTATTTCTGTAGGTGTTTTTCAATTCAAGAAATAAGGTGGCCAGGAGAGGGTACTTTAGAGCAAAATGGAATGATTATAATATATGGAGGAAACACCCAAAATAAACATGAATTAGGAACAGGATTTGTCATCAAAAAAGAGTTATGGGGGAAAGTTTTAAACTTTAAAGCTTTTAATGACAGGATTAGTAAATTACGAATAAAAGGTAAATGGAAAATTATAACGATGATTAATGTACATGCACCTACTGAAGAGAAAGAAGATGATATTAAAGAAGACTTTTATAATGATCTGGAAGATGTCATAGAAGAAACCCCCAAACAGGACATCCTGATTGTGCTGGGAGACTTCAATGCAAAAATAGGTAGAGAGCAAACTAATAAAAAAGTGGCCGGTATGGAAAGCCTACATACAACTTCAAATGATAATGGATGGAGAGTCATCAACCTGGCAGAAGCCAAAGGACTGCAGATTAGCAGTACCAGACTACAAAGAAAGGATATACACAAACAAACTTGGAAATCATGTGACAAGAGAACCTATAATCAAATAGATCACATTTTAATTAACAACAGAAATGCATCAAACATACAGCAAGTCAGAAGTTATAGAGGAGCTGAGTGCCACAGTGACCACTTCCTCGTTGGAGCAAAATTTAAAATAAAACTTAAGGGAGCTTTCTATACTAAATTACAAAGATTACACCCAACATATAACAGAGAAAAACTGCAAGACATTACAGTCAAAGAGAAATTTACAGATGAAATAAAATGTAAACTTGAAACTCTGCAAAACCCTTTGGAGGAAAGCGTTGACCAAACTTGGTTGAACATCAAGAATACAATTCAGTCTACCGCAGAAGAATGTCTCGGTGTGTTAACCACGCATAGAAAGAACAGATGGTTCAATCAAAAATGTGAAGAAGCAGTCATTAGGAAGAAGAATGCCAGACATGTATGGTTAAATGACATCAATAACATCCAAAAGGAAGAGCATTATAGAAATTAATGTAAAGAGGCTACAAAAATAGTCAGACAGCAGAAGCGAGAATATATGAGTAATATAATCAAAGATATGGAAACTAATCACCAGAAAAATGAATCCAGAAAATTGTTTAAAGAACTGAAGTCAATGAAACGAGGGCACCAACAAAACACATATGGTTTAAAAGACAAAAATTGGAATATGATAAATACCAATGAGGAAATGTGCAACACATGGAAAGAATATTTTATTGAATTACTAAATTGTGAAGCTCCAAGTAACATTTTCCCACAGGAAGAGGTTCTAACATGCGAACCACAAATTGAAGAACCTACATTTCAAGAAATCCTATATGTATTCACACGACTTAAAAACAATAAGGCAACTGGGACTGATGGAATTGCTGCTGAATTTATAAAGGCAGGTGGCCATGCATTACATCTAAAGCTATACGAACTAATAATAAAAATCTGGAGGACAGAAGAATTACCCCATGACTGGAAAGAGTCATTATTGATACCTATCTTTAAGAAAGGAGACAAGTTCCAATGTGGAAATTATAGAGGAATATCACTACTGTCCACAAGCTATAAGATACTATCCGCAGTATTACTAAATAGACTAAAACCATATTCAGAAGACATATTAGGTGACTACCAGGCGGGTTTTAGACAAAACAGATCAACAATAGATCAGATATTTATCTTACGACAAATAGCCGAGAAAAATTGGGAATATAAAAGAGATCTCCATAACATTTTTGTGGATTTTAAAAAGGCTTATGATAGTGTCCATAGGAATAGTCTATGGAATGCTATGCGGGAATTTGGAATACCAAGGAAGTTAATCAACATGACCAGACTATGCATGGAAGATACTTATAATATAGTAACATATAAAGGCAGGAAATCAGACCCCTTCCAAATAACATCTGGCTTGAAACAGGGTGATGCACTATCGCCGCTACTCTTCAATCTGGCTCTAGAGAAAGTTGTAAGGAAGGTAAAGGAGGAATGTGATATTGGAGGAACATCCAAGCTGCTTGGTTATGCAGATGATATAGATATTATAGGGCAAAGTGAACAAAAGACATTGGAAATATTGGCTCACTTAAAGGAAAAAGCCCAACAGATGGGGCTGGTTATCAACCAAGATAAGACAGAATATATGGTAATTTCAAGAGACGGAATGGCTAAAAACTCTGGCCACATACAAATAGATAATATGACCATTAAAAGAACGGAAACATACAAATACCTGGGTACAATCTTCAACTGCTCCAACATCATAAGGGAAGAAATACAAACTAGAATCAACTCTGGAAATAAGATATACTATGCACTACAATATCTACTAAAATCAAAGGCGCTATCTCGTAACACCAAAATCACAATATACAAAACACTGATCAGACCAGTTGTGCTGTATGGCTCTGAAACCTGGAGTACAACGAAAGGAGACGAAGCCTTGTTACAAACCTTTGAGAACAAAATTTTAAGACGCATCTTTGGACCCATTAGGGATACACAAAGTGGAGAGTGGAAAAGAAGAAGTAACAAAGACATTTATGATCTGTTTAAGTCCCCGCTAATCACTGGTATCATGAAGGCTAATAGACTACAATGGCTGGGGCATATAGAAAGAATGGAAGATAATAGGGAAACAAAACTCGCTTACACTCAGGAAATAAATGACCTTAGACCCCGAGGTAGACCAAGAAGGCGGTGGAGAGATAATACATGTACAGACCTACAAGCACTTGGAATCAACGACTGGCAAGAGAAGGTCCACCAGAGAGACGAATGGAGACGGATTGTATCTGCAGCAAAGAACCTCAATGGCTCGGAACGCTGAAGAAGAAGAAGAAGAAGAAGAAGAAGAAGAAGAAGAAGAAGAAGAAGAAGAAGAAGAAGAAGAAGAAGAAGAAGAAGAAGAAGAAGAAGAAGAAGAAGAAGAAGAAGAAGAAGAAGAAGAAGTTTTTCACTGTAACATCAAAAATTTTATCACAGTCCTGGCGTCTGATTTCTTCATTGTTCTGACAAAGCGCGCAATCTGTGACCTCTGAAGCGACGAGAGCCATTCCACACGAAACATTCCTTTCTCCACCTTGCTAAGCATATTCTTTGAATCCGTAATGAACACAACGTGTGTTGCAGTAGTCTCCTCTAGCCGCCGGAATGCCGCTGTTACTGCCTCCACCTCCATTCTCATGCTGGAGGTCGTAGTCTCATATGCCAGGCTCTCCTTTTTCAAGACTCGTCCATTAGCCTTTGCAATAAAGCCCCAGCCACTACGTCTGTTTCTCACCACTAACCCATCGGTGTAGATGACTATGTCACCTTGATGTGTGTTGCTCTGGATCAGCTGTTGCACTTGAAACTCAATGCAGCCCGCTGCCCATTCTCTGAACTCTCGACCCAGTGTTATTATTACATTGTGCCAGTCCGTCATGTCTTCCGGAACTTCCACCCACTCTCTTTCACGATTGATGGTCTCTAGATCACACACCTGACTTATAGAAAGTTCTGCCTGTGCCATCCAGGACCTGCCTCGTCTTAGTCTATGCTCCTTTACCATGTCCATTGCTGCATGCAGCGGGTGATCCCTGTCTGCGGCAACTCTTAGGTACCATTTGGCCTGAAGGACCCTATGCCCATCCGTCATTGTAGGTAGCGCCAGGATATGCCTCATGCAGATAATTGGTGTGTCCTTTGTGCACCCCAGTATTAACCGCATGGCAGCATTCTGTATGCGCTCCAACCTTTCAAGATGGCTTTTTGATACTGTCAGCAGCCCCAAACCATACTCAATGACAGAAATTATTAATTGTTGAATTGTATGGATATTTTGCCCTGGCCATGCGGGTGTACGGGGGAATGAACAGGCTGATAGGCTAGCAGGGAATGCATCTCTTGGTGGTATCTTGCCTACGGACAAGAGGGAGGTGGTCGAACACTTGTGGGACCAGGTGGAGAAGGCGGAGGAACAGATTGAGAACCCATATGTGGAAAGAATGAGATTTCAGGGGATCGGCAGCGGTTCTGGAAGAATCTCAAAACTGAGAGGGAAGACCAGGAGAACATTTAATCAGATAGCGGTGGGAACGATTAGTAGTATGACTCTTCGCTGGCTGTTGAACGAGGGGAGGGAGCACGTATGGGAATGTCCTGAGTGCAGTGATGTCGGTTCTCGACTCAACTCAACTCAACTCTGACAAACCGTTGGATGTGCAGATCTGGTCAATAGGATGTGTTGTGCCATGCACCATATCGGAAAAACCAGTTGAGGAGGGGAATTCATAATTCATATGTCCATTACAAATTGAATGAGCTATACATGTGCCAAATTTCAATTTTCTCCACCTACTCCTTCATGGTCAGGCTAAAGGCTTATGAGAAGCCCCTTGTATGACCCGGTTGCCCCACAATGCCTCGCCACATATGTGGATTTCCAATGCCCGCCTGGTAAACTGCTCTAGCTACTGGGTAGTGAACGAGCGAGCCACTTACTTACGCATTAGCCACTTACTTTGAATCCAGTAGTCTGTTCACTCACACTGTATAAGGCACACGTTCTGGAGACTACAACTATGAACGAATGCTGGTTGAAGATACAATGACAGACGAAACAAAGTGTTTAAAGATGCTTGAGTTTGGATTTAAGTGTGGGTTTAGCCAGGAGGGCTCCGAGGCGAAAAAGTTACGGACGCAGTTCGTAATCTCGCATACACGCGTTCGAAACACAGCTGCGGGAGATTTGGCAG
The DNA here is from genome assembly GCA_963921405.1 of Cepaea hortensis. NCBI lineage: Eukaryota > Metazoa > Mollusca > Gastropoda > Stylommatophora > Helicidae > Cepaea > Cepaea hortensis. The sequence goes on from OY992894.1 coordinate 54,402,754, forward strand.
CAGATCGCCTTGTGTTGGTTTTTTTTTACGAATTGGTATGAGTGCAGAAAGAAATGGCAAGCTACTGAACGTAAACTTGCCAAGAGATCACAACAGAAAAAAAAAAATGCTGGTGTTGACTGCAACGTCCTATAAGGATATGTAACTCTTTTTTTTTTTAGCCAGGAGGGACGTTTGAGAGGATTAATACGACGTGATTACTGACTGGAACAATGCGCATCTACACCTTCTGTCCGTTGTACTTTGATTTCGATATTTAATCAATCAATCGCTTTTTAAAAAAAGGCGCTTAAATGTTGACAGGGTCAACTTCATTGCACCGGGTTTTTATCCCATATGGCGCAGTATCTTTCCGCAGCACGGAAAGCGTCGCAGAAAGCACGAACTCTGTATTCTGTATCTCCAGCGACGACCTTCAGGTGTCTCCGAAAAAATGCACTCGTGAAACGAAGGACGCGGCCTGGAATCGAACCCACAACCTTCGAAACCCGAGTGCGCGTGCGCGTGTGCGTGTGTGTGTGGGGGGGGGGCGAAATGATAATACTCCAAGAGAAGCCATGAATACGAGGTTATAATACAAACAATCTGCCCTTAGCAGACGCCATAGTATTTATAGCTGAAAACACAGGAAACCTACAACAGCTGTTGGGCCTTGGAATAACATAGAGTGCACACGCACCCAGACGCGTATCAAGAAACGGAAACATTGGTACCATTATGGTGGGGGGGGGGGGGAAATAATACCAAAATTAGAGTAACATTTATGAAAGGAAAATGCTTAACCAAGTTTATAAATTCAAATATAAAAGTGGAAATGATAACATTATATGGAAGATGCAAGACAGATTCACAGTTGAATAAGCCAAGAAGACAGCTGTATTTTAGAAAATGATTAATTTATAGTTGCTTGTGCAATAAGTCACTATCTGTGAATGTTAGAATTAGAGTGCTGAAATGTTGTATAGAATTTGTTATATGGCGGTGAAGCATGGAATGTGAAAGAATAAATTAGGAAACAATTTGAGGCAGCGGATATGTGGTTTCTGAGACGAATATTGTGAATATCTTGAACATATGAATGTATACGCCTTCTAACAACGATTGTCTGAAAGATGTTGATTAAAGTAGAACATTATATGCAAATACAATAATGAAGCAGTGGTCTTCGTGTAATGAGAGGAGAGGAACTGGAAAACATCGCGACGACTGGACAGATCAGCGGTAAAAGAGGCACACCGAGAGCTGGATGGACTGAGGCGATGGTAGGGAGGAACATTCCCTAGTCGGGTTGAACCAGAGCTCTAGGGTTCGAGATCTGCGGGCATGGATGAATGTCTATAACAGCCGGCAGAACACATGATGATGATAAAGTCGGACAACACGACAGAAGCAAAGGTAAAAGTTGTCGTGTCAGATCATCCACCCTTGATCAGACTTGAATGGCATTTCCGAACACGTCACGCCACCATACCAGATTTAGGACATGCTCATGTCAAGATAATGTGATGGTTTCTTTTTGTATTGAAGATTCACGTGAGTGGTTTGTGACAGCTACTTAAACCTTCAGAAAATTGAAGTGCCCTACTCTATTTAGATTCCACTTATTCATGTCGACACTCGATGCTCTTAGCTGCGTTTATGTTGCCCTTCCTCTACCACTAGAAGATGGTATAAGTTACGGCAAAGAATAGTGGTCTCCCCTCGAAAACAGTTGGACAGTTCGGCTCCAGTTTCTAGTCTTCCCTCCTTAAAGTTGGACAGTTCGGCTCCAGTTTCTAGTCTTCCCTCCTTAAAAGTTGGACAGTTCGGCTCCAGTTTCTAGTCTCCCCACGTTAATAATTGGACAGTTCGGCTCCAGTTTCTAGTCTTCCCTCCTTAAAAGTTGGACAGTTCGGCTCTAGATTCTAGTCTTCCCTCGTTAAAAATTGGACAGTTCGGCTCCAGTTTCTAGTCTTCTCTCGTTAAAAATTGGACAGTTCGGCTCCAGTTTCTAGTCTTCCCTCCTTAAAAGTTGGACAGTTCGGCTCCAGTTTCTAGTCTTCCCTCCTTAAAAGTTGGACAGTTCGGCTCTAGTTTCTAGTCTTTTCTCGTTAAAAATTGGACAGTTCGGCTCCAGTTTCTAGTCTTCCCTCCTTAAAAGTTGGACAGTTCGGCTCTAGTTTCTAGCCTCCCGTTGATTAAGGTTTCAGTAGACTATAAAGCTTTCACATCAGAGCCAGTGTATTGTTATTCCAAACTCAACACAAAACCAGGTGCTTTTTCAGGAGCGTCAAATGGTGGAGGTGACTTAGTTTCAACACAAATACAATCCAGCGGAAAACTGTGACGCTGATGAACAAAATGTGAGAAACAAATCACAGATTTTGATTGCCTCTCATATAAGATACGGAAAGAACTGACAAGTAGAGGACACACGAGTGCTCATCAGTACAGAGAAATTAATTTTAGTTGCATCGCGCTTCCAACCTAACAATATCGCAACCAGTCTATGTGGACAAATAGCCCACTTACACTCCTGCATTTGTTAACACTCGCTACCCACGGCAGATGTCATTTTAATTGGTTATATCCTCCCTTCCCGCTTGATTACCTCGGCGACTTCTACCCGAGACAGTTGTCATTTTAACCAGTTATATCCATTCTGTCCCACTTGACTGCTTCATCAACTTCTACATACCCCAGACAGTTGTTATTTCAACTGTTATATCCATGTTGTCAACATTGGGGGAAGAAACATCAATAACATTAGATATGCAGATGATAGTCTTGATTGCAGACAATGAATAGGACCTGCAACATTTAGTAGATGCGGTTGTTACACACAGTGAACAACTAGGGTTAGAATTGAATAGTAAGAAGACACAGATTATGATCGTCACTGGGAAGAAGGAAATACCACAATGTGATATATGGGTAAATGGGCATATTCTAAAGCAAGTTAATCGGTACAGTTATCTCAGAAAAGTCATAACATCTGATGGGAGATGCCTTGAAGAGAATAGAACAAGAATTGCCATTGCGAACGTAGCCCTTTGCAAGATGAAACACATACTGGCCAATAAAAAGATATCGACTGAAACGAGAAAAAGAGTGTTGCAGTGCTACATAGAACCTGTACTTTTGTATGGATGTGAAGCGTGGACAATGAGCAGTCAAGCTGAAAAACATATGATGGCTGTGGAAATGTGGTTTCTGAGGAAAATGCAAAGAATACCATGGACAGACAGAAAATCTAATGAACAAGTCCTTCAAGAAACAAATGAAGATCGTAAACTGATTAGAGAAATTAGACGTAGACAGTCAAAATTTGTTGGGCATGTTATGAGAAGAAATGACTTGGAGAACTTGGTGACAACTGGCAAGATCGAAGGGAAGAGACCAAGGGGAAGACCGAGAAGTAAATACTTGGATGGCTTGGCCATGTGGCATGGTCGAGACAGGGACATGGGGCTGATCCACGACTCTGATGATCGAGTGAGATGGCTAAACATGACAGCCCAGGCTTATCGGCATGGCACATGATGGATGGATGGTCCCACTTGACTGCTTCATCGCTTAATCAATTTCAACCTCATCAGTTGTTATGTCAATTGCTATATACATTGTGTCCCACTTGACTGCATCATCAGCTTCTACCCTAGACAGTTGTTGTTTCAGCTGTTATAACCTACGGGCAGTCATTGACTGCATCATCAACTTCTACCCCAGACGTTTGTTATTTCAGCTGTGATATCCTTCAGTCACCACTTGACTGCTTCATTAACTTCTACCACAGCCAATTGTTGTTTCAGATGCTATATCGTTCAGTCACCACTAGACTGCTTCATCAACTTCTATCACTGATATTTGTTGCTTTAGCTGTTACATCCTTCGATTACCACTTGACAGCTTCATTAACTTCTACCTCAGACGGTTGTTGTTTGGGCTGTTATATCCTTCGGCCACCACTTGACTGCTTCATCAACTTCTACCCCAGACTGTTGTTGTTTCAACTGTTATATCCTTCGGCCACCACTTGACTGCTTCATCAACTTCTACCTCAGACAGTTGTTGTTTCAGCTGTTATATTCTTGTATTGGGAAATAAAGGCGGCCGGTGTGGTACCGATGACATCACCCATCGAGCGCTGATTGGTGGACCAGATGTGGGACTAGCCACAAAAATCTATTACACCCACGGGCGGGGAAGCGAGCCCTTAGCTTGTTAGCTCATATCCCTTCTCTCTCACGTGGTTCCTTCATCCACTTCTACCGAAGACAGTTTGTATTTTAATTCTGTTTCGTTCTAAGTCTTGTTCCCTTATTTCTTATCGCCACTGTCACGCACGATACTCTATCTAATGCGCCAGACAGTTGTATATTAACCCCTTCCCCAGACAGGTTTATGTTAACCCTTTCTGGCGTGGGCAGATGTTATTTTGATCCAATTCCACCACTCGGTCACACTTGATACTTCGTTAGCTTCTGACTAACGGTAGTTTCAGTTTAACTCTTTTTGTACCACATAGTAAATTTAATACATTTCTCGGTCCATCTCATTTGATACTACATCCGCTCCTGTTTCCGACAGTATGATTTTAGCTCCTGTAATCACAGAGAGTATTATTTCTAATTCTTCAGTCCCATACATCTTGTTCCAACTCCTTCAGTTTCAGATAATATTATTACAACTCTTTCGGACAGAAATAGTGTTATTCCAACTCCCACAGTTACAAACAGTATCATTCCAACTCTTACAATCACAAACAGTATTATTCAAACTCCTCCATTCTCAGATAGTATTATTCCAACTCTTTCAGTCCCGGACAGTATTATTCCAAATCTTTCAATCCCAGATAGTATTATTCCAAATCGTTCCATTCCAGACAGTATTATTCCAAATATTTCCATTCCAGACAGTATTATTCCAAATCTTTCAGTCCCAGACAGTAGTATTCCAAATCTTTCAATCCCAGACAGTATTATTCCATACCTTTCAATCCCAGACAGTATTATTCCAAATATTTCAGTCACAGACAGTAGTATTCCAAATCTTTCAGTCACAGACAGTAGTATTCCAAACCTTTCAATCCCAGACAGTATTATTCCATACCTTTCAATCCCAGACAGTATTATTCCATACCTTTCAATCCCAGACAGTATTATTCCAAATATTTCAGTCACAGGCAGTATTTTTCCAAATCGTTCAGTCACAGACAGCATTATTCCAATTCCTTCGGTCCACGACAGTATTGTTCCAATTCTTGGAGCCCCAGACAATATTATTCCATTTCCTTCAATCCTACAAAGTACTAGTTTAACTCTGTTCCACAAAGTATTGTTCCCACGCACTCTATTCCGGACAGTACATTTAACTCATTCTTAACGAGGCGCCGATTACATGTGTAACATTCACAACAACCTGAAACAAGATGAGCCGCGCCAAGTCCACGGCTTAGCTGCGTGTCAAGGAAACATGCCCCCTAGCCTCAATTCATCCCTGCCATTCAACTACGATGGGCTGACACTAGTCATTCGATCCGCAAAGTGCATGTGTCGAGAGAATCATCTGGACAATCTGTGGAGGACCACATAAACGCCAGTCAGCCATGGGTAGGCTGGCATGTTGGACTGCCGACTGTCACGCTAAGATGGAATACAGCTGTGGCTAAGGGCTTGCGAACGCGGTTTGTGAGCCCGTATACCCGGGTTCGAAACACAGCGGTGCTGGTTTTTTCGAAAAAGGTATAGGGGCCGGTCGTTCAGAAAGCAATGACAAACTACTGAACGTAACATATGCCTAGTACATCAACAGCAGCTGAAAATGCTGGTGTTGACTGCAACGTCCCGTAAGGGATAGGCAACAAAGAAAAAAAAATACATCTATAGCCTACTGTATGTGAGTCAGTAAACGACCCGTTTACATGCTGTAAGGCGCATTCGACGTATGGTGTCAGACCCGTATGTTGATAGACTCATCTGCGCTGGGTGGGTGACGTGATCACTGTCCCTCGGCCGCCTTTACTTCCCAAGACGTATCATAGTACCAACTTTAGGCTGGGTTGACATTGGCGCCCAGATCAATTTTATACATTTAAGTCCACACCGATGTGGATGGCTTGTTGACACATTTATGTTTATACAAGGGAGGAAAAGGTGGAGTTTATTTATTACACATTTGTTTATGTTCATATAAGGGAAGAAAAGGTGGAGTTTAGTCGATTTATTGACACATTTGTTTATGTTCATATAAGGGAAGAAAAGGTGGAGTTTATTTATTACACATTTGTTTATGTTCATATAAGGGAAGAAAAGGTGGAGTTTAGTCGATTTATTGACACATTTGTTTATAATCATACTAGCTGACCAGGCCCGGCTTCGCCCAGGCCCTGGCGGAGATCTATCTATCTATCTATCTATCTATCTATCTATATATCTATGTATCTATCTATCTATCTATCTGTCTGTCTGTCTGTCTGTCTGTCTGTCTGTCTGTCTGACAGGCCGGGCTTCGCCCAGCTCCTGGTGGGGAGCATATCATTTAATTCATATAAGTAGTCATATAAGTTCCTGTTCCCGACTATCTGTCTGTCTGTCTGTCTATCTGTCTGTCTGACCCGGCCCGGCTTCACCCAGTCCCTGGTGGTGAGCATCTCATTTATTTAATTCATATAAGTAGTCATATAAGCTCCCGTTCCCTGTCTGTCTGTCTGTCTGTCTGTCTGCCTGCCTGCCTGCCTGCCTGCCTGTCTGTCTGTCTGTCTGTCTGTCTGTCTGTCTGTCTGTCTGTCTGTGTTCGGCCCGTTCCCGTTAAAAATATAGATAGAATAGAAGAATAGATAGATAGATTGATAATAGAAAATATAATTGGAAGAAATCTATCTAAAGTAAACTTACCAAGATATCACGAACAGCCAATAAATGGTGGGCGGTGGGTTGACTGCAGAGTACTGCAAACGATATGCAACTAACTTTCTCTCACAAAAAATTACTTTTTTTTTTTTACGAACGAAAATCTTTCGCAGGCCCGTCCTACATTCTGCCCTTCTTCTCTATTTCCTCTCATACATTCTTTCATTCAACATCTCTTATGAAGCAATTCTTTGACAACAAAAGAACAATAAGCATTAAAATGCATGAAAAGTAACTTTTAACATGGGCATCATAAATACCCAATGTGGGTGTAACGCGCCATACATATGAGAATGTTAAAAAAAAATTGATGTGCTGTTGAAGAAAAATAAAAAGATGGGTTAGAAAATTTTCACTATTTAAATAGATGCATTATTTTTATGAAAACTATGAAAATGGCTTAAAGATTATATCATTATTTATTATAACTCATATGCCTGTAAATAACTGTAGACAAAGAGTTTATAAATCTTTGAAAACAATGCAACAATCTATATATAAAATAATAGCAATGTTATTAAAAGTTATGCCCTTTGAAATAACTTTTTTTATGTTAAGTCCCCTCGCTATATAGAAATGATAATGTAACTTTAAATATTAAATTTTAGTAAGTAAATAGCTGATTGTACACTAAAGAACTATGACAGTTGGTTGCACGGGAATGAAAAGAAAACATGTAGAAAATTTCATCTCAATCGGATGGACCGTTCGCGAACGCATAAAGAACGGACTAACATACATACATACATTGTGTTTTATAGATATAGATAAGAGAAGAAAAGGTAGGGTTTAGTCGGTATATTGACACATTTGTGTATGTTCATATAAGGGAAGAAAAGGTGGGGTTTAGTAGATATATTGACACATTTGTGTTTGTTCATATAAGGAAAGAATAGGTAGCGATTCGTCCATGTGTTTCGCATGTACTTCTTTCAAATAGGACAGTGTTTCCAGGAAGGTTAACCAGGTCAACAAATGCCCTCAGAAGTCGGATGTGTCGGCCTAACGGCGCAAGAACACAGCTCTGCTGTAAACAGGCACAACGCAATCACGTCCACACAAAAAACTCCGGATGAACGCAGAAGAAGAAGAAGACATTGTTATGGAGCACTTCACAGGAAGCCAAAGGAGATAATAAATCAACACAGAACTGGTGTTGTGAGCCGCTACACGCTGCAGGATTTACTGAGGGGATCCGAGCACTTATGGACTGAATGGTTCGATAAGCAATGAGGATGATCTGTCGACTAACTAACTAATGTTATCGAGCAGATACCAGAGGATGCTTTAGACAAGAGAACGACTTGAAACTATAGGCATGCAGTACTCACGTTCACTGCGTTTAGAATGATACCTTCACTTCGTTGAAGAAACAAATGGGTGTTGACATGCCACCAGCATCTTCACCTTTTCAGCCCGTATCCATGGATTGTGTCGTGGAAGTGTCATGGTGGAAGCGTCGGGAACCAGTCCTACACATCTTTATCTCCTCAGCAAAACACACATGTGTGGAAATGAAACATTCTGTCCACTCTTTTATGTCATCAGTCCATGATTTTCTTTGCCTCCCTTTTCTCTGTTTGCCCTTAGCTGTTCACTGGAGACTACCGTTGAGAGTGCATCATGTCATCTGACCTGCCCAAACCAGGTAAGCTTTTGACATGATGTGATCGTACATCTGTGTGTTTCTAGAACTGCCCAAACCAGGTAAGCTTTTGACATGATGTGATCGTACGTCTGTGTGATATTGACTGCAACTGCTGTTTGCAGCAGACATTGGTCACATTTTTTGTTCAAGCAAAGAAGAGCCAGGAAAAGAGGCAGGAAGAGGTTACAGTTTCATCCTCAGATGAAGAGGCAGAATTTAATGCCTCTACGTCCCAATAAATCTACAACTCGCCCTCCAATCCACCTCTATTTAGCCAATAAATATCAACAATCATCAAAATAAACATTACTGTGGTACACAATACACTGTATTTAATTTAATTCTATGGGAAATAGTGTTTCGCTATACGTCGTTTCACTTAACGTCGCGTTTTCCAAGAACGTATCCCCGACGTTAACCGGGGCCTTCCAGTATATTACAAGGCCTAATGGAGGAATGAATGGAGGCCTAACACCGGTCTCAGTGTCTAAGGGCTTGCGAACGCGGTTTGTGAGGCCGTACATCCGGGTTCGAAACACAGCAGTGCTGGGTTTTTTTGTTTTTTTTTCGAAAAAGTTATAGGAGCCGGTCATTCAGAAAGCAATGGCAAACTACTGAACGTAAAATTTGCCCAGAAATCACGAACAGCGAAAATGCTGAGGTTGGCTGCTACGTCCTGTGAAGGACATGCAACTTTAAAAAAAAAAAAATGCAGGAAGATCACTGCGTGTTGACATCGATGGTTTGAGGGTTCGGCCGTTCAGAAAACAATGACACACTACTGACCGTAAAGTTGCCCAGTAAATCACAAACAGACAATAAATGCTGAGGTTGGTTGCAACGTCCTATAAAGAATATGCAATTAACTGTAACGCCTGGCAGCGCTTTGATGCCTGGCAGCGCTTTTTGGACACAATGCAATTCAATATCAGCCTCGAGTGTCTGGCTTGTTCCAACTGTCATTTGCAGTTGAGTAGTTTGATAGATAGAAGCATGTATAAAAACAATAAATGTAACAAACGCCCAAATATAGAAGCAAATATCTAAACAAATTAACACCAAACTGTATATAAAAATGCTGTTGATGGTGAGAAAACAATCATTGCTTTTAGATCGATATGTTTTAGCTGTGATTAATTAAGGTCAACCTGAAATTTTGTTGTCTGATGGGCTGTAATTTGTTGAAGCAATTTGCAATGTTATGTAATATGACGAATTGTATGTGTTGTTACAATAACGATAACACAAAAAAAAAAAAAACTAAAGATAACAACGGCCAAGCATTCGACAATTGGAGCTGTCGCCGGCAGTTCTTGAGTTCATAATGGGTCACCTACGGCCCGCGGAGAGCGTGTTTTAATGCCTGGAGTCTGTGTGAGTGAGTGAATGCGTGAGAGTGGGTATGTGTGCGCGTGTGTGTATGTGTGTGTGTGTGCGCGCGCGCGCGCATGCGTTCGTGCGTGTGTGTTTTTTCCCCTTATCCAAAAAGGCAAGATGTCACAAAGACCACCCTAGAATCAACGGGGAAGGTACACCATCCTTGTCATACTTTTGAAAAATATTCATTCTGTCTAAACGATATCTGATCTAGCTAGCGGTGGGCATGAGTTCAAATATCCATCTAGATCAGTGGTTCTCAACCGGTGGGGAATTCCTTCCCCCCCCCCCCTCTCCAGGGGTGAATTTTAGGGTTTCCAGGGGAGAATTAAGATTATTTCAAGATCGCATTAGTACAAGAATCGATTGCTTGATATTTGTTTTTCCCTCCATGCTTTACAGTTCTGTTTTTCTCGCCCTTCTGAAATTCATTTCATAATGTAAGTAGACCCGCAAATCACGTTTTATGTTGACGTCTAGATTTGTTCTAGTATGTGTTGTTAAATTTAGTTTCCATTATTACCTATACTGTGTAGAGGCATGTGGGGGGGGGGGGGAATTTATAGGAAGGAAATACAAAAAGAGAGGGAGGTGGTGTGACCTTCTGAACATATGGTAAAGGAGTTAACGAGCAAAGAAACGTTAGTTAGTTAGTTAGTTAGTCGACAGATCATCCTCGTTGCACATCGAACCATTCAGTCCATAAGTGCTCTGATCCCCTCCTCAGCAAATCCCGCAGCGTGTAGCGGCTAACGACGCCAGTTCTGTATTGGTTTATCAATTTTCTTTGGCTTCCTGCGTAGTGTTCTTGTTTGGCCACCCCTCTTTTAATTTGCTGCTCTCGCAGTCTGGCCATTGTTGTAGATTCACAGTCATCACTTGGTTCTCGCAAAAGTCTCACTTCTCGTAGAGCATTCAGAATGTCAGCCTGGTCCATGGCGCGTCCGCCCTCCACAGTAGCCTCACCTGCGAGCTTGTCAGCCCGCTCATTTCCTTGTACTCCCGCATGCCCTGGCACGAAGATGAAACTAATCTTTGCCAGCCGAGACCGCTTCAGAGGCAGCAACCATTCTCTTCGGATCGACCCCTCCTCTATCCTCTTGATCATGTTCATTGAGTCGCTAAGGAAACAAGCCCTAGTGAATGTCTGTGTCTCGAGCCATGTTATTGCTTTACTTACTGCCATGACTTCCATGGTCAGGCTACTTGTGGTTTCAGTGAAAGCACCAGAGTCCTCCTTCACAATTCTCCCTCCGGCCCGAGCTGTAAAGGCCCATGAGCTTCTCACATGTCGGACGACCGACCCATCTGTGTAGATGACCGCGTCACCGTCTAGCGAATTCTCGAAAATCAACGCTTGTACTTCAGCCTCAACAGCAGCCGAATTTTCTTGTCTGCATTTCCTGTCTAGTTGGATGCAAACTGAAAAGGATGTGCAGAAGTATGTTGGCACTTGCACCCACTCCTCGCCAGGTTCTAAGTCCTCAAGTGAACACACCTGTTGAAGAATGTCTTCGGCTTGACCCATCCACGACCGTCCTCTTTTTAACCTGCTGCCCTTCACCTTCCTAATTTCACTATTCAGTGGATGTTGTGTGTTTGCGTTAATTCTGAGGTAGGCGCGTGCCCTGCAAACTTGTATTCTCTCTTCAATGGTTGGAAAATCAAGAAGGTAGCGCATCGCCCTGCATGCTGTATCTCTTGTACATCCAAGAATAATGCGCATAGCTTCATTCTGTATCCTTTCCATCCTTTCTATCTGCTTATGGCTGAGAGTCAAGATTGCCATTGCATACTCCAAAACAGACATGACCAGCCCCTCGTACAGAAGACATAGATGGCGCTGCTCACAGTTTGCTGCCGCCATCACCCGCATCGCTGCCAAACCCCGCTTGGCCTTTGTTATCACCTGGTCTATGTGCACATTATAAGCAAGGCTTCGATCAAATCGTATCCCCAGGTAATTCATTGCCTGCGTTCTTTCCACCGTCTCTGAACACAGCATTACAGTTGGTGTTGGATTGTTGACAATATGATTATTCAACGAGAAGAATTGTTGGTTCCGAAGTCCAACTGCCACATCTAAAAACTACTTTCCGTTGGAAGAGGGCTGCAGCGATCCAACTAAGGAGAAATGGACTTACGTTTAGTTCAAGAAGCTGAAACATTAAAAAATCCAGTGGTACTCTGTTGTATGCGTCCTCAAGATCAATCGCTGCAGCGACGGTTTCAGTGCCTGGGTGGAAACCTTCATAGACATCATGGGCAAAGACTGCTGCATTGGTCCAGGTTTCTCTTTTTGGACGGTACCCACCCAGGGTAGGTGGGAAAACCCCTTGCCTCTCTAGTTGGCTTGATATTTTCCTGGCAATTACCTTCTCCAGCAGCTTGCCTATTGTATTCTGCATGGTTATAATTCGATATCCCTGAATTTTTGTGTGGTCTTTGTCAGGCTTCGGCAAGGGAATCAGATAGCTGTGTAACCATTCTTCCTTGATGCTAGCACTCCCTATACTGTTGTTGTACATGTCTGATAGTTTCTCTAGCTCATTGTCGGTACACCTATTTATGTCGTCGTATCTTATGCCATCAGGACCTGGAGCACTGTTTTTTGATCGTCGAAGCACAGCTTTGATTTCTTTCACTGTCACTGTGTCTTCATCCGAAGTGTTCTGGGCCTTGCATCTGTCTGAGGTGACCTCCTTGGCCAGATTTCGGCCTCCCATGTCTGTCTGGTTGCTCTGCTCAAGGTAGCGTTCAAAGAGGGCTTTGCCCTTGTCCTCGTCAGTCCTCTGCCAGATGAGGTCAGCACCTTGGAAGTCAGAAATGCTCTTATTCTTGACTACACCACTCATGCTTTTATGTAGTCGCCAGAACAATTTCAGTGACTTGTCTGTGCTTACTCTTTGACACACCTCTGCCCATTTTTCGCTTTTAACCACCGTGACCAGTTTTTTGAAATAGCTTACTTTTGTGTGCATCTCTCTTTCTAAGTGCAAGCAGGGACTAGGATGACCAGCTCTGTTCTTCTTGGCATTTTGCCATCTCCTTACAGCACTACGCTTATCCACCCAAGCCTTCTCCACCTCGAAACTCCACCACGGTGGCTGCTCCCAGCTTTTTTTCCTGCCCTGAAACGTTCTGCGCTTGTCACGTCTTATTTTACTCACCACATCTTGCCCTGTACTGTCATACTGGAACGTCTTTACCTTTAGCTTGTGCTGCCTGGTTCTGCCTTTCTCCACCAATATGCTGCAAGGGTGGTGGTCGCTGCCGTGGTGTCCTAGGACACCCCATCTACACACTGTAGTGAGTAAAGGTGAAACCAGCGCCAGATCAATACTAATAGCACTGTCCTCATCGCCTGGACGGCTTGCTGTCCTGGTGACACAGCCACTGTTGATACAAACCAGGTCGATGGTTTCCAGTGCAGTCTCGAGCTCCTCCCCTTGTGTATTGGAGGAAGTGTTTCCCCATGATCTACCTTTAGCGTTGAAGTCACCACAGAAAATAACATTTCTCTCGTGGCCTAATATGCCACTTAAGCACTGCCACTTCTGGGCGTCCACACTGGCATTGCGGGCATAAACATTAACCACCACGAATGGTAAACTGGAATGAACTCTCAACGCCTGTATTTGTATATCGTCACTGTCCCAACTGGACATGTCTAGCTCTGACGCCACCATGCTGTCGCGAACGAGAATCGCCGTTCCCAGATGTCGTCTGTTGTAGAAACATTTGAAGCCGGCAATTCGGAGTGGCTGATCGCCCAGTCTCGTCTCCTGGAGTGCTACAATGTCGTTCCTGTAAACTAGGGTTTCTAAAATAGAGCCCCGTTGTTTTACACTGGCACAGTTCCAATATAGAATACGGATGTTCCTGAGTAACAAAGAAACGTTGAGAACCACTGATCTAGATAGTTATTTTTTGTTTAATTGATGTGGGATCCCAGGTCCATCCGGCCGAAAACAATGTACCCGGACATATCCTGTGAAGTAAGGGCTGCGGGAATTATATTGACCCCAGCAACCAGCGAGTGCCGATTGTCTTATAAGATATGTGGCCAGAACCGTTTACCCAAAAGACAGCTAAACAGACATGCAGACAGACAGACAGACAGACAGACAGACAGACAGACAGACAGACAGACAGACAGACAGACAGACAGACAGCTAGTGTCGATTGTCTTGTAAGATATGTGGCCAGAACCGTTTACCCAAAAGACAGCTAGACAGACAGACAAACAAACAAACAGACAGACAAACAAACAAACAAACAGACAGACAGACAGACAGACAGACAGACAGACAGACAGACAGACAGACAGACAGACAGACAGACAGCGAGTGTCGATTGTCTTATAAGATATGTGGCCAGAACCGTTTACCAAAAAGACAGACAGACAGGCATGTAGGCAGATAGACAGGCATCCAGGCAGATAGACAGACAGACAAACAGACAGACATATATATAGACAGATAAGCATGCAGGCAGGCAGATAGACAGACAGACAGCGAGTGCCGATTGCCTTATAAGATATGTGGCCAGAACCTTATACTCAAAAGACAGATAGACAGACAGACAAACAGACAGACAGGCATGCTGGCAGGCAGTTAGACAGACAGACAGCGATTGCCTTATAAGATATGTGGCCAGAACATTATACTCAAAAGACAGACAGACAGACAGACAGACAGACAGACAGACAGACAGACAGACAGGCAGACAGACAGACAGACAGACAGACAGCGAGTGCCGATTGCCTTATAAGATATGTGGCCAGAACCTTATACTCAAAAGACAGATAGACAGACAGACAAACAGACAGGCATGCAGTTAGACAGACAGACAGCGATTGCCTTATAAGATATGTGGCCAGAACATTATACTCAAAAGACAGATAGACAGACAGACAAACAGGCAGGCAGGCAGGCGGGCAGACAGACAGCGAGTGCCGTTTGTCTTATAAGATATGTGGCCAGAACCTTATACCCAAAAGACAGATAGATAGGCATCCAGGCAGATTAGACAGACATACAAGTGGATAGACAAACAGATAGACAGACAGACAGACAGATAGATAGATAGATAGATAGATAGATAGATAGATAGATAGATAGATAGATAGATAGATAGATAGATAGATAGATAGATAGATAGATAGGATTTTGGGTAGGTAGGTAGGTAGGTAGGTAGGTAGGTAGGTAGGTAGTTATTAAGTAATTTACTCACATCCGATGGATCTCGCATGAAGAACTAGTGAGCAAAACTTCTGTTGAAAGATTCTAGACCACAAAGCTGGCTTACTGGAACTAGCGCGGGGTGTCACAGACAGCAGGCCCCGACTACCCAATGATGCGTGCAATGATTAGAAAAGCCGGCGTCCTGCAGCCAATCTTGAGTGGCGCGTTACGCAATGACGAGAGAGTCACGTGTCATTGGATTCAAGCAGAGCAACTGGCATCCTGCTTTGCGGTTTCTAATCTTCGATGTCTCGTTAACTGAACAAGATGTTTTCTTGATAAGACAGAATGTTTTCCATCTCGGAGCAGAGAATCAAATCGATTTATTTGATTTGCGTACGTTTTGAACATAAAATGCAGCAATGGCAATTAGGCAGAAGAGAACGGCTTGTCGGTAGGGAAGAGGTACTTGGCATGTGTGTCGCTGGGAGATGTTTGGCACGTTTGTGTCTTGGGGGGGAGGGGGGGGGGGGTAGGAATGCCACAGATTATACTAATTATAACGATAATGAATGTATTTCTTATTTTTTTTCTTCTACAATTCGTGCTGTGTGGCGTTGGTGATCATGCCTGTCCACAGCTTTCTGCCTCTTTTGCCGCCAATCATTTCTGATACGATGTTCCGCTATGCCATGATGTGAAATTGTCTAGCAACTTCTCTCGTCGTCTTCCCCTGTCTCCAACTTTCCCGTTGTGACAACATACTCCAGCTTTCCCTTTCTCGTGACGTGTCCAAAGAATGTCGACTATCTGCTTCTGATGCCAGACAGGTTACAAATGAAAACCTTAAAAAGGTAAAGATGGCCGGATATACTGGTTGTAGTGGGTATGGCGTATTGAAATTCGTTGTTAAGGGGTGGATAGCAGTTATTAGTGATCTGCAGAAGTGTCGCAAAACGGGCCGGAGTTTCGCCTCGCGGTCTGTTTTGACACGGGAGACCACCGAGCTATTTCGAGCCGGACGTAACACGACGGGTATTCCCCGTCGTTGAACGGTTCTATCATATTCTCGACGATTTATTCGGGGGGAGGGGGGGGGGGGGTCCCCTAGCCCAGCCAGAGATCGCTTCACGATACTGCGTTGCAGGTAATTACCGCATGCGTAGTCCGAGAAACTTCGCTACCTGGGGTAAGTGAAATTCTCCGACTGGCAAAGTGAAGCAAGGTCGACTGGCCACAGTCGCCAGTTGCAAAGTTGCTGTGTTGTTCGGCGGAAGTCGTTTGTGGTGAGCTCCCAGAGATGTCTGAATGGTCGTCAAAGAGGCCTGACATTCTCTAAAGCAAGTTACAAGATATCGTTGATGATGAAGGTAATTAGATTTACCATTCCTTTCTATTGGTGTCGAAGTGATTGCGGGTCGTGGCGAACAGCGATGTCATTAGCAGGTGGTGCGCAAAGTTAGGTCATGCATATTAAAAGAGGCCTTATTAAGTGGGAGATAGCCGAAATTGGGGTGTGGAAATGAAGGCGTTTAAAACCCATCCTCAATGCGCATCCTATGCACGGGCGGCCATATGACAGCCACTTAAGAAGGGAACAAAAAAGGCGCATAGCCTCAGGCCCTTTAAAAATAGTCTATGCATGACCTAGCTTCACGAAAGTAATAGTCGGAGAGCGCCGGTGTGGCCGAGCGGTGTGACGAGGTTACATCCGGCGGGTGATGCCGGGCATCGCCGGAGTGTTGGGGCAGTGCAGCGCAACACCCAAGCCCTATCGTGTAATATATCTATCGACGGGGGAGATCGAAAGACGGCGAATGCGAAAGAAGCGTAGAACATAGTCCCAAGGTCGACCGAGGTGAAGAGAGCCGTCTCCACAATTTCGGGCGGCAACTGGATTTTCTGTTTCTACTTTCCTTTACCTATTTAGTCCTTGAGGAGGAACATTAGAGAGATATTCTTTCTTCATGGGGGGGGGGGGGGTAGCGAGAGATGTAGAACCGAGGGGGCACCTAACCTCCGAGACTTGATAATGCTGTTCAAGCGAACAGCTACACCATTCTAGACAATCACGCCAGCAGGAAGGTGTGATAGAATGGGTTGGGATTTCACCTGCTACATGGAGAACGAACCATGTATTTATGCTACCCGTAGCCTTTAAAACCAGAGGGGGAAAGGACCGGAGTAGAGATACACCTCTCCTACATTAAGGAGGGATGAGGCGAATACCTAAATATGGTTTCTCGGCTATCTGGGATTGAGAGCCCAGAGTGAAACAGATGTCTACAGGAACAGGAAGAGGGTTCAGCCGAGAAGCCGTATATCCCTATAAGGGTGTTACGAAGCCTGACACAAATACTTAATCTCTAATGTGGTGAATGAAAGGGGTGAGAAAGAGTGAGTTTTATAGGTGATTTCCTGAAGCTACCTGCGACTGATCTGGACCTGTCCAAGCGGCATCCTAAATCTACTTGATGAAACGGTTCCAGGAACTGTCTGACAAATGACAGCCCCGGTTCACTACAGCCCACATCATTGCAGATGAGGAGGATTGCAGGAACATGTATATGTATATATCATGTTATGTTTCTGAAGGCTTAGTACCATGTTCTTGGTTGTGCACTAGATGCTGTTACATGTCGTTCTCACTAGGTCATATTGTTACAGAACCTACCTTCAAGTGTGCTGGTGACTAGATCTTAGGCCCGGCAAGAGACGGAGGAACACAGCAAGAACTCCAAGTAACCAGCAGCGTGAACTCCCCAGAGTTGGAGCAGCGCCCTGTAGTTCCATATGAGAAGTTCCTACCGAGCAGTCTTCGCCGGCTAACCCGATCGTCGAGTACCAGCCACATAATAGACATCCGCATCTAACACCTACACCCTATGAAGGTAACCTTGCCTGCTGCATGTGATACCCGGCCAGTGAGGCCAAGAGACTTTGTGGTAATCAGAGACTTGGTCTTAACAGGAGACTTTATGCTAACCAGAGCCACAGAGCTCCACCGCCACTAGCGTGAGTCCTACATTAGAGGCTTGACACAAACTGCTAACTGCAGCCATCCATGGTTGGTCTGTATATCTTTATCGTGCATTACGAACAGTATAGGCTTTGCACCATGCCTTGTGCTACTAGAGATATTATGAACTTTGTGTCAGATTCCTTGATGACTTCTTCATCCACTGCAGCCTACATCCGCGAGGAGTCCACGTGGTGGGTTGCCAGAACATGAACTAGTTTCCAACAGCGATTAACCGGGTTTAAAGGGTGAGAGAAAGCAGGGCCAGGGACCGGAGGGGTTGTAGACTGAAAGCACCTGTACCCAAGCTCAGAACATATCCCGTGTAATAGAGTGTAGTAATAGTTCCGCTAACCACACGGATATTGCTACAAGAGGGTCGTAGGGGTTTAAACACAATCATCATACGGTTTACAAATGAAAACCTTAATAAAGTAAATACGGTTGGTATTATGGGTTGTAGTGGGGATGGCTTAGTGAAAATCATTGGTAAGGGGTGGATAGCGGTTATTAGTGATCTATAGAGGGTCTTAGTGGTTTACACACTATCACCATATGGGTTACAAATGAAAACCTTAAAAAAGAAAAGATGGTCGGTATTACGAGTTGTAGTGGGGAAGGCTTAGTGAAATTCGTTGTTAAGAGGTGGGCGAGTGGAGGTTGGCTAGATAAGTGCTTCGGATCATTGTTAAGGGGTAGACGAGTGGCAAGGTTGCTAAATAAATACTCCGACAGCAATTTTAGAACTGGGGTTAAGTCTCATAGTAAAGTCTGAAACATGAACTAATATTCGGCTGACCTGAGGGTGACCTCCTGGGTGACTCAGCGCAAGGCAAGCCCGGTACTGAACGTGCTTGGACGTGTTCAGACATATTTTGCGAAAAACCATGGATGACGCATCATGACCTAACCATGGTATACATGTCCAGACATGTTTTTGGGGTGGGTCTGTAAACACTCTTAAATCAACTCATGGTAAGACCACGGTTTAATTATACAAACCGCTGACTAGACATGTTTTAAACAGAATAGGTAGATTCTTTACAGTATAAATTTAACTGGGTTGAACTGCCCACATGTATTCTCACATCCCCTGACTGAGCATATATAAAGGAGCTAAAATGCCGGCTAACGACACTACGTTTGCAACAAGGTCTATCGAAAACACCTCACCAAAGAAACAGCTCTGGTAAGTAGTGTGTAGTATACAGTCTCGCTATACAATGTCGTAGCCTCTCAGATCATACCGGCATAGTACAACGTCAAAAAATACTAGCCACTAGTCGGCAAACTGACGCTCTTACCACGGAAATTAACGCTGCCCTATAGTGTGCCGTAGCAGCTGTGAGAATCGGCAGCAGTTCACGCCGCACTGGTAACTTACGGGGGTATGCGAGCCAAACGTTCAGAAAGCAATGGCAAACTACTGAACGTACAACTTGCCTAGTACATCAACAGCAGCTGAAAATGATGGTGTTGACTGCATCGTCGTGTAAAAAATATGCAACATAAAAAAGTGTGCGTGGTGAATACGGGCGTATAAAATAATAATATATGTAGATGACTACTGAAAGCACTAATAACTCTCTTTGTGTCATTCCATGTGAGTGTCTGTATTCTCGGGCGTCCTTTTGCTCTCTGTGATGTAGGGTCAGTGATGGTAGATGATGATGTGCATTCTTCTTCTTCTGCGTTCATCCCGAGTGTTTTTTTTTTCAGATGCAATTGCGTTGTACCAAGTTTATTTGCACCCGTAGGCCGACACATCCGACTTCTGTGGGTGTTTGTTGACCGGGTTAACCTCCCAGAGTGCTTTGAAGGACATTCCACTCTCACTCGGACGTTTATGCGTTGAGCCAAGTTTATTTCCGTCCTTAGGCCAACACATCCAACCTCTACGGGTGTTTGTTGACCTTCCCATGTTGGTACATTCTAACTGTGTAATGTGTACATATGAACAGGTGTGTTGTTCACTAAAGTATATTACCTATGTTTTTATGTTTTCCGTTTTCTGTTCAATAAAAGTATTCTGATTATGGTTCGACGGATTCAAATGTAAGATACACATAAATCACGCACTGTTGGAGCAACGTGACTCTGTCACTCAGAGGTATGTGTATTAGGTGGACCAAGTCATCTACTTGTCTCTCCTATCTCCACTAAATGTATTCAATATAAAATGACACAACGTACTGCAGCTTTACATAACAGAATTATGACACATACAGGACGTTGCGGCGATTAGCCTTCATCTGCAAACAAACACATTCACAAAGATATAGCCAAGGAGATCTCCTGTGACTACTTCAACACGTGACGACAGGACGAGGAGAATGAAAAGATGAAAAAATAAAAGCAATGAAGAGAAAATGAAAATTGGAGGGAAAAAAATGTTCATACTTACCCCAGAATTCCGAGCAAATAATATATAATCGCGAATATTACTGATGTCTTCTTTATTATACACAACCGAGAGAGTGGGGTGTAGGATGATGAGGGAACGGTGGGTGTGACAGTTCAGTGAGCATCCCAGATACTGGAGCGGAAGTGGCACATTAGAAGAAGGGGGTGGAGGCAGGAACGTAGGATGGCAACCTGTGATAGTAATCTGAGAATTGTATCTGAGGAATCCCAGTGGATGCATCAACAAAGCATGAGTGGGTGCCAGTGAATGGGTAGGGCCCAATGCGGACGAATATTGAAGAGCAATGGGGTGTGCACCCAAGTATGCTGGTGATACTAACCAAACTCACATTCTGCACTCCTTTATGTTGCTGTGAGGCGAGTCCCAAACTCAGGGTAGACTGGTATGCGAGAGCGCACATACATACATCCACACCGCTCAACCGACATTCATACAATAGTGTACATGGATCTGTGCAAGGTACACATGAGAAGAGAGAGAGAGAGAGAGAGAGAGAGAGAGAGAGAGAGAGAGAGAGAGGTGGGTATAGTTAATATGATATACCACATGGGGTATGCGGACACATGATATGGGTAGGCACAGAGAAGCAATTTGTGGGAGAGAGAGGGAGAAAGAGAGAGAGAGAGAGAGAGAGAGAGAGAGAGAGAGAGAGAGAGAGAGAGAGAGAGAGAGAGAGAGAGAGAGAGAGAGAGAGGTATCGTTCCTGTGATGTGTCACATGGGGTGTGCGGAGTAGGTTGGTATAGAAATACGTTGCTTCACTCATACTGTTCCTTATTAAATAGGGTCAGTAAGGTTGATTGTTATACCACATATTTTAGGATCAAATCACCCAATGCTTGTGTTATTGGGGTTGTATAAGATTCGACCCCGGTAATACGCATGGTACAGGTAGGTACAGAGAAGTAAGATGTTTAGAGAGAGAGAGAGAGAGAGAGAGAGAGAGAGAGAGAGAGAGAGAGAGAGAGAGAGAGAGAGAGAGAGAGAGAGAGAGGGGGGGGGGGTAGGTTGGTAAAGTTTCTGCAACATGCCACATGGGGTTTGTGGAGTAGGTCGGTCTGCAAATACGAGGCTTCACTCATACTGTTTCCTATGCTTGCTTGCTTGCTTGTGTTCGTTGGCTTGAGCTCCAACGCGAAGTCCTGTATGTCGGATGAAGGCATCCTGTTGTCAAACATCAGTGTGATGTCATACAGGACCTGAGTTTTGCGTGAGTATCCGTTGTCCCATGTCTGGCTTATTGGTGTGCAGACTGGTGGTTCCTCGCCGTACAGGCAGACACTCTCCGACTTCGGAGGAAACTGTTTCCTATGAAATAGGGTCAGTAAGGTTGATTGTTATACCACGTATTTTAGGATCAAATCACCCAATGCTTGTGTTATGGGGGTTGTATAAGATCCGACCACCCGCAATACACATGATAAGCGTAGGCACAGAAAAGTAAGATGAGAGAGAGAGAGAGAGAGAGAGAGAGAGAGAGAGAGAGAGAGAGAGAGAGAGAGAGATGCACACATACAAACACATGCATGCATATATGCACATATATACATTTATACACATATACACAATACACACACACATCTACACACATGTACATATATACACACCAGAATTACGAGCGCATAACACGTAACGACAGGACAAGAAGAATGAAAAGATGAAAAATAAAAGCAATAATGAAAAAATGAAAATTGGAAGAAAAAAATTATAACCGAGAATATCACCGATTTCTTATTATACCCAACCGAGAGAGTGTGGTGTAGGATGATGACGGGACGGTGGGTGTGACGGTTCAGTGAGCACCCCAGGTACTGGAGCGGAAGTGGTACATTGAAAGAAGGGGGAGAGGGCGGAGGCAGAAAGGTAGGATGACACACTAAGTGTATTGAACAGTGTAATATGAGTATCTATGGTCACTAATTATGTATCCGTCCACAACTATGTCCTCTTTCTGCGCACTAACTGTATGCATATGAAACAGGGTGTGTCATGTATTCAACTATTCAGCACGTATGGATCATATTATTTCTGCTTATTAAAGTACACTGGTTCTCCAGAGTGAAAATGTGCTGACACTGACTGAGCTGTCAGAGTGAAAAATTTGCTGGCGCAGGGCAACTTAGTCATGCTTTGTGATCCCTAATGTATCAATATATACCACTAATGTACATGATCTCAAAATACTCTGTCTCTTCACACTGTGTCAAGTCAAATATGTGGTGTCAAAGTCATGTAAATCTTACAATATGATGTCCCTTGTGTAAGCATCTTTATCCTTCCTCCAGAATGAAAATTTGCTGACACAACCAGGAAAAAATCTACCTTACTGAGATGCATACAAGGAAAAGAAATCTCTGACATTCTACCACAACATATTGGTATACATTCACAATTTTTCTCACTAACTGATCACCACTAACTATTTCACCCCGAGTCATCAGCGGGCGTATATGCCTTTGCTCATTAGTATAGTACAGCTCTATGTGCCATATAAAATAACACAAAGAACATACTTACGAAACAGGCCATTGCTAGCACAAGGGAAAAGGCATATAGTCATGGAGAGGACCCACTGTAAGGATCAAAAGAGAAAATAAAATATTTTACGACACGGGACATCATAATCCTCAAATGTCAAAATTTTCTTTTTGATATTTCTTAAAGATATGTGATACAAAATATTTTCTGTAGATATACTATCGACATGATTGTCACATGTTTGTGAAAAATGTAAAATATCTATGATTTTGTCATATCTTCACAGCTATTTGGCGTCCAGTACTTACGACATGTGAAAGCATGAACAAACTACAGGAATCTACACAAAACATATTGTGGTGGATCACAATACCTTATCCACTGCAGTGACACGAGATTATTGCGTTATCACCAAGCTGTTAACTAATACCGGAAGCTACAACCATTTTGGACAATATTGTCGTAGCATCACCACTCACATATCAGCTGCCAGAAACAACTTATTTTCTTATCATCACTACTTTTTTCCCCTATCATTATGGCCACTAGACAGAAAAAATATCTATCTCTGTCCTACCTGTGGTAAAGACACATCACATTAAAACCGTACACAAAACCACAGCTCACACATGCCACCTCTATAGCAATCTTGGCAACAGAAAAAACTACCTAAAACAACACATACAAACACATCACCAGACTTCATCAACACTATCAACTACAAACACGGACACTACACCCTCAACATCAAACATGGATACTACACCATCACCACGCAAAAGAAAAGCACCAGCAGACACACAAACAGCTAAAAATCAGAAACACAATAACGAGCTAATGGTAGCAGAGGAAGCCAACATAGTGATAGATGAGGAAGCAGAGACCGTAGACAAACTTCTGACGGACATCCAACAGAAATATAGGAACAAATGGACAGCCCTTAGGACACATCATAAGATTAGCAACCATATATCGACATATCTTTTTTCACAAACCAGACTCAGTACAGCCAATAGGCTGGACCAAGACATTAAAACCAGTATTTAACCATGGTCTTGCAAGAATGCGACAGCGAGGGGTGACGAGGAGATCTGACGATCGATGCTCAGAGGAAAGGCGAGACAGACATATAATCAGATTGCTACTGGTACTATTAGTATTGGAACTCTTCACTGACTGCTGAGGATGGGGACAGAAAGCTTATGGGAATGCCCCGAATGCTGTGATGTTGGTTCCTAAATCAATCAATCAATCAACCAGTATTTAATAGTCAGACAAGTAGGTTTAATGTCAACTAAAGTCATCACATGGTACTCAGACATAGGGAGACAGGCGAGCTTTGGTTTTTCCATTCCTCATCAAATAAAGCAGGCCAATTAGATGTTCCTAAATTAGTAAACAGACAAGACTTTGACGACTTTATAGCCATAGTTATGGAAAGTGACATGTTCAACTACAGCCTACACAATAGACCCGACACTGAGTATCTGGTAGAGACACTCCCTGTGACTAAGTTTTTATGTATATCACATCACTGAACATCAGATAGGTCGCTGAAACATTTCGTATAATGACATTATGTTTTTTATTCTTGTAAAAATGTACTGTAAATACTGTAAATAAACAGTTATATATTATAACTACATTTTGTTTTTTGATTTGTTTTTAGTGTTGATGGTATATACAGTTGTCATGAGGTGAGAGAATGTTACATGTTGATGACAAAGTCAAGACATATGTCAACAAAACTAAGAAAACGGGTTAACCATAATAGGAAAAATGTTGGCTGAATTAAGAAATATCTCAACCAAAATAAGAAAATATGTTAGCCAAAGTAATAAAATTGATGACCAAGTAAAGAAATAGCTTGTCCAACCTTATAAAAGTAGGAACATATGTTAACGAAATGGGAAAAATATTGACAAGTAAAGAAATATCTCATCCAAACTTATAAAAAGTAGGAAAACTTTTTACCCAAATGGGAAAATATCGATCAAGTAGGAAAATTTGTTAACCAAATTGGAAAAATATTGACCAAGTAAAGAAATATTGAATCCAAACTTACAGGAAGTAGGAAACTTTGTTAACCAAATGCGAAAAATATTTACCAAGTAAAGAAATATCACGGCCAAATTTATAAAAAGTAGGAAACATTGTTAACCAAGTGTGAAAACTATCAGCCTAGTAAAGAAATATCTCGTCCAATCTATAAAAAGTAGGAAACTGTTAGCCAAATGGGGAAAATATTGGCCAAGTAAAAAAAATATTGCATTCAAATTTATAAAAAGTAGGAAAATTTGTTAACCAAATGTGAAAAAAAAATATTGATCAAGTAAAGAAATACATAGTACATCAACAGCAGCTGAAAAATGCTGGTGTTGACTGCAACATCCTGCAAGGGATATGCAACATAAAAAAATATATATCGCGGCCAAGCTTATAAAAAGTAGGAAACTTTGTTAACCAAATGGGAAAAATATTGGTCAAGTAAAGAAATATCTCATCCAAATTTATACAAAAGTAGGAAAATTTGTTAACCAAACGGGGAAAATATTGACGAAATAAAGAAATATTTCAACCAAACTTATAAAAAGTAGGAAAACATGTTGACCAAACTAAGAAATAGATATGGCAAAGTAAGAAACAGGTCGACCAAAATAAGAAAAATGTGTTATCCAAACTAGGAAAAAGGTAGCTTCTGTAGTTATGTCAAGAGTGTCTTTAACTTTTATCTGAAAGATATTTCACACTACATAATCATCAATGTCAGCACCCCCCCCCCCCCCCCCCCACCTCCACCCTTTTACATTACCAAAAGCTTCAACTTACCATTCCAAAGTATCTGCTAAAGAAGCACTTATACAGACTAATCACGCATCTCTCCACACTCTTGGTTTTTCTTTTACCACAAAGTGGCTCTGTCTTTCATAGATAGCTTCACAACTTTTCCATGTCACAGCATGAAGAACTCAAAACTTTCGTTGTACATGAGCTCCAATGAAACAGTCACAACAAAATTTATGACAATGCAGTCTATGGCTTCACCTGGAATAGTTTCAATATCATCTGAGTATTCATCATCAAGGGGCCATTTCCCACGGCTGACATCTTCAACTTTCCATACCACAAAGTCCGCTACACTAACCTTCCTTTGTTCCATCTCTCAACATTACATGGGTTTTCTCAAAGTATAGCTAAAATAACATGTCTTACTTCATCAACCTCCACCTCACTTTGTCATTTCACATCCGCAATAGTGTCAAGTCTCCAACCAATCAACAGTGTCTGTTATGAAGTCGGCCTTTCTTAAAACCATGTCTGCCTTATTGACCCCTTGAATACCATCTACCACATCTTCTAAACGACTTTCAACGTTTCATACCATTTATTAACACTATCATTCTCTTTGATTACAGCACAATAAGTTTTCTGCTGACTTGGCAAATTTCCCAACCCACTGGAGATAATTGGCTGTTCCCTATGCAAACAACTGTATTTCAAAAAATGAAAGGTATCTTATACAATAAGGCACTATCGTTGAATGAAAAAATACAATTTCAACAATAAAATTTCACAAAAACTATAAATTAAATTCCTACATGAAACATTCAAATTGGAAACTATAAAGAGAAATTTAATTTTTTTATTTTTGTGAAATTTTATTGTTGAAATTTTATTTCTGATGCTAGCCCCATATTTTTACAGACCAAACTGGCAATTGAGTGATGTGGACAGTATCACACTGGCTGTCTTTACTTCCCATGAAATGTCTTGGTACCCACGCTAGACCGGGTTGACCTGAGAGCCACGTACAAACATGGTGAATTAATCATGTGTATGCAATAAAAGTCATTGAAACAAATACAATGCTTTTCACTCATTCTAATTTCTCAGCCTCATGTGCTGGCAAGGCTTTTTCCTGCAATACTAAACACATCCAAGGTCCGGATCTGAAACAGTCATTGACCACGGGCTGAATCATACATGATATGATTATGACTCACACAGAGGAGAAATTGCAATATCATATAAGTGTATTATCAACAGGATGAATGTATTATAAATGTATTATCTATAGAATAAATGTATTATAAATGAGTCATCTATGGTATAAATGTATACAAGCATATTATCTATAGAATAAATGTATTATCTATAGTATAAATGTATTCCATCCATCCATCATGTGCCATGCCGGTAAGCGTAGACAGTCGTGATTCGCCATTTCACTCGACCACCAGAGTCGTGGATCAGCTCAGTGTTCTTGTCTCAAACATGCCACATGGTCCAGCCATCCAGGTATTTACTACTCTGACTTCCCCTTGTTCTCTTCCACTCGATCTTGCCAGTTGTCACCAAGTTCTCTAATTTATTTCTCATCATAATATGTTCGAAAAATTTTGACTGTCTACGCCTAATTTCTCTAATCAGTTTACGATTTTCATTTGTTTCTTGTAGGACTTGGTCATTGGTTTTTCTGTCTGTCCATGATATTCTTTGCATTCTCCTCAGAAACCACATTTCCACAGCCATCAGATGATTTTCAGCTTGACTGCTCATTGTCCATGCTTACATCCATACAAAAGTACAGGCTCTATGTAGCACCTGAACACTCTTTTTCTCGCAGCAACTGACATCTTTTTATTGGTCAGTGTATTTTTCATCTTGCAAAAGGCTACCTTCGCAATGGCAATTCTTGTTCTAATCTCTTCAAGGTATCTCCCTCAGATGTTATGACTATTCCGAGACAATTGTATTACCTATGGTATAAATGGATTATCTATAGAAAAAATGGATTATCTATAGAATAACAAACAGCTTTCCTCGGTCATGTGATGAGAAGAGAGGCATTGGAGAACATCGTAACAACTGGAAAGATCGAGGGGAAGAGAGGCAGAGGTAGACCAAGAGAAGTGATGCTGGATGGATTGAGACGGTGGCATGGAGGAATATCAGCAGCAGAGTTGATCCAGAGAACCAAAGACCGAGATCTATGGAGAGCCATGAACGCCTACGCCAGCCGGCACGGCACTTGATGATGATGATAGAATAACTGTATTACCTATAGTATAAATTTAGTATAAATATATTATCTAAAGTATAAATGTGTTATCTATATTGTATGAAAAATATGACAAGAAGATCAACATATCTAAGACTAAAAGCACAAGATATGTAGATCATCAAGATGGCTGTACATACATACAATATAAAGCATTAAAGTACAACTGGCTCTAGAATTGAAGTATCCAGAAAACATTTTTCACAAAAACTGAAAGAGTTGACGGAAATAAAAACAACATGTGACAAGATAAAATGCAGTGGTAAACTGGCACCCTGTATCAAGCCACCACACATCAATACGGGACAAGTGATAAACTGCATGTTTATACAAACTGGCACCCTGACTCAATTCCCCCCCACATCAATAAGGGACGGGTGATAAAGAGCATGTTTTTACAAACTGGCACGCTGACTCAATCTCCCACACATCAATACAGGACAAGTGATAAACTGCATGTTTAAACAAACTGGCACCCTGACTCACTCCCCCACAAATCAATACGGGATAAGTGACAAACTGCGTGTTTATGCAAACTGGCACCCTGACTCAAGTCATCAATACGGGACAAGTGATAAACTGCATGTTTATACAAACAGGCAACCTGACTCAAGCCATCAATACGGGACAAGTGATACACTGCATGTTTATACAAACTGGCAACCTGACTCAAGCCATCAATACGGGACAAGTGATAAACTGCATGTTTATACAAACTGGCACCCTGACTCAATTCCCCCACACATCAATAAGGGACAGGTGATAAACTGCATGTTTATACAAACTGGCACTGTGACTCAATCCCCCACACATCAATATGGGACAAGTGATAAACTGCATGTTTATACAAACTGGCACTGTGACTCAATCGTCCACACATCAATACGGGACAAGTGATAAACTGCTTGTTTATACAAACATCTGGGGGTTTCCATGGTGTAGTAGTTAAGCCATCTGCCTTGTGCTCTGAAGGTCATGGGTCCATTCCTCGGACTGCGTCGTTCTGACCATGAGTGCAATTTCTCCGGAGACCCCTCAGGGTCATCGCTGGAACTACAGAGTTTGTGCTTTGCGTGATGCTTTCGGCAAGCAGACAGCCGATCTGTGGAGAGAGACTGGGCCAGATGGGATCAAACCTGGTGCAATAAAGCTGACTCTCTATGCCTGAGTACTTTTATATTTATGCCAACACTCTCTTACCAATTCCAAACATGGACGCTGTCTAAACAGCAAGAGAGGAAACTCACCACATGTGAAAACAATGCTTACAAACAGCTGCTGGCTTCACAAGTTAAGTAAATAAGCAATAGTAAACACTGAGTTATGATGACCAGATCAGAATCATTTTCATACTGACCAATAGGAATATAATACTTCAGACTAACAGACAACAAACAATAGCTGCTTTTACTATACTATATACTAGTGGTTCTCAACTTTTTTTAGCCCATGCACCCTTTCACCATATGTTCAGAATTTAATTCCCCCACTCACTTTCGTATTTCCTCTCTATAAATCCCCCCCCCCACCCCGCCCCTACATTGTATACATAAAAATGAAAGCTAAATTTACGTTATAAAACATTACGTCACGTTATAAAACAAATTTCAGAAGGGCGAGAAGTACAGAACAGTAAAGTATGGAGGGAATAACAATATCAAGTAATCGGTTCTTGAATTAACACGACCTTGAAGTAATCTTAATTTCCCCCTCCACCCCCCTCCCACCCCCCGGAAACCCTAAAATTCCCCTCTAGGAGGGAATTCCCCACTGGTTGAGAACCACTGCTATATACAATACAACACAGTGTCAGTTAACATCCAGTGTCAGTTAACATCCAGTGTCAGTTAACATCCTGCAGATTGGACTACCTGGCCATCATGGGGATTAGGCAGGCAGGGCTGGTCATACCTGCAGGGTTGTTTGTCTCGCAGGGCTGGTCATATCTGCAGGGTTGTTTGTCTCGCAGGGCTGGTCATACCTGCAGGGTTGTTTGTCTCTGGGCACAGTTTTGCTAGCACATTTTCCCCACGTTTGGACTTGCAGGACCAGTTTTTGTCATCCAGCTACTGAGGTTCAGTGCTTAGTGCGACACTCTGATCCGCAGATTTGTTTCGAAGTGCATATTTTGTGTGCCCACGTTTGCTGTGCTGTGAAGTGTACATTTAAGAAAATGACGAAAGATTATCTACTGGCGCTATGACGACTGGCCAAATGTGATAATGCACGTGTAGGTTGCTGGGGTTTTGCTCAGATGACCGTCTCCTCTGTAAGTGAACTGCCTTTTCATGATAAGGGCAGCTTGTTTCCTTCACTAGTTCATGTGGGACAATGATGTGCATGTTGTGTGGTTTTCACTGGCACAGGAATGGAGCAATTATGGGGCAACCAACTGCAATGATGTTGGAATTGACTGCAGAATACAAGCTCTCTCTCTGTCTGTCTTTTTTTCTCATAATATATATATATAATGGAAATAGAGATGGCATACCTTCAGCTGTTTCATCGCAAACTGAACAATGTTGCGGTTTATTCATTCATTCATTTCGTGTGCATGCGCATGTGTGTGTGTGCGTACACACGTCCGCACCTATGTGCATACATACGTGTGTGATAGAGAGAAAGAGAACCAACGCTTGAAAGAAGGAACAAACAAATTTATTTGTGAAGGGTCATAAATTGGGCACGCAGGCCCGTCTTACATCAGCCCTTCCAATTACTCATCTTTTGGACATCAATTATCTATTGTACATGTTACATTCACATAGTCAAAAACACATTGTCAAATGAATGTTGTGTACATTAACAATGCACATGACCATACTAATGATGAGGTTTGGGAATGTAATATAGAGCAAGCCATTCTAAGGACAGTCAACAAAATAGTTGTGTGATTTATCAATCTGGACAGGGGCTTTTTGTAAAGGCTTCTCACTATCATAGTGGAGACTTAATGAGAGAGAAAAAAAGGGAGGGAAACTTTGGGGGGTGGGGGGTGAATGTATTTGAAAGGTGATAGGAACTTCCCTCAGAAGCCACTAAAATGTACCTCCCTGTGACTGAATTCTCCTATGCACACACGGCAAGAAGATCATCGTAGCATACCCCTTAATGCTGCAACATCACGTTTATATACGTTGTATGAGTGGTATTGTATGTAGAATGTGTTTCCCTCGCAGGACCTCAGCCTATCCTAGTTGTTACATTTTAATCTGCCATATCTTTCTTCAACAACTATCTTTCATATTTACTGTAACATCCATCTGTTAAAACTACAAATAATATTTATGCTTCGTCTATAATCTGTAATATAAACAAACTTCCATAACCTGTACGCAGACATCTGGTCTCTTCACAGTGACTGTTGCTGAGGAACCGGAACGTAAAAGACCAAGCCATTCTTAGGACAGTCAACGAAATAGCTGTGTGATTTGTGTTTCTGGACAGGGGCTTCTGGTAAAGGCTGCTCACTTTCAAAGCGGAGACTCAACTGTGGCTTCTGCACATCCTGAGCCTGCCCTCTCAAACGTCTGTAGACATGATGGCTGGGTTCTGGACAGTCCTGCAGACGTAATGCCTTGTCATAGCACAGCCAGACTTGGTCCAAGTAGTGTTTACCTTCCTACAGAGGTCAATGGGACAAATAACTGGCATTAGTCTATTCCTGTTAGGCTAGTTGACAAACTCATATTCACGGTCATAGCTCAACAATTATAACTGTTGCTACACTAATGCCAGCCTGACAGAAGCCTGAATGCATCAGACTTGAAAGTAAACATTCAGTCTGCCAGAGGATTCACTGACCAATCAAGCAATATCATCATTCTCATATTTAAATGAACAATTTAAGAGCGATGTTGAGTTGAGTCAAGGAACTGACATCAGAGCACTCTAGAGGTTCCTAGATATTCTACATCCTTATCTTCAACAGCCAGCAAAGAGTCCCAATACTAATGATACCAGTTGTAGTCTGATTATGTGACCGTCTGGCCTTTCCTCAGAGTACCGACTGGCGGTCAGATCCTCTGGTCACTTCCTGCCCCTCCATTCTCTCAGGGCTGTGATGATTTATCTGTTCTTCCAAGATATACACAGAATCCCAAATGGCCCTGACCACATATGCCTTATCATGCACCAATACACCACCCAATCATGCACCAATACACCACCCAATCATGCACCAATATCCCACCCAATCATGCACCAATATCCCACCCAATCATGCACCAATACACCACCCAATCATGCACCAATACACCACCCAATCATGCACCAATACCCCACCCAATCATGCACCAATATCCCACCCAATCATGCACCAATACACCACCCAATCATGCACCAATACACCACCCAATCATGCACCAATACACCACCCAATCATGCACCAATACCCCACCCAATCATGCACCAATACCCCACCCAATCATGCACCAATACCCCACCCAATCATGCACCAATACCCCACCCAATCATGCACCAATACCCCACCCAATCATGCACCAATACTCCACCCAATCATGCACCAATACACCACCCAATCATGCACCAATACACCACCCAATCATGCACCAATACACCACCCAATCATGCACCAATACACCACCCAATCATGCACCAATACACCACCCAATCATGCAATACACCACCCAATCATGCACCAATACACCACCCAATCATGCACCAATACACCACCCAATCATGCACCAATACCCCCACCCAATCATGCACCAATACACCACCCAATCATGCACCAATACCCCACCCAATCATGCACCAATATCCCACCCAATCATGCACCAATACACCACCCAATCATGCACCAATACCCCACCCAATCATGCACCAATACCCCACCCAATCATGCACCAATACACCACCCAATCATGCACCAATACCCCACCCAATCATGCACCAATACCCCACCCAATCATGCACCAATACTCCACCCAATCATGCACCAATACACCACCCAATCATGCACCAATACCCCACCCAATCATGCACCAATACCCCACCCAATCATGCACCAATACACCACCCAATCATGAACCAATACACCACCCAATCATGCACCAATACACCACCCAATCATGCACCAATACACCACCCAATCATGCACCAATACACCACCCAATCATGCACCAATACACCACTCAAATCATGCACCAATACACCACCCAATCATGCACCAATACCCCCACCCAATCATGCACCAATACACCACCCAATCATGCACCAATACCCCACCCAATCATGCACCAATACCCCACCCAATCATGCACCAATACACCACCCAATCATGCACCAATACACCACCCAATCATGCACCAATACCCCACCCAATCATGCACCAATACACCACCCAATCATGCACCAATACCCCCACCCAATCATGCACCAATACACCACCCAATCATGCACCAATACCCCCACCCAATCATGCACCAATACCCCCACCCAATAATGCAGACCCAGCCAATTTGTCTGCTGCTCATTTTCCTACCACACCTGTATGTCCTGGGGGTGGGGGGGCCTGTCTTCAACCTTCTCAGTGTACTCTGTGGGTCCGTTACAATCAAAAGATGTGTGTGCTGTTTGTTCTCCAGCCAGCAGAATGCCACAGTGACTTCATCTCCATTCTCAGACTAGATGTGGTATCATATGCCAGGCTCTCCTGCACTAAACGCGGTCCATTAACCTTCACTATGAACCCCAGGCATTTCTTTTGCCTCTTAGCACACAGCCATCTGTGAACATGATTACATCACCTGGGTGCAAATTGTCATGAATCATTTGTTGCACCTCCCATTCAGCAGTCTGCTGGCCACTCCCTGTACTCCTAGTCCAATGTGAATATGACCCTGTACAGGTCTCACTTTTCCTCAGCCATTCTGACACCCTCCTCTCCCAACGTCCTCAAGCAGGCACACTTCTCTGATTGTATCCTCTGCCTAAGCCATCCCCTTAACTGTGTTCTGGGCTTCATGCAGGGGGTGTTCCTTATCTGCAGCCACTCGGAAATGACTTAGACTGCAGCACCTAGAGCCTGTCTGTAATCATTAGTAAAGCTAGCATGTATTGCATACACACTATCAGCGTGTTCAGTGAGCACCTTAGAGAAAAAAATGCATAACTTCATTGTTCATATATTTGAGATAAAACATTTTCTTTCCATAAAAACATTTCTTTTACCTTTTAATGAAACAGGAATCTGGTTCAAATCTCAAGTAGCTAAACAATGCAGTGTCCGAACCCTTCTCCATGTCATCTGGGTATATAGTGCTTGCTCCATATTTTAAGCTAATTGCCACTTGATGTGTCATGTGCTGAATCAATCAATCAATCATGTGCCATGCCGGAAAGCGTGGGCGGTCATGACTCACCATTTCTTTAGGCGATTCATAATATACTAGGCACTTTTAAAGAGGTAGTTTGCCGGTGCTTTCCTCTATAGCAGTGACCATACTGGTCGGGTGACCGCAGCCATTGACTCTAGAAAGAGCTCCTCTGCCTGCCGTCGAGAAACTTGAGACCATAACCAACAAATATCTTGTTTTCAGAGCTTCGCACCTGTCCAGTACAAACGGGGCTTAGTACGGACCCTGTTTGACCGTGCTAGGAAGATATGCACCCAGGACACACTGACAGAGGAATTTAAAACTCTGAAGAATGCCTTAAACTTGAATGGGTACTCCACAGGATTTATAAAGCGCCACTGCCAACAGCCCAAACCGAAATCAGAAGTAACTACAGTCCCTAAACTCAAAGTATTCATCCAGCTAACCTTCCGAGGAGATGACGTAATGCAACGTCTGCGAGACCGGCTCACCACAGCAGTCGAGCGAACATTCTGTGCTGCAGCTCTAGTCATCAGGTACAGAAACACACCGATCCCAGTCCCAGCAGTAAAAGAACCTGTAGCTTTGTACGCCAAATCAAATTGTATTTACCAATTTACATGCAGATGCGAGGCCATCTACATAGGCAGAACTGAGCGACAGTTACATTGCAGGGTTTCGGAACATATTCCAAATTGGTTGGACAAGATACTACACACAGAAGATGGTAGTCTAGGCAGGACGACACACCGGAAAAGTCTGGCTTCATCGGTCAGGAGACACGTGCTCGAGAGTGGTCACGTGGTTGAAAGAGACAGTTCCTTCCGTGTGTTGTTCAACACACAAAGTAGTCGATTGTTAAAGTTTGCTGAAGCTATACTAATCAACCTTCGTAAGCCGTCCTTGTGTAAGCAGAAAGACATGTTAGTCAGTTTAAAATTGCCGTGGTAGACAATAGACATTACTGTGCGAACATGTGTATATTTCAGTTTGAAGGATTTATCTAGTTAATTCACGTAAGTTGTGTGATTTCTGCAGTATGTACCTGACGAGATGCAGCGAAATATGCCAGGCAATAAATCATGCAATCTATTGTTTGTGTCTTTGTTATTCAAATTCAACAAATATCTGTCGGCTGCCCTAAAATTTCATCCACCCACCTGCCTTCCGTGGCTTCTTTTGAACACTTTCAATAAACAAATACGAAATAACACCACATAATCCACAGGAAAACACTTAACAGCTTCTCCCCGAAGAATAAACGCGTCACGTCGTCACCATTTGTACCGGAAGAATATCACATCAGCTGCCTTTATTTCCCTGGACATTCCTTGACACCCAATTGTGGCAATTACTCACCACATATTAGCACTCAATGTACAGCACAAATCATTACCCACCTTATAGTAGCACTCAATCTGGGGAATTTTCTTATATTCACCGGACACAGCAGCAAAGACAGCACTCAACTATTAGAGAACAGAATGTGCAAAGAATTACATAACAGACATTCATGAAACACAAGACAAGAATGATTTCACTTGGAACAATTATTACATAGCAGACATTCACGAAACAAAAGACAAGAATGATTTCACTTGGAACAATTATTACATAGCAGACATTCACGAAACAAAAGACAAGAATGATTTCACTTGGAACAATGATTACTCACACAGTGATTGTCCCAAAATAGATTATTGCCTGTTTGTGATTTACTAGGCACTTTTTATGTTTAGTAGTTTATGGCAAAGTTCAGTAGTTTGTGCTTTCTGAAAGGCCGCCGTCATAGCACCGATATCAACGCAAAGTGATCTGCTGCCAGATCATCTGTGGCTGATGTTGAACCCTCAACCCGATCTGTCAGAGAACTGTGACACTCCATTCACTAACCCTTAACTCAGTCTGTCAGGAAATTGTGACACTCCATTCACTAACCCTTAACTCAGTCTGTCAGGGAATTGTGACACTCCATTTACTAACCCTCAACCCGATCTGTCAGGGAATTGTGACACTCCATTCACTAACCCTTAACTCAGTCTGCCAGGGAATTTTGACACTCCGTTCACTAACCCTCATGCAGGTCCACATGGCCAAATGGATAAGAACGGTGTTCTTAAACATTCGTCGTGCTGATGCCGAGGTATGCGGTTCAACCCCTACACCAGAAAGCTGGACTAAAATGTTGACCTGTCGTCCTTGACTTGGGGACATAAATTAAAAGTACTTCTGAAGTCGGAGTGGGTTCACCTGATGGCGAGGGACACTGTTAATAGGGAAAGCTAACCCACACGCAAAATTCAGTCCATCACTACTATCAAAATAGTATGTATGGACTACGCTTGAGTTCAAAGCGAGCGAGCGCCAATAAAAAAAATAATAATAACCCTCATCCTGGTCTGCCAGGGAATTGTGCCACTCCATTCACTAACCCTTAACTCAGTCTGTCAGGGAATTGTGACACTCCATTCACTAAACCTCATCTCTGTCAGGGAATTGTGACACTCCATTCACTAGCCCTCAACTCTGTCAGGGAATTGTGACACTCCATTCACTAACCCTCATCCCGGTCTGTCAGGGAATTGTGGCACTCCATTCACTAACCCTCATCTCTGTCAGGGAATTGTGACACTCCATTCACTAACCCTTAACTCAGTCTGTCAGGGAATTGTGACACTCCATTCACTAAACCTCATCTCTGTCAGGGAATTGTGACACTCCATTCACTAGCCCTCAACTCTGTCAGGGAATTGTGACACTCCATTCACTAGCCCTCATTCCGGTCTGTCAGGGAATTGTGGCACTCCATTCACTAACCCTCATCTCTGTCAGGGAATTGTGACACTCCATTCACTAACCCTTAACTCAGTCTATCAAGGAATTGTGACAATCCATTCACTAACCCTCATCCCGGTCTGTCAGGGAATTGTGGCACTCCATTCACTAACCCTCATCTCTGTCAATCAATCAATTTATAAATTCAGTGCCATCTCCACAATGAAGGTTCGCTGCTATAGACCTCCAATCCTCTCCCTTTGTGGTAAATTCCAATAGACTGTTTGCTACATGTCCATCGCATGATGTTTTCTTCTCACTTGTTTCGTTGCCTATATCTTGATGTTTTCTCACTTGTTTCGCTGCCTATCTCTAGCTTGCCTTTCTTCTGCCCTTCACTCTAGTATGATTTTTATAAGAGTGTCATGTCTTTCAATGTGATGAAAATATTTGATTTGTCTCTTTTTTATTTCCTCCAACACCTCTCTTTTCATTCTCAGCTACTCTAGGATCTCTGTATTTGTTTGCTTTTTTATCCACAAAACACGATCAGTTCTTTTGTACATTCACATTTGAAAGGCTTCCGGTTGATTTTCTAACTGCTTGTTCATTGTCCAAGCTTCCACCCAATACTTAAGTGCTACTGTATTGGTATTCATTATAAGTCTCCATTATATGTTCTCTGATTTCAATGATCAGCAATTTTTTAAAATCGCTATTAGATAAAAAGCTCTTCTCTCTTGTATGCGTGAATGGTAGAGGAGCTGACATGTCCACAAACAACACAAAAGCTAAACTAGAAGTAGTGTAGTTACTGACAGTATCCTCCAAGTCAAGGAGCTAGAAGGGTAGGGACCAGACTAAGACTCAAACCTGCTGCCTTATAGACAAGCTAGGGACCAGACTAAGACACAAACCTGCTGACTTACAGGCAGGCTAGGGACCAGAATAAGACACAAACCTGCTGCCTTATAGACAGGCTAGGGACCAGACTAAGACACAAACAGGCTGCCTTATAGACAGGCTAGGGACCAGACACAAACCTGCTGCCTTATAGACAAGCTAGGAACCAGACTAAGACACAAACCTGCTGCCTAATAGACAAGCTAGGGACCAGACTAAGACACAAACCTGCTGCCTTACAGGCAGGCTAGGGACCAGACTAAGACACAAACCTGCTGCCTTATAGACAGGCTAGGGACCAGACTAAGACACAAACCTGCTGCCTTATAGACAGGCTAGGGACCAGACACTAACCTGCTGCCTTATAGACAAGCTAAGGACCAGACAAAAACCTGCTGCCTTATAGACAGGCTAGGGACCAGACT
This sequence comes from Cepaea hortensis, assembly GCA_963921405.1. NCBI lineage: Eukaryota > Metazoa > Mollusca > Gastropoda > Stylommatophora > Helicidae > Cepaea > Cepaea hortensis. The sequence continues at coordinate 54,441,282 of OY992894.1, forward strand.
AAGACAGAAACCTGCTGCCTTACAGGCAGGCTAGGGACCAGACTAAGACACAAACCTGCTGCCCTATAGACAGGCTAGGGACCAGACTAAGACACAAACCTGCTGCCTTATAGACAGGCTAGGGACCAGACTAAGACACAAACCTGCTGCCTTATAGACAGGCTAGGGACCAGACTAAGACACAAACCTGCTGCCTTATAGACATGCTAGGGACCAGACTAAGACACAAACCTGCTGCCTTATAGACAGGCTAGGGACCAGACAAAAACCTGCTGCCTTATAGACAGACTAGGGACCAGACTAAGACACAAACCTGCTGCCTTATAGACAGGCTAGGGACCAGACTAAGACACAAACCTACTGCCTTATAGACAGGCCAGGGACAAGACTAAGACACAAACCTGCTGCCTTATAGACAGGCTAGGGACCAGACTAAGACACAAACCTGCTGCCTTATAGACAGGCCAGGGACCAGACTAAGACACAAACCTGCTGCCTTATAGACAGGCTAGGGACCAGACTAAGACACAAACCTGCTGCCTTATAGACAGGCTAGGGACCAGACTAAGACACAAACCTGCTGCCTTATAGACAGGCTAGGGACCAGACACAAACCTGCTGCCTTATAGACAGGCCAGGGACCAGACTAAGACACAAGCCTGCTGCCTTATAGACAGGCTAGGGACCAGACTAAGACACAAACCTGCTGCCTTATAGACAGGCCAGGGACCAGACTAAGACACAAACCTGCTGCCTTATAGACAGGCTAGGGACCAGACTAAGACACAAACCTGCTGCCTTATAGACAGGCTAGGGACCAGACTAAGACACAAACCTGCTGCCTTATAGACAGGCCAGGGACCAGACTAAGACACAAACCTGCTGCCTTATAGACAGGCTAGGGACCAGCCACAAACCTGCTGCCTTATAGACAGGCCAGGGACCAGACTAAGACACAAACCTGCTGCCTTATAGACAGGCTAGGGACCAGACTAAGACACAAACCTGCTGCCTTATAGACAGGCTAGGGACCAGACACAAACCTGCTGCCTTATAGACAGGTCAGGGACCAGACTAAGACACAAACCTGCTGCCTTATAGGCAGGCTAGGGACCAGACTAAGACACAAACCTGCTGCCTTATAGACAGGCCAGGGACCAGACTAAGACACAAACCTGCTGCCTTATAGACAGGCTAGGGACCAGACTAAGACACAAACCTGCTGCCTTATAGACAGGCTAGGGACCAGACTAAGACACAAACCTGCTGCCTTATAGACAGGCTAGGGACCAGACTAAGACACAAACCTACTGCCTTATAGACAGGCTAGGGACCAGACTAAGACACAAACCTGCTGCCTTATAGACAGGCTAGGGACCAGACACAAACCTGCTGCCTTATAGACAGGCCAGGGACCAGACTAAGACACAAACCTGCTGCCTTATAGACAGGCTAGGGACCAGACTAAGACATAAACCTGCTGCCTTATAGACAGGCCTGGGACCAGACTAAGACACAAACCTGCTGCCTTATAGACAGGCTAGGGACCAGACTAAGACACAAACCTGCTGCCTTATAGACAGGCTAGGGACCAGACTAAGACACAAACCTGCTGCCTTATAGACAGGCCAGGGACCAGACTAAGACACAAACCTGCTGCCTTATAGACAGGCTAGGGACCAGACACAAACCTGCTGCTTTATAGACAGGCTAGGGACCAGACTAAGACACAAACCTGCTGCCTTATAGACAGGCCAGGGACCAGACTAAGACACAAACCTGCTGCCTTATAGACAGGCTAGGGACCAGACTAAGACACAAACCTGCTGCCGTATAGACAGGCTAGGGACCAGACTAAGACACAAACCTGCTGCCTTATAGGCAGGCTAGGGACCAGACTAAGACAAAAACCTGCTGCCTTATAGACAGGCTAGGGACCAGACTAAGACACAAACCTGCTGCCTTACAGGCAGGCTAGGGACCAGACTAAGACACAAACCTGCTGCCCTATAGACAGGCTAGGGACCAGACTAAGACACAAACCTGCTGCCTTATAGACAGGCTAGGGACCAGACTAAGACACAAACCTGCTGCCTTATAGACAGGCTAGGGACCAGACTAAGACACAAACCTGCTGCCTTATAGACATGCTAGGGACCAGACTAAGACACAAACCTGCTGCCTTATAGACAGGCTAGGGACCAGACAAAAACCTGCTGCCTTATAGACAGACTAGGGACCAGACTAAGACACAAACCTGCTGCCTTATAGACAGGCTAGGGACCAGACTAAGACACAAACCTACTGCCTTATAGACAGGCCAGGGACAAGACTAAGACACAAACCTGCTGCCTTATAGACAGGCTAGGGACCAGACTAAGACACAAACCTGCTGCCTTATAGACAGGCCAGGGACCAGACTAAGACACAAACCTGCTGCCTTATAGACAGGCTAGGGACCAGACTAAGACACAAACCTGCTGCCTTATAGACAGGCTAGGGACCAGACTAAGACACAAACCTGCTGCCTTATAGACAGGCTAGGGACCAGACACAAACCTGCTGCCTTATAGACAGGCCAGGGACCAGACTAAGACACAAGCCTGCTGCCTTATAGACAGGCTAGGGACCAGACTAAGACACAAACCTGCTGCCTTATAGACAGGCCAGGGACCAGACTAAGACACAAACCTGCTGCCTTATAGACAGGCTAGGGACCAGACTAAGACACAAACCTGCTGCCTTATAGACAGGCTAGGGACCAGACTAAGACACAAACCTGCTGCCTTATAGACAGGCCAGGGACCAGACTAAGACACAAACCTGCTGCCTTATAGACAGGCTAGGGACCAGCCACAAACCTGCTGCCTTATAGACAGGCCAGGGACCAGACTAAGACACAAACCTGCTGCCTTATAGACAGGCTAGGGACCAGACTAAGACACAAACCTGCTGCCTTATAGACAGGCTAGGGACCAGACACAAACCTGCTGCCTTATAGACAGGTCAGGGACCAGACTAAGACACAAACCTGCTGCCTTATAGGCAGGCTAGGGACCAGACTAAGACACAAACCTGCTGCCTTATAGACAGGCCAGGGACCAGACTAAGACACAAACCTGCTGCCTTATAGACAGGCTAGGGACCAGACTAAGACACAAACCTGCTGCCTTATAGACAGGCTAGGGACCAGACTAAGACACAAACCTGCTGCCTTATAGACAGGCTAGGGACCAGACTAAGACACAAACCTACTGCCTTATAGACAGGCTAGGGACCAGACTAAGACACAAACCTGCTGCCTTATAGACAGGCTAGGGACCAGACACAAACCTGCTGCCTTATAGACAGGCCAGGGACCAGACTAAGACACAAACCTGCTGCCTTATAGACAGGCTAGGGACCAGACTAAGACATAAACCTGCTGCCTTATAGACAGGCCTGGGACCAGACTAAGACACAAACCTGCTGCCTTATAGACAGGCTAGGGACCAGACTAAGACACAAACCTGCTGCCTTATAGACAGGCTAGGGACCAGACTAAGACACAAACCTGCTGCCTTATAGACAGGCCAGGGACCAGACTAAGACACAAACCTGCTGCCTTATAGACAGGCTAGGGACCAGACACAAACCTGCTGCTTTATAGACAGGCTAGGGACCAGACTAAGACACAAACCTGCTGCCTTATAGACAGGCCAGGGACCAGACTAAGACACAAACCTGCTGCCTTATAGACAGGCTAGGGACCAGACTAAGACACAAACCTGCTGCCTTATAGACAGGCTAGGGACCAGACTAAGACACAAACCTGCTGCCTTATAGGCAGGCTAGGGACCAGACTAAGACAAAAACCTGCTGCCTTATAGACAGGCTAGGGACCAGACTAAGACACAAACCTGCTGCCTTACAGGCAGGCTAGGGACCAGACTAAGACACAAACCTGCTGCCTTATAGACAGGCTAGGGATCAGACTAAGACACAAACCTGCTGCCTTATAGACAGGCCAGGGACCAGACTAAGATACAAACCTGCTGCCTTATAGACAGGCCAGGGACCAGACTAAGACACAAACCTGCTGCCTTATAGACAGGCTAGGGACCAGACTAAGACACAAACCTGCTGCCTTATAGACAGGCCAGGGACCAGACTAAGACACAAACCTGCTGCTTTATAGACAGGCTAGGGACCAGACTAAGACACAAACCTGTTGCCTTATAGACAGGCTAGGGACTAGACTAAGACACAAACCTGCTGCCTTATAGACAGGCCAGGGACCAGACTAAGACACAAACCTGCTGCCTTATAGACAGGCTAGGGATCAGACTAAGACACAAACCTGCTGCCTTATAGACAGGCTAGGGACCAGACACAAACCTGCTGCCTTATAGACAGGTCAGGGACCAGACTAAGACACAAACCTGCTGCCTTATAGACAGGCTAGGGACCAGACACAAACCTGCTGCCTTATAGACAGGCCAGGGACCATCAAAGACTAGGGATGACAGGTCCTAGATAAATGTCTGCCAAAATCATATGCACTAAGACCCCAGGCCTAATGATCTGGTGCAATGTAAGCCACTTTATGATGTTACAAAACCTACAATACTCAGAAGTCTGCACACAAAAATAACTGACTGATGTACTCACATTGTAAAGCTTATCCCCTGTAGGAACAATGCCAGCCCTACTGAGGGTGCTGCAAAATGTACAATAAAAAATACTTTAAAACAATATACTATTTATCCATAGCATTCGAAAGACAAAATTACCTCTATGTTGCAGGAGTGTGACTCACATAAGCAAGGCCAGAGTTTTCTCAGGTGAGCTGACAGCACCTTTGCTCCATGCCTTTCTTCTTCTGTTTGCATATCCTTTACAGGACATCGCTGTCAACATCAGCATCTTTCAGCTGATTGTTGATTTCTTGGCAAGATTATGCTCAGTAGTTTGCCATTGCTTTCTGAGCGGCCGGCTCACATACCCCGTAAGTTACCGACACGATTCGAACCACTGCTGATTCTCACAGTCATCACGTTACTTACGAGAGTATACGAGATTATGGAGAAAAGTTGCTAACCTCTAGACCAGGAAGCCGGCGCTACATGCCTTTACTGACCCCAAATGACAGCCACATACTTATTTTACAACTAAGTGTAAATCCACAACCTGATTTATTTTAAAAGTCATATCATTTTCATCCATTCTGGCTTATAACATTAGAGAAAACTTTACGGAAGAAAGAGACTTTTCAAAAATGTTTATAGTAATCAGAAACATTCCAAAGCAGTCTTCAGAAACAGAAAATGCAATGAAAACATGTGAGAACAGTGTAAAAGAAACAGAAACATATAAAAACACTTTAGAACAGACAAAACGACACAAGTACAGTATAGACAAATATAAAAAAAATGTATAGTAAAGAGAAACATTTCAGAACAATCTGGAGAAAAGAAGCCTTCTGGAACAGCCCAAACCAAACAGTAACATTACAACTAGTTTATATCTAATATAAATATGCAAAGAGTTTAAACATAGGCACACACAAAACAGAAACATGAAAGTCCAGTTCTAGGCAAACAAACATTCAGGAGCAGTATGGAGTACAACACTCACTCATAAATATTCAGATGGTGGTACAGCTGTAAGGTTGCATTAAAGTACTTCAGCTCTCCCCGGATCTCTGGGAGCACATATGCACAGGTGCCATGTTTCTCCCATTCATGTGACCTAGCAAAACAGATCATGTCAACAGTAAAATCTGTCACATCGATTTCCATATAGTGGTTACATAAAATCTTAACATATACTTCTATACAGTGGTTACACTAAAATCTGTAACATTGATACAGTGGTTCCCAAATGTTTTTACAAGCCCTATTATTTTTACTCTTAGACCACATCCTGAGCACCTCCATTCGTAACACACCTCTCTCTTGGTATTATGTTTCTACTGCAAGTTCAAAACCACACCAGCCTCCATGATCTTGCCACTGCCCTCATGAGGGAGATACCATCCAGTTTGGGAACTGTTGACCAAGAAAATGATCCGCAATGATAGTAGTTTTTTACTTGGAATGAGACAAAGAACTCTGAGAAATTCAATTATGTCAACGCACATTTTGGAAGTCTGAAGAAGAGTTCTGTTAAAACCCATTAAAAACTTGTATCATGAATTAGTTCACAGCTGTGTATGGCCTTTACATGCACTCTCCTGAATAAGCTGTAGCAGCTGCACAACGCATTCATATACTTGATCATGCACCATACAACACAAGTAATTATTTGATTACAGTCTGTACACACAGCCACAAATAACTCCTGCAAAAATGTATTTCATTAACATCTACACAGTATAAGCACAATGATTATGATGAATAATGAGGAGGAGGAGGAGAAAGAATGAAGGATAATGGCGGTGATGATTTTGATAAATAGTAAGAATTAAGAACACCACTGATAGAGTATAAGCACCAGGAGGTGTCTAATCAATGGAAGTGTTTCCCATTCAGCTACATGCTTCATCCTCTTTACACATTTACAAAACGAAAATGATAGCGTAAGAAATTAGTTGACATTTACAGAACATAAACACAAATACAAGAAATAGTCGACATTGACAGCATCAAGGACTATAATGCTGTCACCTGCAACTACACTTCTAGTCCTAATTATTTAACAACTATTTTTTTAAATAATGATTAATACATTAGTACCATTTCTAGCGTCTGCTGAAAGTGATTTCTGGATCAAGGTGTTTCCACGGGCTCAGTACCAGTGTATAAGCTTGAGTTGTTAATTCCAACTAATGAAAACCCCCCAAAAAAACCAGCTGTATCAATGTATGAAACAGACATCCTGAACTGTTGGCCACACTCTCTGACTGAACAGAAGAATTACTAAATTGACAGGAGATTAATTAGTTTCAGCTCTTACCACAAGTCTGTACGATCGCCGGATTTGTTGTAATAAGGCCAGTAAGTATCTAGCTCGTTGCGCAAGACCTGTGAAGGAGAAGAAGTATGTCTATGTCTTAGGTCTTTCAAACCACATGTGAAGTGAAAAAACAAAAGGCATGTATAAGTTAATAAAATCATCATGATAACGTACAATTTTACTTCATACGTTATTTACTGTGAAGGAACCGTTTCACTTAATTCCACAGTTTTACTTATGAATAGTGAAGGAATAGTTTTACTTCACATATAATGTGAAGAAATAGTTTTACTTAATAAATATATAATGTGAAGGAATAGTTTCACTTAATAAATATATAATGTGAAGGAATAGTTTTACTTAATATAATATATGAAAGGACAAAAGCTTGATTCAATAAATCTATAATGTGAAGGAACATTTTAATAAATATATAAAGAAAAAAAAGTCACTTAAAAGTCGACAGGGTCGACTTCATCGCACCGGGTTTTATCCCATATGGCTCAGTCTCTTTCCGCAGCGTGGAAAGCGTCGCACAAAGCACGAACTCCATAGCTTTTAGCGACGACCCACAGGAGTCTCCAAAACATTTAACTCGTAAACCGAAGGGTACGACCCGGAATCGAACCCACAACCTTCGGATCACAAGTCAAACAGCTTGACTACTTCGCCTATATAATTTGAAGGAACAGTTTTACTTCATAAATATTAGGGGAAGTCAATAAGTAAGTCACAAATGGCTGTAGAAAAATAACTAAATATTATAACAACTTGAAACCAGTTTATTTTTATACATAAATTGTCCCATTATTTCTCAACATAATTTCCACCAACATTGATGCACTTATCCCATTGTTTTATCAGTCCTCCCAAACCGGCTGCATATATCTGTGTGCTCTGTTTTCTAAACCATGTTTTCACTTCACATTCAACTTCGGCGTCATTCGTGAAATCTCTCACGCCAAGGTGGGTTTTCAGTAGACCAAACAAGTGGAAATCGCTAGAGGATGTAAGGTGGATGTTCCAGAACTTCCCACCTTAGTTGGTTAATTTTCTCCTGAGTTAATCAAGCTGTATGTGATCTGGCATTGTCATGAAGAAGCAACACTCCTCTAGTTGGCAGTTCTGGACGTTTTCTTCGAATTGCATCATGAAGCATCAATAAAACACAGTACAATTCAGAATTTAAGCACTCCTTGACAATCCCAGAACACTGTCAGCATAACCTTCCCTGCTGATGGCATAACCTTGAATTTTTTGACACAAGGCAAAGAAGGATGTTTCCATTGCATTGAAGCACGCTTTGATTCGGGCTGGTAGTGATTGCCACATATCAGTCACTGACATACAGCAGACTGAGAAAGGCTGAAGGGAGCTTCCCTAAAAGATGCACCGAATGGTACAATGATAGAATGCGCAGGGAAACTGAGGGGATGCGTCAGACGTCAACAAACAAGATTACGCTGTGACACCGGCTTGGGATTCGGATGTGTGTGATATTCTGAGGAGTCAATGTCGTGGACCAGATTGGATATTCGTATGCAGGTATAGCTCATATTCAAGTGGACGACGGGAGGAGTCACTTGCTGGGATCGAAAGACCATGGACCCAGGAGCGAGATGAATATAACTAGAGGATACTGACACGGAACAAACGAACACAGGAATGAAAACCAGAATGAGCGCTGAGGTAGAGGTTAAGGACATATGAGCATGGCAATTCGAGCTGCTCGTAATAGGTGCTGATCCTGTCTTAGGGACACCCTATAGAGACGAAGAATTGTGTATTGCAACATTGTTTATACACCCAAATAAACAGGTGTATTTTAATGCTCTTATCGTCAGAGCCGCATCTGTGAATTTTCGTTGCCAACTTCAGTTTGACGTTGAGTGTTTTGTTTACTCCGGAGGCGAGCCAAATTTCAACAATACCTCGGGTGGATTCTTATAATTGAGAGGGATCGCACTTCGAGGCAGTGATGCGCCCATGATTCGTCCCCAGTAACAATCCTATTCAGCATGGCTTCTCCTTCATCTTCTTACCGACAGAGATGATGCAAGGACAGGCCAAATCGGTTCACTTTGTGTTCCTCCCTCAGTTGTCTGGGTACCACTTTGAGCACACTTTCTTAAATTTCAATCGATCATGCATTATGATGTATGCTGAACCATGTGAGCACCCTATTGCAGATGCTACAGAGTCTATCGTTACTCGCCTGTCACCTCTAATCATCTCCTCCACCCACTACACAGATTCTTCTGTTACAATCTCAACAGGATGACAAGATCGGATTTCATCAACAATTTTAGAGCATCCTTGAGAAAATTGTTCTACCCAGCTATGCACTGCTTTACAGGACAAACATTTGTCAGCATAAACAGGAAGCATTTCCTTAAGAATGTCCTTTGCTGGCAGTCCTTTTGCCCACAAAAAACGCACACCAGCACGTTGCCCTTTGGTTATAAACTCCGTAAGTACACTTGCCATTTTTTTTATGCGCTGCGCATGCACATGAGACACCTAGAGCCACCTGACGAATGGGAATATAAAGTTCGATGTTGCTGTCACTTAATGACACCTGTAGAAACACCAACTATATTTACCCGCCATTACACAGAACTGTGTGACTTACTTATTGACTCACCCTCGTATATAAAGTGAAAAAATAGTTTTTCTTAACAAATATATAATGTAAAAGAGGTAAAATCTTAATTTCATAAATTTATCATGTAGAGAAACATTAATAAATATATATTGTGAATGAAAAGTTTTACTTAATAAATATCTAACATGAAGGAAAAGAAAGTTTTATTTAATAAATCCATAAAGTGAAGGAAGTGTTTTACTTAAAAAATACATAATGAGACAGTCAAGTAGAAAGTGATCTCCCAACAATTTCAACTTTGAAAAATATCTGCCTCCGTCCCTTCAATCCACTAAACAGTAGCATTGTTGCAACATTTTGATATCAGCAGTGTGCATCTATAACAAAATGTTATTATTTTCAGGAAGAAGGTTAGCAAAAGTCAGCAGAAACACTTTAACCCTGAAGTTTCAATTGTTGTAACCTTATACATAAGTGTGACCATGTGACTTGGAAGTCCAGTGGCACTCTTCTTTGTTCTTCTATGGTTACAGTATTCATTTATTTGTAATTAACTGTAGTGTGGTTAGTGTTGATTAGAAATTGTCATTAATGCTTGTGTTCATGGTGGGTGGGTGGGTGGGTTGGTTGTGAATCATCTGGTCAACGAGTTTTAGCTTCAAAGTCTAACATGCTGGAGTTCAGGTCACCTGAGCCTTGAAAGGAGTTTGTATCTGTTGGAGTGAGGCTGGTGTAGACTTTTCTTTCAGCCCGTACCAAAGTACTGTCTCCTTGGGAACTATGTTTCTGAGATCTTCTAACCCTCCCCAAGCTCAGAAACGTCACACCTGCAGAGGACATAACAGGTTGTGACCAGGTCACGATTCAGCACAGCACAGCACATGAGTACTGGTCGAGGTCAGGCCTAGGTCAGTCATATTTCCTTCACAGGTTTCAGGTATTTCATTGTCAATAGACTCCAACCTTTTGTCCAGAGGGGATTTCGGTTTCTATACTGTGATATATACTGAACAACATACATAACATTAACAAATATATACTGAACAACATACATAACATTTACAAATATATACTGAACATGCATACATAATATTAACAAATATATACTGAACAACATACATAACATTAACAAATATATACTGAACATACATACATAACATTTACAAATATATACTGAACATACATACATAATATTAACAAATATATACTGAACAATATACATAACTTTAACAAATATATACTGAACATACGTACATAACATTTACAAATATATACTGAACATACATACATAATATTAACAAATATATACTGAACAATATACATAACTTTAACAAATATATACTGAACATACGTACATAACATTAACAAATATATACTGAACAACATACATAACATTAACAAATAAACAAACAGTAATACACTTTAAAGTTAACTATTGAATGTAACATTCATAATGAGAGTTATCCCCAAGACAGTTCAATGTATTACATAATGACAGGTCACATGTGCCTCATGCTATTGTACTGCTGTAATTTTTTTACTGGTCTGGTTTTGGTGTAGGATCACTTTCATTGCACATGGATACCTCCATAAGTGCTGAAGTCTCCTTCCTGGGTTTAAGTCACGATGTGGCTGTAGAAATTTGTACATTATGACATTATAAACAAAGGATAATGTCCTCCCTCCTGATCCTGGGGTAGTGGAAAACCTCAGAGGACCCTTGTACACGTTGCACACATTTAAAACCCCTCGGCATTTGGAAATCACAACGTCTGACATGAATATGCTACTGCCAAGGCTATATTTCAGCAATTAGAATAACCACCCACAAACAAAATAGTATATGTATAGCAGAAATAATAAATGTACAGCACAATTCTTTAAAGTGTAAGTTTTAGTAAAACTATCTGGCAACCCTTATATAAAACAATGTTGTTATAACATTTTATCATGCCTTAGACAGGACTTTCCACTGCAATATTACAAATATCACTAACAATATCAGCAAGTGAATGTGTGTAAACAACAGCAATTATAACAAACTGCAGGGGAAAGTTGGAAACAAAAACATCACAATAACCTCAATTTCTTGGTAATTGAATGGCATGGTTTTATTGCAGAACTCAGGCTGCTGTGATGAGTTTCTTGAAGGCCTGAAACACAAGGAAAATAAGTGCTGTATTTCAGACACATTTTTAAAAGTCAAGACCTCAACAACTATCTGTCAAATCAAACATCAGTAAAAGTTAATAACACTTGATGATATACATGCCACAAACTGAAGAGTTTAAAGTTCACCCTAAGCATATACACTCAAATCTCACAGCATGTTTGTGGAAGAGGTGGTGTATGACTAACAAGTAGTCACATTGTAAAAAGTGCCATTGGGGTGCAAAGTGTTATGTTTTCACAAAGTCTAGGCTACAGAATAATGAGGTATGGTAGCTAATTCTCTTACTCTCTGCCTTTCTTTTCTAACCAATTTTTATAAATTACTGAAAATCAAAAACAGTTGGTAGAGGAGGGGATTACGGAAGGCTGCTGGCAGCAGATTAAGCTGGTTTTTCTGCAAATGCTGACAGCAGATTAAGCTGGTTTTTCTACAACTGCTGACAGCAGATTAAGTTGGTTTTTCTACAACTGCTGACAGCAGATTAAGCTTGTTTTTCTACAACTGCTGACAGCAGATTAAGCTGGTTTTTCTACAACTGCTGACAGCAGATTAAGCTGGTTTTTCTACAACTGCTGACAGGCTGCCCATAAACATGAAATGGTCAGGTAGTAGTTTCCTGTTATGGGTCTGTGATGAGATAGTGTCGGTCTGAGAGCAAAGAGGAAGAGAGGGCCAGTCTTTCCCTGACATTGACAAGTGACGAGCCCAGGCATCAAGCCTGTGTCCAACCATGCCGTGACATTACCAGTGGAGTTCGCTATCAACTTTGCTAGTGCACCTGTCATGCTGCATCTAAACCAACTACATATTCATTTAGTAATGGCATTCTGGTAAAATGGCCACGACGTTAACAGTGTTTTCTTCAGAGGACATTGTTATTGTGTATTTCTAGGGAGGATGTGTTGCTATTTCATATTGATTTTCGGAAGTTGTTCACAAGAAACCATGGAAAGCAGTAAGAAACCATGGAAAGCAGTTGGTGAATGAAATTTTGAGGGCAGCCGACAGATAATTGTTGGTTATGGTCTCAAGTTTTCCAACGGTAGGCAGACGATTTCTTTATCAAGACAATGGCTATGATCACCGGCCAGTATGGTCACTGCCTGGAAGGAAAGCAACGGCAAACTACCTTCTTTAATGTTGCCTAATTAATCATGATTTGCCTAATTATAGACAAGTCCTACAAGAAAAAAATTTAAATTGTAAACTAATTAGAGAAATTAGATGTTGACAGTCAAAATGTTTGGGTATATTATAAGATATAAATTTGAGAACTTGGTGACAAATGGCAAGATCGAGGGGAAGAGAACAAGGGGAAGACAGAGAAGTAAATACCTGGATGGCTTGGCCATGTGGCATGGTCGAGACAAGAACACTGAGGTGATCCACGACTCTGGTGATCAAGTAATATGGCGAAACATGAACCCTCATGCTTATCAGCATGGCACATGCTTGATGGAATGGTCATATTACCTCCCATCTACATATTCCAGCTGACTCACCACAGTAAACTGGCATTAGATGATGTAAATGTATGATTAGAGAGAAAAGCAGTGTCACCTAATGGTGATATTGCCTAATTGGTCTTAAATATTGTCTGGTTGATCTTATTTCAAACTACTTAGCAACTCTTGTTCAATATAATACTTTGCATGTGATGATAAACTGTCTAGCAACTTACCACAGACCATGAATTGTCCAGCCATTTACCTGAGGGGGGACGAGGCATCCCTGAAACATTCAAATTATAAGATATTAATTTGTTTAAACAATTCATTTAATATACATTGATTGACAATGTGTTGCTGATTATGGTCTTCTTGTTTTTGTTAATCCTGTAGAACATAGGCCCATCTAGCCAGTACAAAGCAAATCTGTAATCTGTATCTGTAAATACTCATAAGTCTGTACTTTGTTAGATACAAAGTGTTCCAACAAATGTAGAAAGAAAAACATATTTAAATATATGTGTACATTTGACTAGCACCTTGCCGTATTTATAGACGATAGTTTGTGAAATGGAGTTATTCCTCTTCTTAGCATAAAACCTGGGCTGAATTTCAAGACCACATGTTGCCCATGCAACATTATCTCTCTGTTGGCCTGCCTAGTTTATTCCAGAGGAAAGGTAACTCCAAAAACGTCTGGAACAAGACAAGCTGCAGAAGCTGCTTGTTCAGCAAAGTAATGCTTTAACTGTCCACCTGTCAGAGCTTCTATCCCAGACCAGTTGCTGACCAAGGCATAGGTTCTGGTCAGCTCTGCCATGACATTTAGTCTTTAGGTTACATTTCTTCGCACTAGGGTAAGGTTTTTACCCTCGTAATTGTGCACTGAAGCCATTGGCACAATGTGGGGTGTCGAGTTTTTGGTTAGCGCTATACATGCATACATATAAATTACAATATTTACACCCTGATCTTTCTCTTATGAAACTGTGACCACACTTAGAACAGATGACATCAACACCATCTGCATCTGTACCACACTCCATGGAAGTGCAGGAGATAAAACCTCTAGTCTAGTCAAACAGAGGAAAGAAGCCAGTTAATGGTTCAAGACACTGAAAATAAAATGGATTACAATAGGTGGACAGCAACAGCAAAGTATATCACACACAAAATAGGCAGCAAAACTAGAAAGAGACCTGCAACAGAACAGACATGGAAAGAAAAGGCAATAAAGCATGGTGACTCTTATGCTACCTGAATGACAGTTGAACTACTGTATAGTGAGTACAATACTGTATCAATAAAATGCAAGAAAGACAATGTCTAACTATTATACTGAAATTTCTAAAATTTCCCCTCAAATACTATTTTAATCTACTTGGTAGAGCTGACAAAATTCAATTCAAAGCTGCCTCATTCAGTCTCAACATGAATTACACAAGTAATTATTCATTTATTTGTGAATGTATCTGTGCTGCTGCTTATTATCCCCCAAATGAAGCAACCCAAACCAACCATTCCTATCTTTTGCTGTCTTTCTTCAGCTCCCTCCATGTCCCATCCATATTATTCATCTCTGTCTTCAATTCTCTTCTCTGGGTGTTTTTAGGTTTCCCTCTATTTCTGTTGCTTTCCTCACTTCTTGATTCATTGCATTTTATTTAGTTCTGCCCCAAATTAGTGATTTTGTCATACCATTATTATCCTGTTCTGCGCAGGAAACAGCTAATGTGTTTGTAAGTCAAGGTAAAGTAAAGAACCCTTTCTGTGCCATGAGATACATTGGCTAGCCCCCCACATGTGTATAAACCAATGGGCACTTGATGGGTGAAGTGGTCAGTGTCACACTGGCTGCCTTGACTTCCCACATTTCCTGATACCCACTTTAAGCTGGCTCGACCAGGGTGAAAGGTCAATATTTGTTTTAATCCGTTTTGATATCGATCTGAACATGTGACCACCAGACTGGCAGTCAAGCATGCCAGGCACTGTACTACCGCGCCTCTCAATAAATGTCTGTAGTTTATTAGTAATTTTTTTCATTATTCACAGTATTTCCAATCCATACAACAGAACTTTAGAGTTGCATATTCTGATTCAAACAGCATAACTTTAGAGTTCCTCTCTTTCTTTCGTTCGCCTGAAATATGTTTATAACTGCAATGTTGTCTCTTGTATGAATCTAACAGTCTTTTTTAGTTCACTCAGCGGTCCATAGAGTTTATCTTCCACTGTTGATCCATACAACATAACTTTAGAGTTGCATAGTCTGACCCATACAGCATAACTTTAGAGTTGAATATTCTAATCCAAACAGCATAACTTTAGAGTTGCATATTCTGATTCATTCAGCATTGTGTTGGCATTCTGGCGGCGTCATTATGCACAGTGTACCTGTGCGGGCTGTTGGATTGCTGAGACTCCTGTCTGTTCCACTTTTCACATTGGACAGAGGGGAGCATTTTGTGTTATATTCACTGGCACAGGAACATAGCATAATGGGGACGAACCGTTGCCGTGAAGTTGGAACCTCGACTAACTAACTAACTAGAGTTGAATATTCTGATCCATACAGCATAACTTTAGAGTTGAATATTCTGATCCATACAGCATAACTTTAGAGTTGAATATTCTGAATTTGGTGCTAGATTTAATTTCTGTTAACTTCCCCAAGTTTCCTATTACTATGAAAACCCGTTGTCTTTTGTATTCCTATTGTCATATCTCCTTCTGCTCCCCCAAATGTGTCTACATTGCTGTCTAAATTATTCAGTGGTGTACTATGTAAATGTGCCGATAAACAGCTAATCTTTGAAGCAAGTTAAAGAATTTAAATATCTAAGAACTATGATCACAGAGGATGGCAGAATAGACCTAGAAAGTGAAACCAGATATCAAAAAGCAAGTATGCTTATATACCACCTGATACTAATACTGAAACATCCAAATATACATATATCTGCAAAATGAAAGATAATAAATAGCATGTTCATACCAACCCTATGCTAGCAATGTCAAACTTGGACATTATCTAAATCACACATATGCAAAATCACCACCTGCAAGATGAGATGCCTGAGAAGAGCTGCCAGCTTAACCATTCCAGAAGAAATGATGTTATCAGACAAAGGAAACAACATTTTGTGCCACATGAATTTGAAAGTAGAAGATTAAATGGTTTGACTATCTCAATGGAATGCACTACCATCAGTTACTGATAAAGAACACTGGACCTACACCAAAGAGGATCTGATTTGAGAGTAAGAGAATGTCCTAAAATAAAATGGATTGATGACATCAAAGACATTATACAATCAAATGGAATTACATTTTCCAGTGCCACTCACTGAGTGCTAAAACATCAACTATTCCTCCCCACAACCACTTAACGGCAACAGTGAAAGATGATGATGATGGTAGTTAATATCAGAATGTTCCTATTTACAATCAGTCTTGGGATGACTAATCAGATGATGATAATCATGTTGCAAATATTCTAGCCACAGAAATGTAGTAACAACAGTGGTGGTTCACTAAGTATAATATCTGTAAAGTCATAACAATGGCAATCTGGTTGCTATACGCAGAAATAGTTGCAAATGATACTGACCTCCCCCTGGAAATAAACACATGATGTGCCTGGCCAAAACTGAGCCAGCAGAAGAAACTGCCATGAGTCATCTCTTGCAGTAAGCTCTTGCTTGACTTCTGCATGGGCACTGTCAATGTTCACATTATATATATATATATATATATATATATATATATATATATATATATATATATATATATATATATATATATATATAGAGAGAGAGAGAGAGAGAGAGAGAGAGAGAGAGAGAGAGAGAGAGGAGAGAGAGAGAGAGAGAGAGAAACTAAACTTAATTCAGGAGCCAGTCTCTTTTCTCATATTTTCTTGTGTAACTACATGCAAGAAATAATTGAAAAGGCAGGCATCAGGTAAATTATTCATTCTCATTCTCTCTCTCTTTCTCTCTCTCTCTCTCTCTCTCTCTCTCTCTCTCTCTCTCTCTCTCTCTCTCTCTCTCTCTCTGTGCGTGCATGCATGCGTGTGTGTGGGGTGGGGAGGGGGGGGGGGTGCCTAGCCAGAGGTGGTTAGTAGCCACTGACATCAAATAAATGCACTTTCACATCAACTGCCTTTTACTTCCAAGAAATTTTCTAGCTATCAATTTTTAGGATGACTGGACCTGGATGCCCAGATCATGTTTTTTTTTATCTCAGCCCCAGAATCGTTCCATTGTTTTAAAACCATTAGTTAACATCTATGACTGGTGCCTGGTCGTCTTGACAGACTATAGTATGTGAAATGGAGATATCTCTCCATAGCACAAAGCCTGGATTGTAGAGGCCATGTGTTGCCCATGCAGCATGATCCTTCTCTCGGCCTGCCTAGTTTACTCCAGAGTAAAGGTGACACCAATACTTCTGGAACAAGACAAGCTGCAGAAGCTGCAGGATCAGCAAAGCAATACTCTAACTGTCCACCTGTTGGAGCTTCCATCGTAGACCAGTTGCCGACCAAGACTTAGGGCCTGGTCTGCCCTGACATTTAGTCTTTAATTAATTTGGTTATTTCGGGATTTGAATTTTAAATATTGAGCACAACCCACTACTGGCAACGCTGATCGCATTCTGGTATGAACCTAAGGCCTATCCACGTCAATATGGAAGCACTATACTCGAGTTTCGCCCTCGTTTGAGCTCGTCAGTAGTGCATATCCCTGACGGATCCGGAAACAAGCCCCGGATCACTGGCGTGTGAAGCGGGTGTGTAACCACGTGGCACACGTTGGACACACAGCCAAATTATCACAACAGAATACCACAACGTCACCCATCGTAGGCTATGCTCAAGATTGCCCAATCGCCGCGACTGACGTCCGTCAATCGATGTGGACCCGAAACGATCAGGACTTCTCATTGGCAAGGAACACCAGGCCTCCTAAATCCAATGAGCAATAATCAAATTGATTAATTTTGACGTGGATAGGCCTTAGGTTCATACCAGAATGCGATCAGCGTTGCCAGTAGTGGGTTGTGCTCAATATTTAAAATTCAAATCCCGAAATAACCAAATTAATCAATTTGATTATTGCTCATTGGATTTAGGAGGCCTGGTGTTCCTTGCCAATGAGAAGTCCTGATCGTTTCGGATCCACATCGATTGACGGACGTCAGTCGCGGCGATTGGGCAATCTTGAGCATAGCCTTCGATGGGTGACGTTGTGGTATTCTGTTGTGATAATTTGGCTGTGTGTCCAATGTGTGCCGCGTGGTTACACACCCGCTTCACACGCCAGTGATCCGGGGCTTGTTTCCGGATCCGTCAGGGATATGTACTACTGACGAGCTCAAACGAGGGCGAAACTCAAGTATAGTGCTTCCATATTTAGTCTTTAGTTTGCATTTCCTCGCACAAGGGTAAGACTTGTACCCTCCCATTTGTGCTATTCCGCCCGAAGCTGTTGACACAATGTGGGGTGTCAGATCTAGTGAGTGTCATCCAACATTAGGTGCTAACAGGAAGCAGATAGTACCGTCTACTGTTATACGGTAGCTCAGTTATATCTGACTAAGACCTGACTTTCAGTTAACATCTAAGAAGTGATCAACTATAAGTATTTTATAAACTGACACTATAAAGTCTCTAAGCTTGATTGCAGTAAACAGGGACCTTGAAATTCATACTGTAGTTGAGTATCTATGTTGAATTTCTACTCATGTTGCTTCCTTGCCGCCAGTCTCCTGGGTACTTCATCAATAGGAGAGGTTACTGTTTCATTCTGAGCTGAACAATTGACTAAGACAGATGCTTTGTCCATGTCCGGAACAGTTGTTGGACAGCTGTTATTGACACCTTAGGTAATTTGTTCATTCACATTATTCATAAGGTTCTTGCCCAAAATCCCTATGGTACTTGATAGGAACAGCCTTTACTGTGAGGGGAAATTTGTAGATTTCTTTTCTTAAGTCAGTCCAATCTTTTTTTTTTCTGTAGGGAGAATCAAAGAACTCTACTTTATCCTTGCACTACTCTGGTAGGAATGACACGTACCATGTTCAGGTTGATAAACTTTCTTATTAGATATGTTACTTTCAGTGAATACTTCATATCTGATAGTTATCATCCTGTGTCATGTTGGGTGGTTTGAGATATTCTGCACCATAATACTTAATCCTTGTGCTGGGGTAAGTTTGACTCTAATTGGCCACAGCCTTTGCATGAGTGTCTCTGGTCAAAGTTCTTCTGACCCCAGATCTCCGAACTGTCCTACCCTGTCACCACACTATATAGCTCAGTTTATAATTGACCCCATAATTCATAACATTATTATTTTTTCACAGGGGTGCATAGCTTCTAAAGCATGCTTTACATATGTCAATATTTTAAACCATATTGATACTCAAGATTCTACATTGTCAAAGAGAAAACACCAGAGAAGTAAACACACCGTTACTGAAATAAGAGCAGTGTGTCACAACCATTGGGATATTACCTGTGAGTGGGTTGTGATGTAGGTCCCGCTCTCTGTGGGATTGCAAATCCGAAACATAATTTCAGGGATTATTAGTTTGTGTTTCTTCCCTGCTTTTTTTTTCCTCATAAATTCTATATATATTAAAATATATTAAAATTGTTATTGTCTGGTTCTCTGATGTCATTCTGAAACATGTCCTTGCTATTAGTTCATTCAACAGTTTGTTTATCTGTCTTTTTGTTAGTTATAGACTTACACTGTGATCTTATATTTGATTTTAAATAGATAATTAATATCAGTAAATTAATACCCTTCTTAGTGGTTAGCTTCCACAGGATCGTTAATAGCTTCCACATTTCTGTAGTTATCGCGGGAGTCATTTACTTTCCTTTTTCTCACTAATTCTACCTGTTTATAATCAACTCCTTCAAACATACATATTCCTAGTGAAGCTCTATGTGGAGGAACCATGGGAATGATTTATAGGTAGAAATATTCAGCGTAATTACTATCAGCACATGACAGCAATGTGTGTGTTGTGTAATGCTGAATATATCAAAACACCAGCTTTGAATTCTGTTGTTTGTTTGAGTGAGAGAAAATGAATGTTTTTTGTTTTAATATTTATCTTCACCAGTTAAGTTTTCATCCACTCATGAATGTTCAGACTTGCTGCACCCAACCATTTGTGGTATGAAATATTAAAGTAAGATCTGACAAGTCATTAAGATCACACATAAAAGAAAGGTTGTCATGAGCAGTGAAGTAAGTAAATATTGTTTGCATTAAAATATTATGTGTATAATTAAGAATAACATAACAGATATTTGTAGCTGTGCTTGCAAACCACTTACGTCAAATAAATGCAGCTGATAAAACACAAGAAAACTACTGCTTTCATCGTGCTTCTGAGATAATCAAACACACCTGAAAATACATGCAAGTACATGTATGTAAAACATAAATATATTCCATTTTCAGTATATTTAATTCAGAAATCTTCTGACATCCTTATGATAAATGTTTAAAAAGAATATAATTACATAAAAAGTTGTATTCAAAATTGCAGAATTATTAAAGTCAAGATAATGTATATTTTAGAATGATCATTAATCCATTTAAACATAGAAGTCATAAATATTTGTTGTCTGGCATATTTCACTGCATCTCATCAGGTGCATAGTGCAGATTTTTATATCATATGAAGTTATTATGCCTTTTTAAAGCACAAACTATCGTCTGTCAAGACGGCAAGGTGCCAATGGCAATGGAATGAAGTGAATAGATTCATCATATTTTGGCAGACACACATAGTCACTGATACTGATCGAATGTAGGGCATTTTACATGTTATGAAATATGCCAGGCAACAAATTGTGCAACTATTGTCGATGGTTTCTTTGTTTAAATTCACTAAAGGAATATACTGTTTTGAATTAATTCATTTGTTCACTAAAACAGCTAATTTACATGTGAATGGAGAAAGAACAAATGTTAACTATATTATAATTATCAGTGAGAAACTGCAGTTTTCCAGATTGGTTATCTCCTTTTCTATTAATAAGTTTATGCAGGAAGAGAAACTAAATTCTGACAATTGTAACAGGTTCAGTTAAATAACCTGGTTCTGTTTCAGCAATTGACATAATTTTGTGTTTAGAAGAGCATTATTAAAGTTAAAAAACAATGGATTTGGGTATACAAGGTTTCTTGCTACTACAGAATACAAACATCTGACTCTCACTGCCAAATTATCCAGAAAAGTATCAATGACATTTGGTACAAGATGTCTGCTCACATACACAATGCTAAGTCCATGATGAGAACATATGCTGCCAAATGTTTACAATGGCTGATCTATTTAACTGTTACCAGTATGACCTACATTGGTAACTAAGTGTTGGTAAAAGATACTTTTTAATGAATATTTATAATTTTTAATTAACTTGTTTTATGCCTGTTAGTAAACTGTCTGAAAAACAACACCGCCCACCCCCTCAAACTTGTTTCCTAAAATCTGTCCTGTTGTTATTGATGGAGCCATGCCTGAACTCTGACCCTTTGGCCCAATATCATGAAGTGATACATGCAGTAGTTTACCAGCTGCTGTGTTGTTTAATATAGTGTTCCTTTATTCTGGCTTTGGTGAATGAACATTTTCCTGAATCTTTCCACATATCTGACAGAGTTCAACATTCAAAGAGATGACAGTCTCATACGAATGTATTCACAGCACACATAGAGTGTACTGTGGTTGAAGTCTGCTCAGATGTATGTTGAGTGATATATTTGTGTTCAAAGTCAAAAAATTATATACTGGTCCCTCTTTGTCAGATGGATTAAGTCTTTGGGGGTCAGAACTTAGTATATATTTGTAAATATCCCTCCCAGGATTGTATCTCTTCCCCTTTCTTGTTCCTCTTTCTTGTCTAAATCCAGCTTGAACCACGTTAAATTCTTCTTCCATTTACTTACGAAGTCTTCCCATTATGATTTTTAGTAGAATTGTACTTGCATGACTGATCAGGGCAACAGTTCTATAGTTAGTGCATAATTTCAGGTTGCCCTTTTTTGTTATTTGAACGAAGATAGTTCTCGGGCGGATTTTGTGGCTTGTTGGCTTGTCCAGGATTCACAAACATCCCCTGTCCACACCATTAGGCCTATCTGATAAATGGTGCTGGCTCCATATTCTGAGACCAACTGGTACACAATGGCTGATATAGTCAATATCATGCTGGCCGCCTTTATTTCCCATGAAAGTTCCTGGTACAAATTTTAGGCTGAGTGGAACTGTGGCCATGACAGCCACTGCTATTTTAGGCTGGGTGGAACTGTGGCCATGACAGCCACTACTATTTTAGGCGGGTGGAGCTGTGGCCATGACAGCCACTGCTATTTTATGCAGGGTGGAACTGTGGTCATGACAGCCACTGCTATTTTATGCAGGGTGGAACTGTGGCCATGACAGCCACTGCTATTTTATGCAGGGTGGAACTGTGGCCATGACAGCCACTGCTATTTTAGGCTGGGTGGAACTGTGGCCATGACAGCCACTACTATTTTAGGCGGGTGGAGCTGTGGCCATGACAGCCACTGCTATTTTATGCAGGGTGGAACTGTGGCCATGACAGCCACTGCTATTTTATGCAGGGTGGAACTGTGGCCATGACAGCCACTGCTATTTTATGCAGGGTGGAACTGTGGCCATGACAGCCACTGCTATTTTAGGCTGGGTGGAACTGTGGCCATGAAAGCCACTGCTATTTTAGACTGGGTGGAGCTGTGGCCATGACAGCCACTGCTATTTTAGGCTGAGTGGAACTGTGGCCATGACAGCCACTGCTATTTTAGGCTGAGTGGAACTGTGGCCATGACAGCCACTGCTATTTTAGACTGGGTGGAACTGTGGCCATGACAGCCACTGCTATTTTAGACTGGGTGGAGCTGTGGCCATGACAGCCACTGCTATGCCACGCCTTACTTATTTTCCTGAGCTAAACTATTGAGTTCATAGTCTACACTAGATATATATTACTATTTTAAAAGACAAAAAAACTATAGGTGACTATAGGTCTATATTATACTATATAAATTTGCTCTAGTAATTGGAAATTCTGATGCAACATATATATTCATATGACATTTACAAATGAAAAGCTATTATTGCTCAAACAATAGGGACAACATAGAAAGTGCTGAAAAAAAGTGGTTATTAGAGTTCATATTATTTTATTTGTTATGAATGCAGCAAGAAAAGGCCTACAATAACCACAACTTGTAACTTCAAACTTGAGGTTAGTTTAGGATTACGGCCTTGCCTGAGAGATTTAACGAAACTAATTTACTTTCATAAAATCGCTGTGCTAAATTAAAGAACCTACACTATTTTTTATACAATAATTATTAATTGTAATCTAAAGTTTAAAGTTCGGTTTGATGAATCTTTTTTAATGATCACTTAAAATCTGAAACTCTAAGTAAACATAAATTAAAAGAAAGAAAAAGAAAGAAATCTTACTTTACTTAACTTTTTAACTTTTATTTATATTGTATCATAATGGCAAACTACTGAGCGTAATCTTGCCAAGAAATCAACAATCAGCTGAAAGATGCTGACAGTGATGTGATGTTGACAGCAATGTCCTGTAAAGGATATGCAAACAAATTTAATTAATATTGCATCATATTGTTTTTTTTATTATTCTTATTAATTAAATATCATGGTTGGATTCTAGTTGAAACTTGCACAATCAACATAACATGTTTAGCATATTTATATAATTTTGTTGCCCAAGTATGGGAGGAGAAATATAAAAACGTACCCACTATACAATATCCTCACCAACAATAGATTAGATTAATTAAGTCAGCTTCTATTCCTATGCCGAGATGCTAGCATCAGTTCTATCATTAAACCACTGAAAGTAACAGAGTAGTCCCGCTTGAGCCGTCGCCCTGTTAGCTGGAGATGTCAAGTGTCGCACTTATTGAATTGACTTAAAACTGGCCCATGGACCGCAGATTCATGCTCACGTGTTTGTTTTTGAATGTAGTTTATGGGAAAAGAAAAGTTTATGGAAGGAACGAAAATGTCCTAAATACAACATAACACAAAATAATACCACTCGTGAATGGCCTTTCGTATTGGCTGAGACTATACTATAAGTTATAACCAGATGGTGGACATAAGATTAAATATGAAATTCCTGCGAAAAGATGAGACATACTATGTGTCTCAACTTTTCGCAGGAGCCACCTACATATGCCTAACTGTTTGTATTTCATATTGTTATATCCTGCTGCAGCCGTTGCTTCTCTTATTAAGATTAAATACAGTAATACAAAACATTTAAATGATAAACACACCCCCAAAAAAGTCCCTCCTCCAGGACAAGTCTATCGCCTGTCGTATGGTCGTTTTTGTGTTTGGAGTATTTTTGTTTAAACGTTATAAACGAAACGTATTACTTTGATTTTCGGATTCCATTTGAAGCTTTGGCGGGGAGGGGGGGGGGGAGGCTCACTAGTGTAGTCGGTCTCCCTGGCCAAGAAGGGGATAACGACGTTGTTCGTAATCCCGTATATCCACGTGGGGAAAACAGCTGCGCGAGATTCGGGAGCCGGATCGCGCCGCGCTGGTAACTTACGGGGATATGCGAGCCTGTCATGCATAAAGCAATGGCAAACTACTGAACGTAAAACGTGCTCAGTACATCAACAGCAGCTGAAAAATGCTGGTGTTTACTGCAACGTCCTGTAAGAGATAAGCAACATTTGTCTGACGGTCGATGATATTCAAATTGTTCAAATCAGCAATTAGCAGATTATACCATGGGTTGGTCATCTCTGCAACAGAGTACGCTCCGACAATTGTAATGCTCCTCAGCACGACGCAGACTGACAGATCGGAAATCCGTATCAGCGCTAACAGAGAACATCTGTTGCATGAGGAATTAAGGAACACTAAAAGCCCCACACTAGTAAGGGAAAGTCGAGATTGGGGCAGACAGAAGATGTTCGTTTGAGTGATTGTGTGTGTGTTGTGGGGGGGGGGTGTATTTTAGAGGACGTAATGTCTGATGATGAATGGATATACGTGCTTGTGTTGTTTATTGAGGAATGACTTGCGCCATGAATTGGATTAAAGTGAGGAAGAGTTGCGCAATTCGTCGACCACACTCTGTCGCCTGAGTCCATCTGAATCAAGTGGCAAGACAGGTCAAGACGACTGGAGACGAATACAGGTGCAGTGGATGAGCAGGGCGCTCTACGTGCCTTGCCGCGCTCATCACGTTTCACGACGCTTTGCAGATAAACGCCGTCTTGACCGTTGAATCATCAATGATTTCTTTCGCGCAGTCTGCCGAATCCTGTCTTCACATGCTGGGTAGGCATACCATAGTTCACCGCTTGGTTTGACACCAAATCGGCTACCCACGCCTGGTTTAGCCAGCCTGTTACAGCTGTTGCCCGGGATAAGGGGGGGGGGGGGGCTGTCGCATGCTGACAGCTACTATGAGCCACAGGCGTGAGCTGGATGTCAGGCTTGGACCAGTGGGAAATTGTGCTTTAAAGGGCATGGCAGCCATCCTTACCAAAGGTACTATCAATGCTTGGCATCCCAGACGTGCTTGTAACCTCCCGGCCACCTATCACGTCATTATCCAACTTGATACACCGTCAATGATAATCCAAGGGCTGGGGTTTCAGAGGTGCGCACATTAAACATTGAGAATTCTACAGAGAATAACATTGTAGTTAGTTAGTTAGTTAGTTAGTTAGTTAGTTAGTTAGTTAGTTAGTTAGTTAGTTAGTTAGTTAGTTAGTTAGTTAGTTAGTTAGTTAGTTAGTTAGTTAGTTAGTTAGTTAGTTAGTTAGTTAGTTAGTTAGTTAGTTAGTTAGTTAGTTAGTTAGTTAGTTAGTTAGTTAGTTAGTTAGTTAGTTAGTTAGTTAGTTAGTTAGTTAGTTAGTTAGTTAGTTAGTTAGTTAGTTAGTTAGTTAGTTAGTTAGTTAGTTAGTTAGTTAGTTAGTTAGTTAGTTAGTTAGTTAGTTAGTTAGTTAGTTAGTTAGTTAGTTAGTTAGTTAGTTAGTTAGTTAGTTAGTTAGTTAGTTAGTTAGTTAGTTAGTTAGTTAGTTAGTTAGTTAGTTAGTTAGTTAGTTAGTTAGTTAGTTAGTTAGTTAGTTAGTTAGTTAGTTAGTTAGTTAGTTAGTTAGTTAGTTAGTTAGTTAGTTAGTTAGTTAGTTAGTTAGTTAGTTAGTTAGTTAGTTAGTTAGTTAGTTAGTTAGTTAGTTAGTTAGTTAGTCAGTCAGTCAGTCAGTCAGTCAGTCAGTCAGTCAGTCAGTCAGTCAGTCAGTCAGTCAGTCAGTCAGTCAGTCAGTCAGTCAGTCAGTCAGTCAGTCAGTCAGTCAGTCAGTCAGTCAGTCAGTCAGTCAGTCAGTCAGTCAGTCAGTCAGTCAGTCAGTCAGTCAGTCAGTCAGTCAGTCAGTCAGTCAGTCAGTCAGTCAGTCAGTCAGTCAGTCAGTCAGTCAGTCAGTCAGTCAGTCAGTCAGTCAGTCAGTCAGTCAGTCAGTCAGTCAGTCAGTCAGTCAGTCAGTCAGTCAGTCAGTCAGTCAGTCAGTCAGTCAGTCAGTCAGTCAGTCAGTCAGTCAGTCAGTCAGTCAGTCAGTCAGTCAGTCAGTCAGTCAGTCAGTCAGTCAGTCAGTCAGTCAGTCAGTCAGTCAGTCAGTCAGTCAGTCAGTCAGTCAGTCAGTCAGTCAGTCAGTCAGTCAGTCAGTCAGTCAGTCAGTCAGTCAGTCAGTCAGTCAGTCAGTCAGTCAGTCAGTCAGTCAGTCAGTCAGTCAGTCAGTCAGTCAGTCAGTCAGTCAGTCAGTCAGTCAGTCAGTCAGTCAGTCAGTCAGTCAGTCAGTCAGTCAGTCAGTCAGTCAGTCAGTCAGTCAGTCAGTCAGTCAGTCAGTCAGTCAGTCAGTCAGTCAGTTAGTTAGTTAGTTAGTTAGTTAGTTAGTTAGTTAGTTAGTTAGTTAGTTAGTTAGTTAGTTAGTTAGTTAGTTAGTTAGTTAGTTAGTTAGTTAGTTAGTTAGTTAGTTAGTTAGTTAGTTAGTTAGTTAGTTAGTTAGTTAGTTAGTTAGTTAGTTAGTTAGTTAGTTAGTTAGTTAGTTAGTTAGTTAGTTAGTTAGTTAGTTAGTTAGTTAGTTAGTTAGTTAGTTAGTTAGTTAGTTAGTTAGTTAGTTAGTTAGTTAGTTAGTTAGTTAGTTAGTTAGTTAGTTAGTTAGTTAGTTAGTTAGTTAGTTAGTTAGTTAGTTAGTTAGTTAGTTAGTTAGTTAGTTAGTTAGTTAGTTAGTTAGTTAGTTAGTTAGTTAGTTAGTTAGTTAGTTAGTTAGTTAGTTAGTTAGTTAGTTAGTTAGTTAGTTAGTTAGTTAGTTAGTTAGTTAGTTAGTTAGTTAGTTAGTTAGTTAGTTAGTTAGTTAGTTAGTTAGTTAGTTAGTTAGTTAGTTAGTTAGTTAGTTAGTTAGTTAGTTAGTTAGTTAGTTAGTTAGTTAGTTAGTTAGTTAGTTAGTTAGTTAGTTAGTTAGTTAGTTAGTTAGTTAGTTAGTTAGTTAGTTAGTTAGTTAGTTAGTTAGTTAGTTAGTTAGTTAGTTAGTTAGTTAGTTAGTTAGTTAGTTAGTTAGTTAGTTAGTTAGTTAGTTAGTTAGTTAGTTAGTTAGTTAGTTAGTTAGTTAGTTAGTTAGTTAGTTAGTTAGTTAGTTAGTTAGTTAGTTAGTTAGTTAGTTAGTTAGTTAGTTAGTTAGTTAGTTAGTTAGTTAGTTAGTTAGTTAGTTAGTTAGTTAGTTAGTTAGTTAGTTAGTTAGTTAGTTAGTTAGTTAGTTAGTTAGTTAGTTAGTTAGTTAGTTAGTTAGTTAGTTAGTTAGTTAGTTAGTTAGTTAGTTAGTTAGTTAGTTAGTTAGTTAGTTAGTTAGTTAGTTAGTTAGTTAGTTAGTTAGTTAGTTAGTTAGTTAGTTAGTTAGTTAGTTAGTTAGTTAGTTAGTTAGTTAGTTAGTTAGTTAGTTAGTTAGTTAGTTAGTTAGTTAGTTAGTTAGTTAGTTAGTTAGTTAGTTAGTTAGTTAGTTAGTTAGTTAGTTAGTTAGTTAGTTAGTTAGTTAGTTAGTTAGTTAGTTAGTTAGTTAGTTAGTTAGTTAGTTAGTTAGTTAGTTAGTTAGTTAGTTAGTTAGTTAGTTAGTTAGTTAGTTAGTTAGTTAGTTAGTTAGTTAGTTAGTTAGTTAGTTAGTTAGTTAGTTAGTTAGTTAGTTAGTTAGTTAGTTAGTTAGTTAGTTAGTTAGTTAGTTAGTTAGTTAGTTAGTTAGTTAGTTAGTTAGTTAGTTAGTTAGTTAGTTAGTTAGTTAGTTAGTTAGTTAGTTAGTTAGTTAGTTAGTTAGTTAGTTAGTTAGTTAGTTAGTTAGTTAGTTAGTTAGTTAGTTAGTTAGTTAGTTAGTTAGTTAGTTAGTTAGTTAGTTAGTTAGTTAGTTAGTTAGTTAGTTAGTTAGTTAGTTAGTTAGTTAGTTAGTTAGTTAGTTAGTTAGTTAGTTAGTTAGTTAGTTAGTTAGTTAGTTAGTTAGTTAGTTAGTTAGTTAGTTAGTTAGTTAGTTAGTTAGTTAGTTAGTTAGTTAGTTAGTTAGTTAGTTAGTTAGTTAGTTAGTTAGTTAGTTAGTTAGTTAGTTAGTTAGTTAGTTAGTTAGTTAGTTAGTTAGTTAGTTAGTTAGTTAGTTAGTTAGTTAGTTAGTTAGTTAGTTAGTTAGTTAGTTAGTTAGTTAGTTAGTTAGTTAGTTAGTTAGTTAGTTAGTTAGTTAGTTAGTTAGTTAGTTAGTTAGTTAGTTAGTTAGTTAGTTAGTTAGTTAGTTAGTTAGTTAGTTAGTTAGTTAGTTAGTTAGTTAGTTAGTTAGTTAGTTAGTTAGTTAGTTAGTTAGTTAGTTAGTTAGTTAGTTAGTTAGTTAGTTAGTTAGTTAGTTAGTTAGTTAGTTAGTTAGTTAGTTAGTTAGTTAGTTAGTTAGTTAGTTAGTTAGTTAGTTAGTTAGTTAGTTAGTTAGTTAGTTAGTTAGTTAGTTAGTTAGTTAGTTAGTTAGTTAGTTAGTTAGTTAGTTAGTTAGTTAGTTAGTTAGTTAGTTAGTTAGTTAGTTAGTTAGTTAGTTAGTTAGTTAGTTAGTTAGTTAGTTAGTTAGTTAGTTAGTTTAGTTATTTAGTTAGTTAGTTAGTTAGTTTAGTTATTTAGTTAGTTAGTTAGTTAGTTAGTTTAGTTAGTTTAGTTAGTTAGTTCGTTAGTTCGTTCGTTCGTTCGTTCGTCCGTCCGTTCATTCGTTCGTTCGTTTGTTTGTTTGTTTGTTTGTTTGTTTGTTTGTTTGTTTGTTAGTTAGTTAGTTAGTTAGTTAGTTAGTTAGTTAGTTAGTTAGTTAGTTAGTTAGTTGGTTGGTTGGTTGGTCGCGGTTCCAACTTCACGGCAACGGGTCGTCCCCATTATTCTCCGTTCCTGTGCCAGTGAATATCACACAAAATGCTCCTCACTGTCCAGTGTGAAAAGTGGAACAGACAGGAGTCTCAGCAAGCCAACATCCCGCACTGGTACACTGTGCATAATGCCGCCGCCAGGATGCCAACACAAAAGTCCGCCACGAAAAATACAATTCATCGTCGATGGAATCGACAGTCAGCAGAAAGACTTCATTGACCCGGGTTTTCTCACATGACTCGGTATCTTTCCGCAGGGCGATCCGCCGAAAGCGCCGCATAAAACACGAACTCCGTACTTCCAGCGTCGACTCCCAGGAGTCTCCTGAAAAATGCACTCGTAAACCGACAAGGCAAACCAGTGAATTCAGCAACAGCCGGTAGCCATTGTTCCGAACAAGCAGTTCACTGTACAAACAAAAGCGGACAGATGTAAAAGCATTCTATATGAGGAGGCAGAACAATCACGGAGGAAAGGGACATTGAGATTATGGCTGATAAAGAGTGATGGCCTGGCTGAGAGACATTGGAGCCATCCATGTCTGCATTTTCAACGATTTGATGAGCATGCTCAAGAATGTCCTGGTGTGTTGTGTGTAGTCAGTGCACTGACTCTGTATGAGTGTGGTACTTTCATTTTCACGCCTGGCCATGCGGAGTCTAGGGCAGTGGTTCTCAACCGGTGGGGAATGCCCCCCCCCCCCCCGAGGGGGACATTTTAGAGTTTCCGGGGGGGGGGGGGGAATTAAGATTATTTCAAGATCGCATTAATACAAGAACCAGTTACTTGATATTGTTTTTCCTCTACATTTTACGGTTCTGTACTTCTAGCCCTAATGAAATTCGTTTTATAACGTAAGTAGACCCGCAAATCACGTTTTATGTAGATGTCTAGACTTGTTCTAGTATGTGTTATTAAATTTAGCTTCCATTTTTATGTATACTGTGTAAGGGTGGGGAGGGGGATTTATAGGGCGGAAATTCGAAAGGGGGGGGGGTGACGTTCTGAACATATGGTAAAGGAGGGCATGGGCCACTCTGCATTCGTGAGGCGAATTGAGGATTCCACATCCTTGACCCTAAACTAGAACTAAGAGTGAAACGGCTGTTGCAAGGGTTGAATGTTTTTTCCAGGAGCAGGCGTTTATTTTATTTTATTTTTTTTAAACAGGACTGGAACTATTTGTTGCTGCATTCTGAAGGAGATACTGAAGATACGGACTTGTTCCACGTACAACAAGGATGATGCGACGACAAACTTGAGGTTGTAGATAGTTCATAAATAATCTCACATGTGTTGTTTACTGCTCATAGAAGTAGAAGAGACGCCGTCGTCATCTGGAGGTAACGGGTTCGAATCCCGGTCGGTAACTATAGCTTTCAATTGTTATGTTGTCTAGTGCGTCCTATAGTCTCTACTTCGTTCTTCTCCTTCTATGAACACGAAACAATACATGTGTATTTATTTATGAACTGTCTTAGTGGTCCCAATATGTTCCCCAATTGATATTTTTGTGTGTTTATATAATAACTGGCACTCAATGAGTGACGTGGTCAATATCACACCGGCACCTATGTTTATATAATAACTGGCACTCAGTGAGTGACGTGGTCAATATCACACCGGCACCTATGTTTATATAATAACTGGCAGTCAATGAGTGATGTGGTCAATATCACACCGGCACCTATGTTTATATAATAACTGACACTCAGTGAGTGACGTGGCCAATATCACACCGGCACCTATGTTTATATCATAGCTGGCACTCAGTGAGTGACGTGGCCAATATCACACCGGCACCTATGTTTATATAATAACTGGCACTCAATGAGTGACGTGGTCAATATCACACCGGCACCTATGTTTATATAATAACTGACACTCAATGAGTGACGTGGTCAATATCACACCGGCACCTATGTTTATATAATAACTGGCACTCAATGAGTGATGTGGTCAATATCACACCGGCACCTATGTTTATATAATAACTGACACTCAGTGAGTGACGTGGTCAATATCACACCGGCACCTATGTTTATATAATAACTGACACTCAGTGAGTGACGTGGTCAATATCACACCGGCACCTATGTTTATATAATAGCTGGCACTCAGTGAGTGACGTGGTCAATATCACACCGGCACCTATGTTTATATAATAACTGGCACTCAGTGAGTGACGTGGTCAATATCACACCGGCACCTATGTTTATATAATAACTGGCACTCAGTGAGTGACGTGGTCAATATCACACCGGCACCTATGTTTATATAACAACTGACACTCAGTGAGTGACGTGGTCAATATCACACCGGCACCTATGTTTATATAACAACTGACACTCAGTGAGTGACGTGGTCAATATCACACCGGCACCTATGTTTATATAATAACTGACACTCAGTGAGTGACGTGGTCAATATCACACCGGCAGCTGTTAGTTCCCGAGGCATGTCACAGTATCCATCTTCTGCTGGGCCGACCTGGGAGCCCAGATCAATTTTATAAAGTCTACGTCGATGGGGATTTGAACACATGACTACCGGGCCGTAGGCAAGCATACCAGCTACTGCGCTACCGCGGCTCCAATACTGGCAATGACACACAGTTAAGTGGGGTCGTGCTACGAACGACCTGTCTTTACTTAACCTAATTGGCCTAATACACTGAACTTGCCTGAATTGTACGTCATGGTAACCCAGCTTTTAACAAGGTCACATGATAAGCACGTGCCTTTAATACAGATGACTGTGTAGTGTATGTGGTTAAAACTGTAGCTAATCACGTTTCTTAGAAATACCGCAGTTTATTGTAGTTTCAGATGTATGTAGTACCATGGGCAGCTGTTCCCTTTCATTCTCTTATCTCATTGTCTGGTCTTGTAACTGCTTAGTAAAAGAACTTACTTTGCTTATTTGACACCTAAACCTAACGTTACGTTAGTTGATGTTGCAGGCTCCGGTGATGCCGGGATTTTTTTCTCGTTGACTTCTAGTAAAAATTTCCCCTTGTCTCTGGGTAGTGAGATCGGACGCCCGTGTGTATTGTTGCGCACATAATAAATCCCTTGGCAGTTGGAAATCGAAAAAGAGTAGCCTAACGGCGCTGCTCGGGCAAAGTTTCGAGTTAAAAATCTACCCAAAGTAATTCAGGTTCCTCGCCGGT
Organism: Cepaea hortensis; assembly: GCA_963921405.1. NCBI lineage: Eukaryota > Metazoa > Mollusca > Gastropoda > Stylommatophora > Helicidae > Cepaea > Cepaea hortensis. The sequence continues at coordinate 54,474,102 of OY992894.1, forward strand.
GCTACGGAGTACGTGCACTGAGCTGAGTTTCTCCAGACTCAGGTTTCAGTTAGGAGGAGAACGGAGCACTTGTGGGTTGCACCCGTATGTCGTTTTGTGTGATCCATCGATTAAACTAAACTAAACCTAACGTTACGTGTTTGTACCATTGTTTGTGTTGCCGAAAGAGTATTAGAAGTGTTGTAATTTATAGGTTTTAGTGTAGCGACCACGCATGTTAAAGTTAGTCCCATTTCATTTAAAGGACGTCGCAGTAAACCCCAGCATTTCTTGGCTGATTATTTCTTGGCAAGTTTACGTTCAGTAGTTTGACATTGATTTCTGAAAGACCGGCACTCATACCATTGTATGAAAACAAACGCAAGACGGTCTGCTGCCAAATCGCCCACTGCTGTGTTTCGAACGCGGTATGTGGGATTATAATTTGCGTCTGAAACCCCTTCGACACAGAGCCGGCACCACGCATGTACAGGTCAAGGTTATTACCTGTTTATTATTATTATTGTTAAATCGCTGGCATATGGTGGGAGAATGGGTGGAGTGGGGGGGGGGGGGTAAAGTCACACAAATACAGACCAATCTGAATACATCAACAATGTTAACCTTTTAGTAAATTATTCAATTCAGAACTAATGGAGAAATAACAAAAACTAGACAGGCTGAAATCAATGTGAACAGATAACGTAGCACGGAAAATCTAGATCAAATAAAGAACACCCTTTTGTTATCTCTGTACACCTTTACGTATGATAGATGGATGCTCAACTAGAACAAACAATTCCAACAGTAGAGATGAGATGTTTCAGGCACATTCCTCAGATCAGCATGTACAGAGTGTGTGTCACATGTCAATGTACTGAATATGATTTATCAGATCCGATGTGGACCATGAAAAGAACTTAAAATAGCTGTAATGTCAATAGAAACCTAAATGGTCGTGTGTTAAGATCACCAGCTGTCCAACACAGGCTGAAACGTTACATAGTACTGTGGGAGAAGGTAAGGCGAGACTAAATGAGCTGAAATAGGCAGGCTCATGTGGTCCCGAGCATGGATTCGAAACTAAGTTGCTGAATCCTGATCTACCAACTTGTAAATTGTCGTCTAGTTTTGCTCCTTATAAACAATGAGTTCTGGCAAGAGAGCAACGTCTATGTAAGCTGTCTGTTAAAATGGTTCACTTATTAAAATAAAGCAGGGAGTCACGCTGGCGTTCGTTCTTTTCTTTGTAAGGCGAACACATAATGAAATCATTGAGTACGTAGTAAAATACTAGACAAGAGAGGCAGATAAAGACAGAGCAAGATGGAGAGTCATCATAGCAGTGACTGCTCCAGGCCAAGCTCATGCAGACGAAGAAGAAGAAGAAGAAGAAGAAGAAGAAGAAGAAGAAGAAGAAGAAGAAGAAGAAGAAGAAGAAGAAGAAGAAGAAGAAGAAGAAGAAGAAGAAGAATGGGGATGAGCAGAGGGAGAAGAGGAAGAGAAAGTTGTATTAGAACAGACAATGAATCCATTATTAGAGACACACCAGGAGCGAACGTCGACGCACCGCCACATAAATGTTGATGACACGGTCCGAGACTAGCATTTAATTCGTATGTATTCATGTGCTCGGTTTACAAATAATTACGTAAATAAGTCTGCCTGACAGTCTACCTGTACAGTGAAAATATTTTCAGAAATGTAGAGGATATAAATGGAATCAGCATTGGAGGACGAAACATCAATAACATTAGATATGCAGATGATACAGTATTAATTGCAGACAATGCGCAGGACCTGCAACAATTAGTAGATGCGGTTGTTGTACACAGTGAGCAACTGGGGTTAGAATTAAATTGTAAAATGACTCAGGTTATGGTCGTCAGTAGGAAGAAAGAAGTGCCACAATGTAATATACAAGTAAATGGAAATATTCTTCAACAAGTGAATCGGTACAATTATCTTGGAACAGTTATAACATCTGATGGGAGATGCCTTGAAGAGATTAGAACAAGAATCGCCATGGCGAAAGTAGCCTTTAGCAAGATGAAAAACATTCTGACCAATAAAAAGATGTCAATTGAAACGAGAAAAGGGGTGTTGAGGGGATACATAGAGCCTGTTCTTTTGTATGGATGTGAAACTTGGACAATGAGCAGTCAAGCTGAAAAGCATCTGATGGCTGCAGAAATGTGGTTTCTGAGGAAAATGCAAAGAATACCATGGACAGACAGAAAAACCAATGACCAAGTACTACAGGAGACAAATGAACATCGTAAACTGATTAGAGAAATTAGACGTAGACAGTCAAAAAATTTTGGACATGTTATGAGAAGAAATGGATTGGAGAACTTAGTGACAACTGGCAAGATCGAGGGGAACAGACCAAGGGGAAGACCGAGAGGAAAATACCTGGATGGCTTGGCCACATGGCATGGACGAGACAGGAACACTGAGCTGATCCACGACACTGGTGATCGAGTGAAATTGCGAGTCATGACCGCCCACGCTTTCCGGCATGGCACATGATTGATTGATTGATTGATTGACAGTAACCTCAGTTGTGTATCCACCTTGAAGTAGCTGAGGAGTTCCTGTGTCGAAAAGATTAAGGGATGGGGACCAGACGAAGTGACGCACAAACTTGCTGTCTTGTAGGTAGACTGGGGAAAGTCAAAGGCAAGGGAAAGCAAACAAAACAAAAATACTTGTCAAAGTCGAGTGTACTGAGTCATGCATGGCTTGACGAAACACTGCAACGCAATTCACTAGGTGGTGATGTTTAACGGTCATAGCAAATAATTAACGCGCATTGCAAGAACGTATATCTTTTTAACTGAAAGTGATTGGAAACGAGTAAGGCAATAACTGTACTATAAGTCGCGAGGCCGAAGGTTTAAGTGCGCTCCGTCTTAAACTTATGGTGCGCTGATAGAGAGGTGGGGGTTCTCTTCCTACACTGGTCAGTTTGATTTAATCACTTAAACATTGACTTCTCGTCCTTGACTTGGGGACGTAAATTACAAGTACCTCAAAAGTCGGAGTGGGTTCGCCTGATGGAAGAGAGACTCTGGTAATAGGGAAAGCTGGCCCACACGCAAAAGACAGTCCAGTGCACTCCCTAGTAGTAGCAACTACTATAGGGTGTATTTTTAATGACTGTGCAGTATTTGAAAATATTGTCGGTTCAAGTTTTGTATTTACCCTCTGTAACGTTTATGCAAATAATAGGTAAATACAAAACTTGGACCGGCAATATTTTCAAACACTGCACATTTATCAAAACTACACCTGTAGAAGTAGTGGCACGTGTGTGAACAACACTTGAGTAAAGCAAGCAAACGAAAGGGGGAAAACTCAATACCAAAAGCAACCGTTATAGTCATTGTCAACAGAAAAAGTAGACCCGAATGTACAGTTAAAGTAAAAGTTAAATTTGAAAATAAGCAGACAAATTGGAATATCTTATATTAAAGACAATATGAAAGCAATGGATAGGAAGAGCACTTCTGAGATACCATATAGTATCAAGTAAAGATAGTACAACGTCGGCTGGAGAAGATTCTGTTTAATAAATAGAGAAGTAGAATCGGTCAGCTTTACTAGAACCAACTCACAAAGTGATAACATAGACGTTGCGGCTAAAACTCTCGTCAGCACAACAACAAACATACACTGAAACAACTATAAAAAAAAAGTTTTAAAATCTACATAACGGCGAGAAACGAGAAACAAAATGTAAAGCCGGCAAAAACAATAAACACAAAAAGGTAAACAAAACGTAGAAATAGGGGGAGGGGTACGGCGATGATAAATGAAGCACAATCAGTAAGCTTTGTTTCTCATGCTAATGACTAATGTATACGTGTGAACTATGGACCTTGAATTAATCAGAAACTAAAGGCCATTAAGATGTGGCTTCTTTGAAATATAATAATTCCACGGACGACCTAAAAGACGTGGGTAAAAGGCTGAAGGAAACACTGTTGTATATTTTACGTACATACAACGAATTTCCATTTCGTTTTGGAAACAGCTGTGGGTTTGTATTGTCTGATGTGACTTTATATTGTTTAAGCGTTGATTCAACTTGATTTCGTGTTTCATGGTTAGTGCCTGCAGACGAGGTGGGGAAACCTTCGGAAACGTTGCTATATTTACATGATTCATTGATTGAAAAGTTCAACGCTCTCCTGACATGTCACTGGACAGTCACAGAGCTTCGTCAACAATCATTTCAATGTGGAGCTCATGTAGACAACTAAAAAGATACCAGTGAATCAAGAGGTCGGATACAGATGTTGGCGCTGGATAGGTCGCACGTTGAGAAAGCCTGAGAATACAAGGTTGTATAACCAGAAAGCCCTTTGTCTGGAACACACGAAGCAAAGGAAATAGAGGGAGTGCAGACAACACAAGGAGAAGAGAGTTTGGGGACAGAGATGTGTGATATGCTGAGGGCATGGATGGAGTTGTATGAGATAGCAATAGATAGGAAGTCCGGCCTGAGTTGGTTCAGGGCCTATGCATTAATGGACGATATGGCACAGAAGGGTAGGAACTGCTGAATGTCAGAAGTATATTAATATGCAACATCATTTACTAGAGCGGGAAAAGTATGAAGAAAATGAAATATTTTGGACATGTAATAAGACATGGTCCTCGTCTGTGGCTTTGGGGTTAGTGAAAACAGTTTCACAACTCCCCGACATACCGGGCAGATGGCTTGAAACCTAAAATTCAAAACAATGTATTCCCTTAGTGAATGTAAAAGACGCCTTAAACAAATATTGCACAATTTCTTGCCTGGCATATTTGGCTGCCGCTCGTCACGCAGACACTGCATGGTTATATATTAAATGAAGTGGACAAAGAACTCATACTTTGGCTGAAATACCACGTACACAGTCGTTGATATTTTTCGAAGGTCGAGGACGTTAGCCCCACGGTTCGAAATCTGTCGTAGGCGATTTGTTAGCAGATCGCTTAGCTTTGATTTCGATGGTATGAGAGTCGGCTGTTCAGACAGCAGGGGCAAACGGCTGAACTTAAAAATTGCCTAGTACATAACAAACAGCCAATAAATGCTGGGGTTGATTACAAAGTCATGTAAAGGATATGCAACTAACTTGTTATGCTTGATAAGCCACAAGAAAGCTTTTGACAAAGTACACGACGAACCGCTAATGACATGCCTTCAGAATACAGGATCAGACAGAGATGAACAGTATGATATTAGATTTAATAATGAAGGACCGCCAATTTTGGAAATGGAGGTTCGAAATGTTCTTAAGCATATGAAAGCTGGCAAGGCTCCCGGTGCAGATAACATTACAACAGAAATGATTAAAGCTTTAGAAGAATTTGGACTAGATCAAGTCACCAGACTGCTGAACACATTATATGATACTGGAGATATACCTCCTGAATTATGTAACTCTGTATTTATTGCAATCCCAAAGAAATCAGGAACCTTGGAATGTGATCAACATAGAACAATTAGTATAATGAGTCACATCACAAAGATTTTGCTAAGAATTATCATGCAAAGAGTGAGGAAGAAGATACAACCTGAAATAGGGGAAGAACAATGCGGGTCTGTAGAAGGAAAGGGTACAGTAAATGCTGTGTATATGCTGCGAACAGTTATTGAACGTGCTGTAGAAGTAAACAAGGATATACATCTTTACTTTATTGACAACTAGCTGACCCGGCCCGGCTTCGCCCAGGCCCTGGAGGGGATCTATCTATCTATCAGTCTGTCTGTCTGCTTGTTTGTCTGTCTGTCTGTCTGTCTGGCTGACCCGACCCGGCTTCACCCAGTCCCTGGTGGGGAGCATCTCATTTAATTCATATAAGTAGTCATATAAGCTCTCCCGTTCCCGACTATCTGTCTGTCTGTCTGTCTGTCTGTCTGTCTGTCTGTCTGACCCGGCCCGGCTTCACCCAGTCCCTGGTGGGGAGCATCTCATTTAATTCATATACGTAGTCATATAAGCTCTCCCGTTCCCGACTATCTGTTTGTCTGTCTATCTGTCTGTCTGTCCCGGCCCGGCTTCACCCAGTCCCTGGTGGGGAGCATCTCATTTAATTCATATACGTAGTCATATAAGCTCTCCCGTTCCCGACTGTCTGTCTGTGTATCTGTCTGTCTGTCTGACCCGGCCCGGCTTCACCCAGTCCCTGGTGGGGAGCATATAAGTAGTCAAATAAGCTTCCGTTCCCGACTATCTGTCTGTCTGTCTATCTATCTGACCCGGCGTGGTTTCGCCCAGCTCCTGGCGCACAGTAACTTAAAAGAATGTTTTTTTTTTTTTTTTTTTTGGGGGGGGGGGGGGGGGGGGGTTCAGCAGTCACCCCAGACTAGCTGGTAACCCCGCCTCCCCCTTTTTTTTGGCGTGGACCCTTAGTCCGGGCCCACATTTAAAGTGATGCTTATGTGAGGTGGTTTGGATCCCCGGCCTCCGACCAGACCAGGCGCACTACTTTAGGGGGCAGCAAATGCGTCTGATCTTAGCCGAAGGGCCGAGAACGATCATCCCGGCCTCCGACCAGCCCAAGCGCACTACTGGAGGGGGGGGGGCAGCAAATGCACTTGACCTTAGCCAAAAGGCCGATGTCCTTCCACACACCATTCATTATTTTTAATGAAAACATTTTAATCACCGACATGACAGTTGATAAGTTCTCTAAGCAGAAAAAGATGGGTTACAATGTTGTGCATTATGCATTATTTTTATGAAAACTTTGAAAATGCCTTAAAGATTATATCATTATTTATTATTACTTATATGCCTGAAAATAACTATAGACAAAGAGTTTAACAATAGTGCAAGTAAGTCCAACAATATGACTATAAAGTATATAGAAATGTTATTAAAAGTTATGCCCTTGAAATAACTTTTCTAGAGTGAAGTCCCCCTGCTATATAGAAATTATATAATGAAAAATGGAAAAGTAAATGTTATTAAATAAGTAGAAGATTTTACACTAAGAAACTATTATAGTCGGTTGCACAGGAATGAAAGGAAGACGTGTAGAAAATTTCATCTCAATCGGATGTACCGTTATCGAACGCATCCAATACATAGCTAGCTGACCACAAACACACAAAGCCACATACACTCTGTTTTATAGATATAGATAGGGGGCCTACAAAGGCTTTTGATAGAGTTAGACATGTCAGCATTGTCACGAGTTAAATAAACTTGTCAGTCGATCGATGACAACCAGGCCCGACATTAGTTTGCAAACACAATTGACCCTTTGATGTGGAACTAACTGGGGAAAATACGTTGTTATAACTGTCTGCACCTTGTCAGCATTGGGGTATGAGATCTAAGTGAGTCATGTCGAGTTGTCTACACACGGTCGACAGTTTGTTGACAGGTTGTTGTTTGAGAGACGTGTACTGGCGACATCTGTCTACGAAGCGGGAGTTGGCCGTTGAAAGTGATAGACAGAATGCCTGCTAGAGGTCGGAAGGATTCTGTAGTGAGGGAAAGGTCTCTGGCTCACAAACAGCCCGGATATTTGTTGGATGAGACAAAGAACTCCCCAGATGAAAATGAAACTTGACAGCTAATTAACTCTGGTTAGTCTGGAAACAGGAGGACAAAGCCAGATTCTGGACTGATTGGCGTCTGGACTTTCTGGTGACTCACTCAAGCACCCATATAAACCCCAGTGCGGTAAACAGGTGGAGGGAGTCAAGAAAAACATTCTGAAGTGTTAGGATTGGGGATTATTCCGAGTTGTGTTACATGAGAGAAACTAGGGGTGTCAACTTGTTGATAATTATCGGCGGACATAGATCCAGTCTGTGATCGCCTAGTTTCGATTAGCAGCAGGAATAGACATATGGTAGGCAATTAATTATATCTAATCTTAGAGTATGGTTAGGAATAGAGTGCAGTACTGTGCAGTGATATAATGTATTATGATTAGTGATAGAATGTTCTATAAGTGCGGTGCTAGAAAGTATCATAGGAGTATCGGCACTAGTATTCTATTGTGTGGCTTCAACTAGCTTATGTGAGATATCATTTTACTCCGGAAGTTGAGGACAATGTAGTGGAATTATAATTAGAGAGATTAAGGATGGTTGAGAGGGAGAAGAGGTATGTGTAATGGTAGAATCTTCCAGTAGGGCATCTGCTGGGTTTCTACCCGTTCCTTTATTCTTTCCTGGTGTTGCCATGTCTCAGATCATATGATTGAGTTATTTGGCCGTATGACAGAGATCGGATCTCTGTTATAGATCTGAGTGCTGTTATTGGCCTACACTTACCTAATTCTGGCCAGGACTGAGTTGCCCTCACCATAGTATTCTCTATTCTACAGGTTCAATTTCCAGGTCCACGTATGTGTGCTGTGATTTTCAGCGGTGGGACTAACACAAATTTAGAAGATGATCGCTCAGAATCTGAAGACAGAGGTTACTGAGAGGCCGCTACATAGGGCTTATACCCAAGTTGGTTTGCGGGAACCTGGCTTCTGCTGAGCAGGACATGTTGATGAGATTGAGGTTTAGCCAAGTGATAGATGTATCAATGAACAGTCAGAACATTGCATAATTTATACTGATACCCAGAACAGTTAGATTGTGGTGTTAATATGAGGAATCTTTAGAACCAGTGACTCTAGATCCATTAAGATTTCTCCAATAACAGTGACAATAGGATTAGAATTTCCTGATTAACAATCCGTTAAATAACCGAGGAAGTTCATAGTGTGAATCAGACTCTCATTAGACAGTGTTTGTCAGGGGTGTCCAAGCATCCTGGTGGTTCCAGAGACAACGGAGGAAGTCTTCACGTGACCGGAGGAGCATCACCTGGGTGAACTACTTGTATGGGATACCTGGTGCTGGTGTGTCTTCAGCACAGGGATGAGAATGACTGTACTCTTGAACACTGATCTGAGTCTATAGACGATTTAGAATGCACGTCACACATTCTACACCTTATACACACATACACTTCTCCTACATATACTCTTTGCTTTAATAAATTTCTTGTTTTTTATTTGTTGAGGCTAGAGTTGTCAAGTATGTTATGTTGGGGAAGAATGAGAGGGGGCATGATCCAGGGGTGAGCAAGAGTGAGAAGAAGGTGTCCTCAGATTGTGGGAGTGTGTGGATGGAGTCTGCTGGATATCTCCAGAATAGAGATATTGAATTAAAACAAATGTGGGTGTTGATTCCCCTCACTCCAGGCACGACACTAAAGTGGTAAAGAAGAACAAGGAACTACTACGACATTCATTCTTTACACACACGACATTCTTGGCGTATATATGGACATTCTTATACGTGCTACGTCCCTTCGTTCAACAGCCAGCGAAGTGTCATACTACTAATCGTTCCCACCGCTGATTGAAAGTTCTTCTGGTTTTCCCTCTGTTTTGAGTGTTCCTGAACCCCTGCCGATCCCCCATAATATCATTCTTTCCACATACGGGTTCTCAATCTGCCCCCTCCCCCCCCCCCAACCTTCTCTACATGGTCCAAGAGGAGCACGACCACCTCTTCCTTGTCCATAGGTTCTTTGCGTCTATTCCGCCTTACGACACGAGCAAGATGATTCGCATGAGGTCTTTACCAGTACCATCAGTAGCTGTTCCTATCGGCTGGATTTCCTCCTTCAGTTCGGCGAGCTCGTGGCATTGTCGCTAATTGCTTCTGTAATCCATGTTCTTTGTACTGTCGCTAATTACTATCGTAATTTCTCTACTATTTGTCTTGTCATTTTCACTACATCTTGTTTACTATGAATAAGTAACAGAGGACTGGGACACCCAGAAACAATTTACAGTCATAGTATAATTGTACATACTAATGCATTTGATAAAGTAAAACATGATAAACTGATTAAAATGTTGAAATATATTAATATTGATGGAAAAGATCTCAGAATAATAAAATACATTTACTGCAACCAAGTAGCAGCAATTAAAGTGGGACATAAAGAAGGAAATTATAAACAAATAAGGCTGGGAATACGACAGGGATGTGTTTTGTCACCGGATCTCTTCTCTCTCTATAGCGAAGTAAGAATGAGAGAGATCAAAGAGACCCCATAAATAATATTCGGAGGTTATAATATAAACAATATATGCTGTGCAAATGACTCAGTATTGATGGCGGATAATGCAAAAGATCTACAGCAGAGGTATCCAAACCACGGCCCGCGGGCCATTAGTGGCCATCCAGCTGTTAGAAAGTGGCACGCGAGGTAAGGCGCTGAACACGCGTGAGTTCAGACAGTTTCTATCAGACCTGAATGCGGAATACGGTGAGCTACTGTGATGTCAGATGGCTATCTAAAGGGAAAGTTCGGTCACGTTTCTGAGCAAATAGTGTTTATCTGTTTCTGTCTGAAATAAATGAATTGCCTACAGAATGTGAATGTCTGCTGAACGATGACTGGCTTAATGACCTGGCATTTTTCATGGGCATCACGTCTCATTTAAACTCTTTAAATGCGAGGATCCAGAAAAGAAAAGGAAAAAAAAACTATTCACAAATTTGTGCGATGACATTTCTTCATTTAATATGAGACTACGAATGTTTATCGGACAGCTGACTGAAGGGACTTTAGAGGCGTTTCCAACTTTGAAGACGCTTGTGGTGGAAAAGAAATGTGACTTGTTACAGTACAAAGTAAAAGTTGAAAGTCTTCAGGATATCTTTCAGTGAGATTTCAAGAGTTCACAATAGAGGAGGTTAATGCTGCCCTCTTCATACATCCGTTCGTATTTCCTGATGCCAAGCTCTGTCAATTACAGCAAAACCTTCAGCACAAAGTAATTGATTTGAAATGCAATTCTGCACTGAGATGTAAATTTCTGGAGCTGTCTGCTTCACCTTCAGCTGATCATTTGATTTCATTCTGGCAAGTATTGCCTGTCGAACAATTTGAAAACTTGCGTTCATTCACCCAGAGATACATTTGTCGTTTTTGGTCCGACTTACAGATCAAGATCAAGGGGAAGAGAGGCAGAGGCAGACCAAGAGAAATGATGTTAGATGGATTGAGACTGTGGCATGGATGAATATCAATAGCGGAGTTAATCCAGAAAACCAAAGACCGAGATCTGTGGAGAGTCATGAACGTCTACGCCAGCCGGCATGGCTCTTGACGGAGGTGATGCGTGTAATTGTCAAGACCAACAATAGTTGATAGACAAAGTGACCAGGGAAGACTGCCGGCGGTAGGCTGCTAAAGTCATTGGGAACGAATCATATATACCGTAGAAGTCCTCGGCCAAAGGGAACGAACACATCAAGTATGGACGATGCCCTAAATGATGGCCAGGGACCCTGGTAAAAGGGAAAGCTAATTCACACGCAAAAGTCAGTCCAGTGCACTAGAAATAGTAGCACGTGTGCTACGCTTGTGTTAAAAGCGAGAAAGCGCTAAACATAACAAATACACAAATTCATACAAAGCTAATGGATACAAGATCAGCTTCCAAAACACTAGGAAACTTGTGGAAGTGAACAGAAATTATATCTAGTACCAAACGTAGACCGTGGCGACGAGGTTACGGACGCAGATCGTAATCCCGCTTACCGCGTTTGAAACACACATGCGGGAGATGTAGCAGCAGGCTGCCTTGCGGAGGTTTTTGTGAAATGGTATGGGTGCCCGTCGTTCATGACGCAATGGCAAACTCCTGAACAGAAACTTGCCCAGCAATCACGAAACGCCCCCCACCCCCCCCCCCAAAAAAAAATAATTAACTCTATAGTCAAATCAATATGAATCAGAAATACTTAACGCTTAAAACATTTACCAACTGCAAACATTCATTATCTGGTTTCTGTGGTCAGATAGAAGGACTAAAATGGCAAGACAGAGTGCAGAGTTTATGCGGAGAACTAAACAAATGCCAGTCAATCAATCAGAAGATTGGGAAAAGATATTGGCGCTGGCCAGGACACATACTGAGACAACCTATTATTTTATAACTAGAAAGTTCTTTCTTTGCTACCCACAGAACAACAGAAATAATGGGAAACCTGAAAACAAACGGAGAAGAGAATTAGAGTCCAAGACGAATAATTTGGGGACATCGCTGAGCCGCAGGAGATAGGAGGTGTTTGATATGAGTTGGTTGAGGGTCTATACTGTACTATGATACAAGGCATCAGAAGATGGAGAAGATGGGGATGAAGGAGGAAGAAGTGGCTTTCTAAAAGTACAAAGTAAAGGACTCTTTTCCAAGCCCTGAGACGGACTGGCTATATAGTGCCGCCCCTATTTTCATAGAGCAACTTGCACTAGATGAGCGATGTTGCCAACATCCCACAAACGACCTTGACTTTCAGATCGACCCAGACTAAAGTGGCTACTGGGAAATCTTTTGTGAAGTAAATCTCGTCGGTATGATATTGACCACTTCACCCAACGAATGTCCATTTGTCTTTTCTTCTTCTGCTGCGTTCATTCGGAGTTTTTTTTTTCTTTTTCGGACGTGATTGCGTTGTGCCTGTTTACAGCAGAGCTGCGTTCTTGCGCCGTTAGGCCGACACATCCGACTTCTGCTGGCATTTGTTGACCGGGTTAACCTTCCCGGTTTGGGTCGATTTGTCTGTCAACATATAGAGCTATCACCACATATCGGGTTGTTAGTTTTACACGATATTTTGCACTTTCCTAACGTCTGCCTCTTCAGGAATTCCTTTGACCAGAATATTTCTGCGTTACCTGACGGACGCCTTGAACATCCACCCAACATTGCCTAGCTGAAACCATGCTTGCTGGTTTAGTGTACGCCCCATTGCTTCCTGTAATTCCACCAGCACCTGGGCACAATCGATAGCTTTCAATTCCTCGGTGATGGACTTCAAGGGCAGCACGAGCTTTGCTGACCTGAAGTCTAAAGTACAACGCGGTGTCCGACGATGGCGGTGCCCCAAGCCACTTCCCCCATAGCATCGTTGATATCTCTCTCTCTCTCTCTCTCTCTCTCTCTCTCTCTCTCTCTCTCTCTCTCTCTCTCTCTCTCTCTGTCGCCTCTACCACGCTTGTTCGTATAAGGTAGATAAACAGAGGCCATATAAGCCCCAGAGCCAACATAAATTGATGGCACCATTTCTTGAATGCACCTTTACTATCAGTCTGCTCTTGTCGACCGCCCGCAGAGCGCTTTCCGCTGTCTCTGGTTTATGGTGGACTGCATTCTTATCCGACAACGAGGCATCGTACGCGTGTCCGAGATTCTGAACAGGGTCCTACATAATTGCGAAGATTGTCTGGTTCACCACCATGAACGTGGTTTCCGCCTCCTCGCCTCTCACGATCGACAGGCTTCTTAATTTGATAGGTTTGAAACACATTCTGTCGATCAGTTAGTTTAGATATAGGAGCAAGCTACGGGCATGGCTGTCCTCACATCTCAGCATGGTAGTGTCGTCCACGAAGGACTTCAGTGCTCATGGCTCTCCTCACATCTCAGCATGGTAGTGTCGTCCACGAAGGACTTCAGTGCTCATGGCTCTCCTCACATCTCAGCATGGTAGTGTCGTCCACGAAGGACTTCAGTGCTCATGGCTCTCCTTAGATATCAGCATGGTAGTGTCGTCCACGAAGGACTTCAGTGCTCATGGCTCTCCTCAGATCTCAGCATGGTAGTGTCGTCCACGAAGGACTTCAGTGCTCATGGCTCTCCTCAGATCTCAGCATGGTAGTGTCGTCCACGAAGGACTTCAGTGCTCATGGCTCTCCTCAGATCACAGCATGGTAGTGTCGTCCACGAAGGACTTCAGTGCTCATGGCTCTCCTTAGATCTCAGCATGGTAGTGTCGTCCACGAAGGACTTCAGTGCTCATGGCTCTCCTCAGATCTCAGCATGGTAGTGTCGTCCACGAAGGACTTCAGTGCTCATGGCTCTCCTCAGATCACAGCATGGTAGTGTCGTCCACGAAGGACTTCAGTGCTCATGGCTGTCCTCACATCTCAGCATGGTAGTGTCGTCCACGAAGGACTTCAGTGGTCATGGCTCTCCTCACATCTCAGCATGGTAGTGTCGTCCACGACGATATTCAGTGGTAATATTTTGTGCTTATCACTGAGTTTCGCATCTTGTTGTGCAACCGCCAGCTGCCATGACGACCAGTATCGGCGAAATCGTACATTTCACTGGTACACCCACATAGGGATCGACCCATCTAGTCGTGAATGCCGAGGTCGAGAAACGCAGGCAGAAGCAGTAATTATACATATATCTCCTCCTCCCTCCCCTGAAACAATTTCCTGCTATTGGTCTGTGAAATGATGGGGCATTATTTATAGACCTGAAATGCTGAGTGGTCTCGAGGTATGGTGTACGCCTCGAGTGCTGGAGGTCCCGGGTTCAAGCCCCGGTGAGGACCGGGATTTTTTCACGTGGACTTCTAGTAACACAAATTTCCCCTGGTCTCTGGGTAGTGAGATACGACGCCCGTGTGTATTGTTGCGCACGTAAAAAAATCCATAGGCAGCTGGAAATCGAAAAAGATAACGGAGTTGCCCGCGCAAAATTTCGAGTTAAAAATATATCCAAAGTATTTCAGGATCCTCGCCGGTGCTACGAAGTTCGTGCACTGAGCTGAGATTCTCCGGACTCAGGCTTGATTTAGGAGTAGAACCGAGCACTTGTGGGTTACATCCGTGTGCCGTGATGTTGATCCGTCGACTAAACTAAACTAAACTAAACTAGACTTGAAATGCGCGCAGCAATTATTGAGCAATTTCCCCCTCATTTAGCAGGCGATGAGACCAGACGTCGAACCCTCATCCAACCATGCTCAGGATAGTATCAGCCCAGCTCCCTACCGAAAAGCAGTAATGTGAAGGTTATCGCGATCTCCCAAGGTATGTGATACATCACAGGGCCTGTCACACCATCTGCTGGAACATTAGCTTGTAGGCGTTGTGGTCAAGTCGAGCTATAATAAGCTATATGACGATGAGTTTTGAATTATCTGCCTAAGTTCTCTGGATAGCTTCCCGGATTACGCTTTTATGTTCGGCGCATCCAGGGATCCATTTAAACCCTTCCCACCCTATTTTGCATTATTTCCATCACACATGTGTGCAGTCCACAAGAAAACGGGTGAGTATTGGTGTCTGTTTGTGTGCTGACGAAGGCTTTGGCCGCAACTTCCATTTTGCATTTATGATCGCATTCTAGATAAAGTTTTTTTTTTTTTAAATTGATATTTAACCTGTTGAAGTAGGAAGTTAATTTAAATACACGAGTAAGTAAATCACATCTCACGAAAGAAGCGGGACAAAAGTAATTGAGAGGGCTCTTTTCTCTATGAGTGCTCATGAATCATCGTCATCATGGATACCCGAGAATTTATTTCTCGTGTTGTTGGCCTCGGATTCCAGTGATTGACATGTTCAACACCCTGTGCTCGAGTGCACTTGTAGTCCTGACGTCATAACAATCACACTCAAGATGGCGGAACCGGAGCTGAATGTAGACAGCCTCATCTCTCGGCTCCTTGAAGGTTATTTCACATGCTTAAAGTCTTGTTCTATTGTGTACTTTAATAGCAACGTGCATTTGTAACTATTGGCTATTCGAATGTATAGATAAAAGTGATAAATTTAACGTAAAAGTTCGTTTTCAATGCTATTGTTGCAGCTTTGTGTGCCTGAGTGATCCTGATGGCAGGACTGGACCGGGAAGTCCAAATTAAATTAATTCAGATACAAATACATAACTACAATCTTGTAACAAAGTGTGCATTTAGATTCACATTAACCGATCGGTTAAGATCCTAACTGTATCATTAATATATACATATATTACCAAACACTCAAAAGTTATTTGCTGCTGTATCCAGGAAGAGATCGAGAAAGTTGTTGACCGGTGGCAGATGAGTTTTGATTTTTTTTTAAATTTATAATTAAAGTTAAGGTAGTTAGTAAATTTGCCCAGAATTATTTATTTTAATTATGAGACCACATTTTATTAGTTGAGTTAGTAAAATGTCTCCATGTGTCAATTTTAAGTGGAGATAGTAATTGTAATTGGGAGGCTCTATTCACAATAGAATTGTAACAAACATGACACAGCGTCTGCTCACTAGTCAATTTTAGTTTGAGCCATTAAGAAGTCTAAGAAGGTGGTTAATTTAAATAGGAATGTTCACTGTTGCGAGTTTAATTCTGCAGAATTCTTCGTAATTTTTAATGAATCACCCTTTTTCTTACTTCTGTCCGTTCTTCTGGCATCCTGTTTTATTTTTACATTACGTTAGTCCTGTTTAAATATCAAGAATAATTTTCCAGAACTGGTATCCCCAATACAAATAATGATCCCTACAAATAATTGTGCCCCCAAGCGAGTTCAAGAATTGTTAACTTTCGTTTCTGTACACTTACTGACTGTTACTAGGCATCCATGTTTGTTTACGTTACCGTCCTACTATGTATGTCCTGATAATTCTGGTCCAAGCTGACAGTAATATGCTTCGATCATCACACTTTATTCACATGCTTCGAGTTTCTCAGTTCTATATTTTAGTTTAATATTTTTATGTATTTACTGAAAATGAAAAAAAAAATTTACTTCACCGAAGAGGAATCGAACCTCGAGCTCCCGCGAGACAGGCAGAGACACTTATCACTACGCTACTGAGGACATGTTAACACATCAACAAAAATTTATAATATAGCTACACGCATAGGAATAATCACGTGACCTACTTCTACTGCAACTATAATTTTTTTCTGTTCGCAATTCTATTGCGAATAGTCACTTCAATTGTAATTTTATAATTTTTAGAAAAGCCACCACTAAGAAAAGAGAATTTTGGGATTATTGCTATGGTTAGTGAGATAATAATTTTTAAAGACTACTTAGGACTCTGTTGAGTAGAAACTTTTCTCTTTGTCACAAATTTTCTCGTTAACTGTCAGTCACAATTGCTCCACACACTCACCGATATTGATGAGCACTCGTAGTAACAAGAGCCCACTGAATTCATTTATTTTATTTAATCCATGGGAACCTATCAGTGAATTACTGAGTATGCTTTTGTCCTACACATATGTCCCTCCCAAATGTCAGTGTCCATTCTGTGGAGAAAGTGTTATATGTAAAGTTGAAGATGTAAGTAAAGAAGTACAATCACAGCTGAGTTAAAATGTAAAGTAATACAAACACTGATGTGATATGCAAAATAGTTTTCCTTTATTGACAACCTACCATATTTTCCGCTGATCAGGTGTTTAAAAAAAAGTGTTTTCCTTCCATTTTCCTAAATGTATTTATACATTGCTAAAACTCTGTAGAAAATCCCTATGAACCAGATCATTTATAAGTTGGTAATTAAGTCAAGTTAATATATTTCTGGTGGGAAATTTGTCAGCCGGTAAATAAATACAGTTAGAAATTTAAGTGTACAATAATTCAGATTCAGGGGGGAAAGGGGGGGGGGGGTGGATTAAGTAGTAGCACCTCACACTGAGTTGGTTGGAGGGTGAGCAGCTCGGGTCCAGTGCAGCAAGCAGTATTCATTGTAGTCACCTGATGCGCTGATCACCAGGCAGTTCTCTGCTTGTTGTTAATATCCATCCTTATCTCCGGTGTTTGAAATTCCTCATTAAGTTCGTTATAAGAATAGTGACATGTGAGTACGATCAAGGCACTGTGTCATTTCAAAAGTAACCATATCATGTATAAGTAAGATAAAGTAATTATCAAATAATAAACGGTGTGTGGTAAGATCAGTGTATATGTGGGTTTGTTCATCTCCATCTCAGTCATCCGTTGTCTTATTTCTGAAATATCTTCATTTTCGTGTTTTATTTGTTTATTATAACCTAGCAAACTTGAGCCTATAACTCATGAACTACCAGGTTGAAACATTCTTCTTCTTTCGTTCGCTTGAAATATGTCTATATCTGCAATGTCGTCTCTTGCATGAATTGAACTGTTTTTTTTCAGTTCACACAGTGGTCCATAGAGTTTATCTTCCACTGTCGTCTCTCTAGGCCAGAAGGTTTGCCTAGATATGTTATATTTTGGGCAGTCTTGGAGTATGTGCTCTGCTGTCTGCGACGCCAATCCACATGTGCACATGGCTGTTTCACCAATCTTGAATTTTGTATACATGTGGTTGCGTAATCTATTGTGTCCTGTTCTGAGGCGTAGAATAATGACTTGTTCTGGTCTGTCCATAATGTGGTAGTCATCTTGAGCAGGTTTTGGTGGCTTTCTGACTGATTTGATCATTCTTTTCTTTTGGTGGTATGTAACGGGCACATCAGGCTGTTCCTCTTTGGCTCCTTCCTTAGCCAATTGATCAGCTCTGTCGTTTCCGGGTACTCCACAGTGGGATGGTATCCACTGTATGGTGACTTTATGCTGACTGCTAAGTTCAGAAAGTAGTGTCCTTAGTACTGGCAATTTCCCAGAGAGGAGCGCCTCGAGTACTGATTTTGCATCTGTTAGTAGCACCACAGGTTGTGTACCATTGCTGTTATTTAGTAATTTCTCTGTTGCTATCTTGATTGCCTCAATTTCGGCATCATAGTTATGGCAGTACTTTCCTGTCGGTACTCTGGCTGTGTCCCTAGTATTATTTGGGTATTCTATGTACACTCCCGCTCCTCCATTTCGAACAGCATTTTGTGCTGACCCATCTGTGTAGACTCGGATCCAGAGGTCCTGTGGGTATTCTTCATCAAGGAAGCTGAGAGTGGCTGTTCTGCGCTGCACACTGTTCTGTTCTTCCTTGTCAAATATTCCTCTCACTTTTGTCTGGATTTGTAACGATAGTCTATGCTCATCTTTCCATGGAGTTCGCTCTGGAATAGTTGTTAGGGGGATACCAACTGTGGGCAGATCAGTGGTTTCTCTGCAGAGTCGTTTGGCCTGGTGGATAAAACTACTTCTTTTCAACCGCCCCATAGCTAGGTTTTCAAATCTGTTCTTCATAGGGTGGCCTGGCAAGCTGAGGAACTTTTCTGCTTGTATTAGCGTTTTCGTATCTCTGCGCTCACTCAGTGCCTGTGTCCTCCCCATCTTCTCCATTTCCACTATAGGGGTTGATCTCATCCCTCCTGTGGTGACTCTAAGTGCTTGATTTTGCACCTTGTCCAGCTCTTGTAGTGTGGTATTTGATGCTGAACACCACGCAGTTGACCCATATTCCAGGTGTGGTCGTATGCTCTGTTGGTAAACTTTGCTAAGTATTTTCGTACTGGCTCCCCATGTGGTTCCACTTAGCTTTCTCAGGATGGCTATTTTCCTTCTGGCTTTTGCTACTGCTTTGTTGATGTGCTTTCTCCATGTCAGCTTGCCATCAAATGTTACTCCAAGGTATGTTGGTTCTTTATCTTCTCTTAGGGGTGTTCCATTTATCTGGATGATCCCTGCCTTTTGTTTTGGAGAGAGGGTAAATAGGGTGGTGCTGCACTTGTCAGTGTTTATGCTGACACACCATCTATTTGCCCATGCAGCAAATGTATCTACAGCTCTTTGTAGCAATCTGGTGGCCACTGATGCATATTCATTTGTGCTCCATAGAACCAGGTCATCGGCGTACATTGCCGCTTTAATTCCATGTGGTAGGTGAGCAACAAGATCATTGATGAAGATTAGAAAAAGTGTGGGGGACAAGACTCCGCCCTGGGGGACACCGTGACGCAGTAGTACTTTCTTGCTCTTGAGTCCGTCTATCTGTACTCGGGCTCTTCTGTTGTGCAAGTATGCTTTCACCCATTTGTACATTCTTCCATTGACTTTGCAGTTTCTCAGTTTCTTCATCAGACCTTCTTTCCAGACTTTGTCAAAGGCTTTCTTCAGATCTATCCATGCCGCAAGCACCAGCTTCTTCTCTTGGAATGCATCCTCAATTTCTTGAGAGAGGTAGGTTGTCTGATCTTCCGTAGAGTAGCACTGCCTAAAGCCAGCCTGCTGTGGCACAAGGATGTTTTTACTTTCAATGTACCACTGCAGTCTGTGATTGATGATGCGCTCCAGTGTTTTGCAGAGACAGCTGGTGAGGCTAATTGGTCTGTAGCTAGAGGCAATGGAACCATCTTTCCCTGATTTTAGGAGGGGTATCATGATTGCTTCTCTCCAGGCTTGTGGAACACTGCCTAAGGTCCAGCTGTTATTGAAGATCTGCAACAGCTTTGTTTTGGCCTCTGTTCCTAGGTTCCTGATCATTTCATTGGAGATACCATCAGCTCCTGGTGACTTTCTCATTTTCAGTTTTGATATGGCTAGCTCCAGTTCGCTGATTGTGATGGGTGCCTCCAGAACCTCATGTACTATTTCCTTCTGTCCTGTATGTTGTCGTTTCTCTCGAATCTCTTGTTGTTTCTCTGGACTAATTTTGATATTGCTATCTTGTGCGAACGAGTCCGCAAAATGGTCAGCTGCTTGCTTTCTTGTTAAGATGTTTCCATCTTTATGTAGTGTAATTTTTGAGTTTCTCCCTGTGCCCTCGTCATTAAGCTGTTTTATTAGCTTCCACAATTTCCTTGTGTCTCTTTCAAAGTTCAGAGACTCCGTTTTCTCCTGCCAGCTTTTCCGTCTAGCCTGCAGCTTGGCCCTTTGAAATTTGGCTTTTGCATGCTGGAATTTATTGTGGTGCTCTTGGCTGGGTGTGGCCTCTGCTTGCTTTCTACACAATTCAACATCATTATGCAACTGTTCCAGTTCACTACTCCAGTAGGGTTTATATTGTTTACGGGCTCCTCTTGGTACTGTTTCTCGCGCTGCCTGTAGTATGCATTTCCCAAACTCTTCAACTGCTTTATTTATGTCTTTCTCAGTGTTCAGGTTTCTAACCAGTATGCTGGTGCGATGCTTGTACATTGCCCAGTCTGCTTTCTTGTAGTTCCACCTCGAGAGGGTGCTGCTTTCACTTACAAGCTCATTTTCTACGGTTAGAAAGACTGGCCGATGGTCACTGCCACCAAGTTGTTTCCCAACAGTTCGTGTAATGTTCCACTCCAGGTCTGGTGAATGAAAAGCCAGGTCAGGTGTAGTTGTAGAGTGCCATGATCTCGAGTAGAAAGTATGTGGGTCGGACGGCTTGTTAATAAACATGAATCTATTCTCATCCTGCCAGTCTTCCAGTCTCTCTCCTCTCTGGTCCATGTGATCATAGCCCCAGCTCTGCGAGTGGCTGTTGAAATCGCCACACACAATCATTTTTTCTTTTAGTGGTAGAGTGTCCAGTGCCTGTGGGCGGTCACTTGGACAGTAGTAATTGATCAGATGTAGATCTGTATTACCTGTCTTAAGTTTAAGTGTCTGATACTCAGCCCCTTCCATGTAGACTTTGATTTGGGAAGCCATGATGTTATTTCTTACAAGGGTCAGTATCCCACCTTTTCACCTGTTCTTTCGGTCAGATCGGTAACACTGGTAGCCTCTGATTTTGAAGGCTATATTTTCATTGAGGTGAGTTTCTTGCAAGCAACATATGCTTACTTTTTCTTGGTCCAAGATTTTTTCTAATTCTATTTTTTTGTTGCTGACTCCCTCCGCATTCCAGTGCATTATTTTAAGTCTTCGTTTAGTATGGCCAGTCGTCCTATTCTCATGGCCCCTGGCTCCACAGGACATCTGAGAAGGACCTCCAGTAGTTGGGGTTGGACCCTTTCGAGACATAGGGCCCGGCACTGCACCTGCCTGGGGGTCCAAAGCAGGGCGAGCACCATAACGATTAGCAGTAGTCGACATATTCCATTTTGCGTGATTGCGTGGCATCCTGATTTCTGTGGTGCCCCTCTTGGCTGGTTGCCTCCGTCTTCAGCACCTTTCTTTGCTAGAGCGGACTGTGGTCTCACTCGAGTGTAGATGTGTACGCATGCACACACCTGTCTGCGCATGCATGTACGTGCATACACATCTAGAGCATACTGGTTATTTTCCGGTGCCAGAGACTCGCCGTCGCCCCTTCTCCTGTTAGTTTAAACAGGTCCGCCACGTGAAGGCCAGGAGTTGGACTTTTGCTGCATAGGTTATGTATTCACGAGCCATTGAGGTATTTGAGCAATGTTGGGCGCTCACCCCAACACCGCGCCTCGGCTACATACAGCAACATTTGGAACCCGGTTGAAACATAATATTTCAACTTTTCAGAGATGAATCTGTATTTGCAGCTGTAGTTTATCAGCACATTTTTTTTTCTTTTTGCATTTGAAAAATGATGAGTTAGAGCTTATTGTTTCCAACTGCACAGCTGTCAGCAATATCAGTCATATTCAATGTTTTCAGTTGGTCCTAAGATTATTGCTGCAATATTCCAAATATACTGTGTGTATATTTACCTAGTTTTCTCGTCCCTCTAGGCGTACATGTACTCCAGGTTGAATATTACTGAAGTAGATTACATGTACCGTTACTCAATATGACGCCTGCATCCTTCTTGGAATTCTTCTTGTCAAAGTGATATAGCATGCTAGCTACATTTTGCTTGAAAAGGACATTAAATGACAAGTACTACTCACACCTCATTCCATATAAAACTTTAGCTGCAAAATCCAACCAATGAAAGGACACGTCAACTAAGTGCTTGGTATGAGGTATTTGAAGCCCAATGCTCCATTGGGAGATGAAAGGCAGAACAAGAAAGTCATTCTCATGAAGCATTTGGAACAAGTTTCACTGTAATAATTGTGCTGTTATAATTCCAATTCATTATATTTTCATATTAGAACTCTGTAGATTCAGGCTGTTTACTCTTGTGAGACTGGTGATGTCTTGGTTCCATTTTGGTATGCAAGCAACACTTATTCCAAGCAGGCTTGTGCCCTCTCCAAGTTAATGAATGCAACACTTGTCAGTGCTGATTGTCAGTCATCATTGTTGTGGATTCCTGTGACTTTCTTGCAATCTCGCAGCATGCATAGTTTGCAGTCCTCGGCAGGTGTCATCACCACGGACACAGTTTTTCCTCTGTTAGCCAGGCTGATGTCTGACTAGGATATTTCACCAGGATGTCTGTGTGAAGGCTAACCCTGACACATCAGCACCTCCGCATCCATTCATTAGTTGTAATGTTCTAATACATTTGCATCTTTTACAATCTGTAGATGTTGTTCATTTTGTTTTTGTAAACATTTATTTATGTTTATTATTTCTGATATTATCTCCCATTTAAAAATCTTATTACATATTTTAATGAAGTTTAAGTTTTGTTTTCACTTTGTACACAATTTGTACTTCTCATAAGAGATATCTGTTTTTTTGCAGTCTCGGTTTTTGTTTTTCAACTAGATGAGCATCAGCCTTGTCTAGCCAAGATGTGAATGCTTTCTTACTTTCCAAGTCACATTAAATATCCCACTCTATATATGTGATTAGTGTTCTTTGTTTTGAAATTCAAATGCATAAGAAATTATAGAATGATGAAGGTGTTCATTTTGTTTCAGTCCGAGGATGTCGCCCGGGTAAGACGGTTCAAATGACAGAGGCTGAGGTTAGAGGGCTCTGTTTGAAATCAAGGGAGATCTTCTTGAGTCAACCAATACTTCTGGAGTTGGAAGCTCCACTTAAAATTTGTGGTATGCTAACACATGTGTGCACTCTGACACACACTACATACGTACGTATGTACACACATACGTACATACATACATGCATGCGTGTATACACACACACACACACCAAGCACACACTAAACCACACATACACCCACACACACACTACATACCAGCCACACACCACACAGCCACGCACCACACACACCAACAACACAACCCACCCACACACACATACCACTCACCCACACATACCACACACACCACACTCACACCACACACACCACACTCACACCACACACACCATACTCACACGCACCTCACACACACACCTCACATACACACACCACTCACACACATATCACACACCACTCACACACATATCACACACACTCATACACATACACCCCACACTCATACACACAACCCCACGCACACACTCTTGTACGCACAACTTTCGAACAGACCTCTTGTGTTTCTCCCTTACTTGACAAGGCTAGGTATTGCATCTCACTACCCAAGAGATGCGGGGTTAGGGGAGGGATATTAGATACCAGTGGTAAAATTCTCGCCCTATATGGAGGTCTAACCTAGTACCTTCTGAGTCTCAGGCAGATACTGTAACCTCTCAGTAATGGCTCCTCCTCCAAGTTGTACCTGACCAATAGACACACGGGACATGACATCATCACTTCCTGATAAATACATTAATTTTATCCTTGACAGTACCTCTGAAGTCGGAGTGGGTTCGCCTAATGGTGAGGGACTCAAGTAATATCCACACACAAAAATCAGTCCAGTTCACTAGAGGTAGTATCATGCGGTAGACTAGGCTTGAGTTCAAAGGGAGCAGGCGCAACTAGAAAAAATCCTTGACAGTTTTTGTAATCATTTGTGTATTTGTTACAGCTGTGAACAGTTATAAAATATTTTGCTATTTTTATCTGAAACATGTGATATTTGTTACAGCTGTGAACATTTATACAATATTTTGCTATTTTTATCTGAAACAGGTGATATTCATGGCCAGTACACTGATTTGTTACGCCTGTTTGAATATGGTGGCTTTCCACCAGAATCCAACTACCTGTTCCTCGGAGACTATGTAGACAGGGGAAAACAGTCCTTGGAGACAATTTGTCTGTTGTTGGCTTACAAAATCAAGTATCCAGAGAATTTCTTCTTGTTGCGGGGCAACCATGAATGTGCTAGTATCAACAGAATTTATGGCTTTTATGATGAATGTGAGTCATGCTGCTTATGTTACGTTATATTTTAGTTATTTTGTGCACTACTTATTGTGAAAATTGCATAACTTTACTGACTGGCACCTTGCCATCTTGACAGATGATAGTTCGTTACATTGTGCTTCTAAAAAGGCACAACTATACCTCTCTGTGGCACAAAGCCTGGTCTGAATTGTAGAGATCATGTGTTGCCCTTGCAGCAGGATTCTTCTCTCGGTCAGCATAGTTTACTCCAGAGGAAAAGTAACACCAATACATCTGGAACAAGACAAGCTGCAGAAGCTGCCAAATTAGCAAAGCAATGTTCTTAACTGTCCACTTGTTGGAGCTTCGATCCTAGACCAGCTGCCAACCAAGGCTTAGGGCCTGGTCTGCCCTGCCATGACATTTTGTCTTTAGGTTGCATTTCCTCGCACCAGGATAAGGCTTGTACCCTCTCAATTGTGCTCTTCCGCCCGAAGCTGTTGTCCAAATGTGGGGTGTCGGGTTTGATGAGCACCACTCAACATTTGGTGCTGACAGGAAGCAGGTGGTACTGTCTACTGTCATATGGTAACTCAGTCATATCTGACTAAGACCTGACACTGTTTACATTTAGTGTATAAATCTGAGTGTTCAATTATGAAGTAAATAGTTTTGTTTTTGTTTTTTTTTAAAACATTTGTGTAAATAACCTGTTCACTAGGATTTTTTTCCCCACGTTTCATTATCATGATGTGCCCTGCCAACACGTGTATGTGTTCATGCATATCCACACATCTCCTTGGTGCCTGGTATCCAGGGTCAGTTCTATTGATGGTATTCCTCCTTGCACCATCGCTGTCCATCCAGCATCATTTCTCTGTCTGCCTCTGCCTTTTTTCCTGCTGATCTCTCCAGTTGTCATGATATTTTCTAATGTTTCTTATTTCATATCTACTGTTCTGCTTTATGCAGGCAATGCCTCTTCTTTTAAATGTCCAATAGAAAAATCCCCCAAAATATACTAAAAATGCTGGGGTATGACTAGCCTTGCAGAAGGAATCTAAGGGCAAATGTAATCCCATTACAGGTACTGTTGTAAAAATATAATGTGATAAGACATACATTGTCATGGCATTAAAAGATGGGCTGGCTGGCTTTCTGATGAATCCCTTCCTAGAGATAGTAGCCATTATACAATGATTAGTCAACTGGAGAGCTGGCTGCATCAACTTCAGAGCTGGTTGTGGCTGGAAAATGTCCTGCAATGCAATTTCATACTGACAATTGCTGTAATAAATTAGAATATGTAAACAGACTAAACAACAAACTGCACTATTAGAAATTATAATAGACAATCATTTTATATTCCAATATGTTACAAGCTGTATTCAGTCGATTTTTTAATGTATGTTTGTCTCTTACTCCATCTTACCTTCCTGACAGCTTCAGATCAGTGTCTGTGAATAAGAAAAAGCCTAATAAAAGTTGTTAAAAACAAATATTGACAAGATTATTCAGAACTAATATCTCGCAGGTAAACGTCGATATAATGTACGACTGTGGAAGACATTCACAGACTGCTTCAACTGCCTACCAATAGCAGCAATCATCGATGAAAAGATCTTCTGTTGTCATGGAGGTATGATTACTTTAATAATGTTAATTTTAAATTTTTCACTGTTAGACTATGACTTGAGGGTCGATGCAGTCTAATAAACATGAAGACTGTTTAATTTTCTTAGTCTGGGGATTATCTGGGACAAAATACTTCTGGAAACTTTATGAAGACCAGAGATCTGCAACAAATGTTTGCAAGTGTAGTCTTTCAGTAACAAGTGAAGGGAATAAGATAAAGAGGAATACCACAGTTAAAAGTGCAGTTATATCAGTACTGAGCCCATATTTTGAAATTCTTGAAGGAATCAAGGCAAGGAACAATTGGTTCCTCAGAAGATCCATAACTGGCCTGAAACTTATTATACTCCTTGATCGCGTGTGCCAGTCCTCTCACTACACACCAATATGGCAGGTAGGTCAGCTGGTTCTGCTACTATATCAGAGGATCAACCAGTGGGTTGAACCGACATAAACTCTGTTTATAGAGTTGGTCTGAAGCAAGGACTTTCGACTAAATGAATCAAAATCTATAGTTAGGATCATTATTACATGCCATGCTCATGTGTGTGGGTGGTCACAGAGCACCATCCCACGTGGTCACCAGTCTCTGATCAGGTCTGTGAGCTGCTGCATCATAAAGTGCCAGGGATGTACAATGATGATTTCACTTTGCCTTCTCCCAGTTTCTCTGTTGTTTTGTATCCATTAATGTAAAGGAATGAACACTTCAAGGCAGCAGGGAGGAGAGGTTATAAATGGGACATCTTACCCACCTGTGGCAATTTCAGAGTTTTGAAGTATTTTATAGAGATAGCTGACCCACCAACAAACTCACCTCCTCTCATTGACCACTGCCTGTCTTGGGCCAAGGCCGCATATTCAGCATATTCTCGGTTAACCAATATATCTTGTGGCCACTTCCCATCTATCACCCTGTGGACACACCTGGCTGGTTGCCAAATCGACATGGAATTAACACAACCATTCACTGTACATTAATGCATTTATTCAGGAGATCACCTGTAAACAGTTCTCGGTGCAGTGAAGATAAACTGAACTGTGAACAGTTCTGGTGTGCAATTGCAGTAACCTGAACTGTAAACATGACTAGTGCGCAGTAATGATGAACTGAAAGCAATACACATGCATACCACACAGTCATCTATAACTTCAGGATGGGGAAAATAGTCTAAGTAATTGAATTAACTTATTCCTTTCATTATACATTAATTGTGTAAATGGATCTTGTTTTTTGTTAATTAGGTCTGTCTCCAGATTTGCAGTCAATGGAACAGATTAGACGTATCATGAGACCAACAGATGTACCAGACACAGGTAACTTTTATATGTGTACATTGTTTACGGGCAGTAGTCTTGATGTTCCTAAAGTTCAGATCATGTGTGTGCTATCGGGGCCCATGCGGGAAGCAAAGACTGGCATCACTGTAGCCCACCATGTATGTCATAATGGGCAACTAAGGAAGGTTGGCGTGAGAGTGACTACCTAATCCTGTAGAAAACTTTAGCTGCAATATCCAACCAACCATGAACAAGTCTAAAGAAATGGAAAGAACAAATGTTCAGCCAACCAAGATGAACGAAGGCTTTTCAATTAGTAGTATGATGCTATGTGGAGAAAGCCTTAATGAGTCTGGGTTGCTGATGTATCTCCTATCAGCTGGGAAAATCTCCAGAATAAACATCTGGACACAGCTGTGTATGAATTGGAAGAGACAGCACCGGTACGGAAAATGAAATATTATAACAAATATTTTGGAATTATGCAAAACAAGATGTAAAAGAACAGAAAAATAGCTTCAAACACAGGTGAAATATTTCTCAGGTTATACAAAAGAAAATGTCCATTGCAGTGAAGGCGCGGCCCACAGGCTATCTAAAGAGGTAGAGAAAGCACTAATAGAGTGGGAAGCAGCGAGTTCTAAAATCTAACAGAAACATTTAGAACCACAACAACAACAAAGAAAGTAAACATGAATGTGATCCAGTGTTAGGCACCAACAAATAAGGATGAATATTTTAATGAAGAATTTTACATGAAATTTCAAATTACTAATCGCAAAGGCATGGAAATATCAACATTTTGATAGGTGACCTCAGTGCTAAGAGATAGGGTGGGACAACATGAATAAACCATCTAAAGAAGACATTAGAAAAGCTGTCTAACTTCCAAATATGGGAAAGTTGCTGGTCCAGATGGTATCCCAGTGGAAGCTATTAAGTCCAGTATAAACACCTTTACCAAATTACTGCACAAATTATTTAGCAGAGTCTAAGAAACAAGAAATACCAAACAACTAGAGAGAATGATATCTGGTGAAGTTGACAAAGAAAAATACGCATGCATGTACACATTCTTCTTCTTCAGCGTTCCGAGCCATTGAGGTTCTTTGCTGCAAATACAATCCGTCTCCATTCGTCTCTCTGGTGGACCTTCTCTTGCCAGTTGTTGATTCCAAGTGCTTGTAGGTCTGTACATGTATTATCTCTCCACCGCCTTCTTGGTCTACCTCGGGGTCTACGGTCATTTATTTCCTGAGTGTAAGCGAGTTTTGTTTCCCTATTATCTTCCATTCTTTCTATATGCCCCAGCCATTGTAGTCTATTAGCCTTCATGATACCAGTGATTAGCGGGAACAGATCATAAATGTCTTTGTTGCTTCTTCTTTTCCACTCTCCACTTTGTGTATCCCTAATGGGCCCAAAGATGCGTCTTAAAATTTTGTTCTCAAAGGTTTGTAACAAGGCTTCGTCTCCTTTCGTATGTACACATACAGGAGTGAAAATTATAGAATATTATTGTTGTCAGATTCTGGGAAAATATTCAATAGGATAATTCTGGAGAAATTAAGAGATGCCATTGACAAACAACTATTGGGGTGAACAGGCCTGTACCTACCTACTTTTGCATTAAAATCTCCCATCATTATTATTATGTCATTATAACCAAGCTTATCAGCATGGTAGATGACAGTTTTATTATTGTTTGCTTCTTGTATGGGTCCCAGTGGCACACATCAGAAATTGTATTGCACATTGTTTTACATCAATGTAAGATTAACACAATTATATTCACATGTTTATTTGTGATGCTTTTCCAGGTCTCTTATGTGATCTGTTGTGGTCAGATCCAGATAAGGATGTTCAAGGGTGGGGTGAAAATGACAGAGGTGTGTCCTTCACTTTTGGTGCTGATGTGGTGGCAAAGTTCCTCAACAGACACGACCTTGACCTCATATGTAGGGCACATCAGGTTAGTGGTGGTGTTCATGATTTGGTGTAAACTTATGCATTGAAAACTTCTACAGTGCATTAGTTTCTGTCTGTGCTGAAGAAACAGAATAGTTAATATATATCTAGGAATAGTATATATAGTCCTTGAAATAGTAAATATACTCCTCCTCATCAATCAGGTGCCGTCTCTGCAATGAAGGTTGGCTGCAATGGATCTCCAACACTGTCTCTCACCCTGACTACATTCTGTCAAGCTGATGTTCGTCCATCTCTTGATGTTATCTTCCCACTTATATCATTGTCTACCTCTTGCTCACTTGCCCTCCAGTATGGTTTTTATAATGGTGTCTTTTTAACGTGGCCAAAATATTTCACTTGCCTCCTCTTTATTTCTTTCATCAACTCTCTCTTCATTCCCAGTTTTTCCCGGGAAGGTTAACCTGGTCAACAAATGCCCGCAGAAGTCGGATGTGTCGGCCTAACAGCGCAAGAACGCAGCTCTGCTGTAAACAGGCACAACGCAATCACATCCACACACACACAAAAACTCCGGATGAATGCAGAAGAAGAAGAAGATTCCCAGTTTTTCAAGAACCTCTGCATTTGATTGTTTTTGTTTCCATGAAATACGACATATTTGTCTGTATATTCACATCGTCAAGGCCTCTATGCGACTTTCTAGTTGCTTGTTCAATGTCCAGGCTTCCGCGCCATACAGTAGCGTTGACAATTCTCATTTTTAATGCGTTATTAATCTCTCTAGGTGTTAATACTGATTTCATGCCGTTGAAAGCATTTTTGGCCATTCTTATTCTCTTTTTGATTTCTATTTCACTTCTGCCATCATCTGTTATTATATGTCCAAGATACTTGTTCTAGTATCTCCCCATTTCCTGTGATTTTCATTGATGACCTTTCCTTTCCACTGCTAATTATCAGTTTTTTTGTTTTTTGGATGTTGCTTGCGATCGCTGGCTGTGAACTCCAGCGTGAAGTCCTGTATGTTGGATGAAGACATCCTGTTGTCCAACATCAGTGTGATGTCATACCGGACTGAGGTTTGTGTGACTATCCGTTGTCCCATGTCTGGTTTATTGGTGTGCAGACTGGTGGTTCCTCATTGTGCAGACAGATACTCTCTGACTTCAGAAGAATCAGCGATCCTACTACGTCAGCCAGGACCCTGAAGGGACCTGTTGCCAGGGACGAACGACTAGGACGTGTTAGTAGGTCTTGGCCGGTATAGGACCTGGCCCTGGTGCCTTGGAAACACCTCTGCATCCCTTTTGGATGTTAATATTTAAGCCAAATTCTGCACTATGCATGTTTACTCGTTCCACCAGGTCTTGTAACTCTTGCTTACTTTCTGCTAGTAACACGGTATCGTCAGCATACCTAAGATTGTTTATGATTCTTCCACTGAACTACAAAGAAGGGTTTAACAATAAGTAAATTAGAAAGAAAAACGTGTTTAAATGATTCGTCATATAAGACAAATGAGTATAAGCCAGTTACTGAAAATACTTTTACAATGCACAAAAATAGAATTTAAAATAATTGCAAAGCACAAACGAGAAGCGCTACATAATTTTTTGAATTACATAACAAATGTGAGTAAACAAAAATGTATCATCTGATATAATAAACACATATCATAGCTAGTTATAACTCAGAAAGTTTTTTTTAAAGTTTTTGTAAAGAAATTCTTTGTATGTTCATATAACAGAAGTTTAATTAATAGACAGAACTAAAGATAGTAGATAAATAACTACATTTGAATAAACGACAACAATGCAAGACGTCTGACAGTGTACTAATAAAGTTATGTCACTGCACTCAAACACCATGGAAATATTGCTTATACAAGGGGGGCAGATCATAAGTCTTTGCACTGACTAGAGTAACAGGAGAAAGTTGAAATAGGTACATTCAAAACTACTCATATCTGCACTGAACTGTTGAAGTATGCCTTGGTTTCTTCCTGCTTCAGTGGATGCCATAGCATACCCAG
The DNA here is from genome assembly GCA_963921405.1 of Cepaea hortensis. Lineage (NCBI taxonomy): Eukaryota > Metazoa > Mollusca > Gastropoda > Stylommatophora > Helicidae > Cepaea > Cepaea hortensis. The sequence continues at coordinate 54,505,685 of OY992894.1, forward strand.
CGTAGCCTGCTGATCCAATATGTCAGCACTCAGAACAATGAAGTAAGAGTATCCCTGCCTCTTTCTCCAGAAACCGTGTCCCCTAACACTGTGCTCTCCAAGCCTCTATGATATGGCCAAAGTAGTTCAGTTTCCCAGACATGACACTGTCTGTGAGTCAGTTTTCTTCCCAAACTCAAATGTTTTCCTTCTATATTAATTTTTCCTCATAGATGCTAGAAACACTGGTTGTTAGTAAATGTTGTTTTCTCTGGAACGTCATCTTTTCCACATCTCTTGTTTTGTTTTCTTTAAGCGTGTAGTGATTTTCTTCTTCTGATGCCCTTTTTCTCCCATTGATGAATACGCCCTCAACCATCTCTTGCCAGCCTTCCTATTTATGATGTGTTAATAATTGGTTTCTTCTTTTTCGTTCATCCGGAGTGTTTTTTTCAGATGTGATTGCGGTGTGTCTGTTATGCGCCCTTGGGCCGAAACCCGTAGGCCAACACATCGACTTTAGCGTGCATTTTTGACCAGGTAGCATTCCTGGGAGACTCTCACTTTTGTGGCGCCATCTGCAACCATGCTGGCCAAGGTGGAACGGTCGAAGACAACGGTCATCCCTCAAAGGAAGGCAGGGACAGTCCATAGCATTTCCGCCATCCAAGGTTGCTTCCATAGTTGCAGGGCCGACACATAACGCCCTGGATCTGGGCTCACCGAGGGAGATCGTCACGTCCTGCTCATGGCTGCTTTAAATCCTCACTTCAATATATTGGTCATTTCGTTTCCCCGGGTCATTCCCGCACAAACCAGACAGGTTTGCAGACGGCATCCACTCAGCGAGTTTTCGGACATGTGCTTGTCGTTGCGCCCATCAGAGCTTTTCCAGGCTCAACAGACATTCGGAAAACTACCCAGTCAGAGCTGTTCCGAACAAGAGCGGCATTCGGAAACTAGGTAGTCAGAGCTGTTCCTAGCACGAGAGACATTCGGACGAGACATTTCACTCGGACGTAATTGCAGAGTGTCAATTTTTAGTTTGCCACCCGTAGGACGACACTTCCGACTTCCAGCGGGCATTTTTTAATGAGGTTGGCCATCCTCTGGTTTCGAGGCACGTTGAACTGTTTTGGTGTCGCTAACATCTCAGCTGGTCAAGATAGAACGACAAACGACATCGTGGTCGGCCCTCAAGGGAAGGCAGGGGCAGACCATGAGCATTCCCTCGCTATCCAAGGAGGCTTCCATAATTGCAGAGCCGGCACATATTGCTCTGTGACTGGGCTCACCCGAGGAGTTGCCACGTCCTGCTCATGGCTGCTTTAGTTCCTCACTTCCATGTGTTGGGCAACTCGTTTGCCACTGATCGCTCAAGCACACACCAGGGACGGTCAGACTGCAAGCGACACCCACGCTTTTGACTTCGGACCACGCAATAGGTTCGCTCGCCGTGCGTTCCATTTTGCGGCATTGAGACGTTCTTCCACTTTTGTCTACACTCTCTATGAGTTAGATACAGTTTTCGCAGCCACTTTCTTCGACTGGGGCACTTTTTGACTTTTTGTACTCGCTCACGAGGTAGGCTACTTGTGCTGCCGGATCAGCACCTTACCTTCGTGCAGCGGTGAACGAGAAACGGCCTGGCCTCTCATCCGGGAATCTCTCATATCCCCCAGCTGAGAGCCTTCGAACTTCTATCAGACCTGAGCATGTAGCTTGCTCAGTATCACGCCTTTATTTTTCAAGAGGTGGCTATCAGCCCGGCTCTCAGGTCCGAGGGTTTGTGGCTTAGAGGCGTTCAGCCACAGCCCTCGACAGGGAGCCTTTAGTGTTTTGTCCGGACCAAGAACTTCTGCCTTCTTGCGCCTGATTTAAATTTTGGACTGCTATCCTCAGTCTCACCTGCAGAGCAGCAGGTTGTGTCTCTCTTAGTCTGGTCCCTATCCCATATGCTGTCCGATATGTAGTTTTTCACCCATCGGCAAGCACATGGGGTCGATGGGACACGCAAGCCCCCCCCCACCACGGCAAGGTGGAGACACATCGGGGGAGCATTCGCGGTTTCACCGTGAGACAGTGTGAACTTAGACATGCATGGCTTAATCTTTGAGACAAGCATATGACTACTGGCAGGATCAACCAGATATCTATCGGACAGACGGACTATTCACGCACACGCAAGCCAAGAGTAGCATCGCTAAAGCGCGCCCTCCCGGTGCAAGGTGATACATGCAAAACCACTGGACGCCTACCGACGAGCTTTCGAGCTACGCCGGCAGGACTAACCGAAAAAAAAAGCTATACCAGCTTACTGACTGCAGGCCCACTACTCATCGAGAGAGAGTGGGCGCTTATCGAGACTTTGTCGAACGGTCGTACAAATTTTGCTCTTTTGCCCGCTCAAACCACGACCCTGGCTGCGCGATGCGGTTACATTCTTGTAACGCCTGCCTCGCTAACTCATGTTGGCTGGGAAGATCCCATTTTGGTGCACCTCACACAGCCATCCGAGACAACGAACGCTAGACGCGGAACTGATCTAGCGAACCAGACCAGCCCCACTAATAATTGGTTTGATTTTGCAGCCAAGATTTTCTACAGGATGAGATAATCAACCCCACGCCTACCTTCGTTAGTTGTTACCTTTTGTGATACACTGACTAGGTTGTGGTGTAACTGTTCTTTGCTTTCCTCATGGATTCCAGTAACAGATGGGTGAACAGTGATATTGTTCCTACATCAATTTTTGTTTTTTCTTTACTTCAGTATGTGCACATTCATCAGCATGGGGATAGTGTTGTTGATTATTGAGTTGAATCTCTCAGCCATAGCATAGTTCCAGGGGCTGAAGTGTGAAATGAAAATGTCAACAGAGAGCCCCCCCCCCCCCCCCCCCCCCCCCCCCCCCCCCCCCCCCCCCCCCCGAAACAACTTCTGTGGCTTAGTTAGCTAATAGAATAAAAGACAAGAACTTTCACTGTAGTTTCATATGTCACGTTTCTTGTATCAGGTTGTGGAGGACGGCTATGAGTTCTTTGCCAAAAGACAGTTGGTGACCTTGTTCTCTGCACCTAATTACTGTGGAGAGTTTGATAATGCTGGAGGCATGATGTCAGTGGATGAATCTCTTATGTGCTCCTTTCAGGTTTGTTTTGTCAGTTTTGCTTCTTGTTGTATGAAATAAATATCAGAGTTGTATTGAGTCAGGTTGAAAACAAGAGAGAGGGCAGGACGGCGGAATGGATACTGGAGACTTACCTCCTGTAAACCTGTGTTTATTACAATCTCACAGAATCAGGAGCCATAGAACTCTAATCAACAAGGATGTGTAATGTATCCATACCTTTTTTCTCCTGCATTGTGAAAATAGAGGGGGCTTCACATGAAAACCTTAAATGTGTGGGATCTTTTTGGTGAATATATTCTGAAAAGGTAAAGAACAAATGTATAATTTGTTTAGGTTGTCACCACTGCGATCAGTGCAAATCCTCCAGCGCTGATAAAGTGCTTGGTTTCCTGTAGAAAAAAATTCTTTTGGTCGCGTGTGTAACCACTCTGTGGTCATTACTCAGTGTGCCTGAGCCCATCGTGAACAGTCTGCCACAGAAGTCGCGCCATTTTGAAACTTTCTACTCCACTCATATACTTATTGAACTGACAGGTATGTATCACCATGCTGGACCTTTATTTGGCGGTGAATTTCTATAGGTTTCACCCCTTCACTGATCAAAAAAGCATTATGGGTGCATTATAGAACGGTGCATGTCAAAAGTGGAGCGGCCATCTTTAAACTCGTTAGGATGTCACTGTGGTCGTCTGCACCGTGATTGTCACATGCTTAAAAAACTTAACAACAATATTGACAGGATGCGAGACAATCACATAGTTATTGTAATTTATATCAACACTATTAAGGTTTTCATTTGAATCCCCCACATAAGAGAAATTTAAAAGACATGAGAAGAATCACTATCAGAGGACATTACATCAACAATATAAGATATGGAGATGGTGCATACAGAGAAAAAGATGCAAAATGTAATGTATACAGTTATTGTAAATAGTGAGCAGCTAGGGTTAGAATTGTACGAAAACAGAAATGGTCATCTCCAAGAATAAATACCACAGTGCAATATCTAAATAAATGGTAAAAGTCTTAAACAGCTGAAATGAGACATAGCCTGTCCGGATTTTCTTCTCATATTATGAGAATTAAACTTTAAAATTTAGTGACAAATGACAAACTGGGTGGGTAAAAAAGCAAGAGGATGACCTGGATGGCTTCTTGTCAGCGTGTTGTATGTCTAGGTATCTGAGCTCGGGCTCACACAGGCAACAATAACTCCGTTAAATATAATATCTAACATTTATTGTATTTCAATATACAGTGCGTTGGCGCAGTGGGTTTAACAAGCCCGCACTGAGTTGCATATCACAGAGGTTTAACATCATCACACAGTTTAACATCATCAAACATTCTAAGCAACTATCTAGCATATGTCTATGAACCCCAAATACACATGGGTCTAAACTATTGAGTCCCTCTAAGGCAGGCCCTGTTGCCTCTTCGATGTCCCGTCTCTCTCTGCCCATCCACACGTGTCGCAATCCGACACGGGTGGTAACGCTGTTCGAGTTCCTCGTGGACCCCGCAATAGGCGGGCCACATCAGTGTCCACAGGACAGTGGACTCACTGACCAGTCCTTCGAGAAGGTTCTGGAATACTCTGGCCTTCGAGGGTCTTACTTCTTTCCCTTGGGCGGGAGTTGTAGCCCTTGGCTAATATCTATTAACTAATGTTAGTTTACCGGATAATGTGAGGCTGTGACACTTCTCCACATGGCATAATTGGGACAAGAACACAATCATGATCTGAGACTTTTTCCTGTGATCCACTTTTTCCATCATCATCAACAGAATTGGCATGGATGCCTGGTGATGATGGTGATGTGCAACATCCTTCCCTCATGAGCTAGTTATTGACTGATTATATGTTCGATCTAAACATGCTCATTGAGAAAAATAGTCATCATGTTGAGCAAGTTTTCTAAGTCAGATTTTATTTCACTGTTCTCCCTGCACTGTTGTGCTGGAGTCTAAGAGCACCAGATAGTAACTGACTACAGACGTAAATGTGTTGGAAATACCAGAATACCAAATAAACAGAGAAAAGGTTTGCTGTGAGTGATATACATTTATGGGTGCAGTAAGTAAAGTACTTAGATATCTAGAAACAAAGACAGAAGTATCAATATTAGATCAATGGTTGACTAAATGAACATTTATTTTACCTTTGCCATTACAGATTCTGAAACCTTCAGAAAAGAAAGCAAAGTACCAGTATGGAGGGTTGAATTCTGGTCGACCAATTACACCACCACGTGGACCGCAGCAGCCAAATAAAACGAGGAACAACAAGAATTGACCTGAGTATCTTATTTAAGTGCCTTTTTGTCAAACAACGGGTGTAAATGGTTTCGTTACCATACAAGGACATGTCTGTCATTCTGGCATTAATAATATTGTCAGCACAGCAGTTATGTCAGGGCAGAAATTACCAAAAATGTTACTGAAAAATGTCTATTAGAAGTGAGGTGTATTACTGGCACTTGTCATCATTTTTTCAACTATTTGGGTCAGTATCTATAGTTGGTGGGTTTATTATTAATTTTCAGTCATTTTTAAAAAAATATTCTTAGCACAGGAACAATTTCATATAATGAAAACTTGAAAATGGAGCTACACCCCCTGGTCTGTGTTGTCACTTCTGTCTGCCTGTCTTCACATTTTATGGGGGGCACATTTTCATGCCTAAGTATCCTCGTTTATGTACACATTGTGTGGTATTAATGTCTTCTTCTCTTTGTCGATGAAGGCTTTGCAGCTGCAACATGTTCTCTCTGTCACTTGTGATTGTATTTTTGTTAAGTTGACCTTTTCTACTTTCCATTTTGCTTTTCGTGTTTTGCTGTATTTTTATAGCTACACTACAGTTAAACTCGCTTCCTGTTTTTTTTAAAGGGAACGTTAATGAGCAGAAACCATCAAAAACAGAACTTCAAATGCTATGAAAAGTTGAGACTTTGAGGGGCAGTTGTTCACATAATTAGCATTAGAAGTTAGTTGCATGTCCTTTACAGGATATTGCAGTCAACCCCGGCATTTACTGGCTGTGATTTTACTAGACAGTTTTTTTTAGTTCAGCAGTTTGCCATTGCTTTCTATACAGCCAACACCTCATGCCATCGGATTCAACACAAAGTGGCCTGTTTACAAATTGCCCACAGCTGATTCCAGGCTCTCGACCCAGTCTGTCAGGGAATAGGGACGTGCAGTTGAACTATCGTCTACACCACAGCACTGATAATAGAACTACTCCTCTACACCACAGCACTGATAATAGAACTACTCCTCTACACCACAGCACTGATAATAGAACTAATCCTCTACACCACAGCACTGATAATAGAACTACTCCTCTACACCACAGCACTGATAATAGAACTACTCCTCTACACCACAGCACTGATAATAGAACTACTCCTCTACACCACAGCACTGATAATAGAACTACTCCTCTACACCACAGCACTGATAATAGAACTACAGATGCCATGACAAGTGGACACTTTTATGGGACCTTGTGTATATACCTAGTGCTAAAACTGCAAATGTTATTTAAAGTGGACACTTATGGGCAGTATGCTTAGTGACTGGTTAGGTCATGGTAAGCTTCAATATTATTTGTGGATTTATGATTAATTTCCAGTCAGATCTTGTAGTTGGTCTGAAGTGCTGTCACCTCGAGTCATTTTTTCTAGTAAGTCATCCTCAGTGTAATTTGAGGCTATGTACCATATTTACGGTTTTGGGTAAACTGTTTTGCTGGTCCCTGTTTCGGGTAGTGATACCCGTGTTTGAAAATTGGACAAAATTTTTGAAAACATTCAGCTTGTTTGAAAGGAAATGTTTCTGCTTGGCTTCTTCTGGGCTAACTTGAGGTCAAGCGGCTCGGGGCGACCTTGGTAGCCATGGTTGATGAAAGCATGTTTCATTTGAAGCAGTTAGATTACCCATGCATGATTTTGGGACGCAAACATTGAAATCATTATTTTATTTTGAAGATTCTTGTCCATGTCATTGCTGTGTCCATACGGATTCTGCACTTGAAGACACATCATCAGCATTATATATAGATAAATTGATGTAACTTTCAATGGATGGACCAAATGTACGAGGGCGAGTCAATAAGTAAGTCACACAGTTCTGTGGGATGGCAGATAAATGTAGTTGGTGTTTTCTACAGGTGTCATTAGGTGACGGCAACATCGGACTTTATATTCCCGTTCGTCAGGTGGCGCTAGGTGTCTCATGCGCAGCACATAAACAAAATGGCGACTGTACTTACGGAGTGTACAACCAAAGAGCAACGTGATGTGCGATTTTTGTGGACAAAAGGATGCCCGCAAAGGACATTCATAAAGAAATGCTTCCTGTTTATAATGACAAATGTTCGTCTCATAAAGCGATGCATAGCTGGGTAGACAACATCCTTCTTCACCTTGTGTCCAAAAATTCAAGGTTACACCATCAGTGGCGAAGGTTATGCTGACAGTGTTCTGGGATTGTCAAGGAATGCTTTTAACCAATTTCAAGAAGAAAGGTGACAATGTGAATTCTGAACTGTACTGTGAAGTTCTATCAATGCTTCATGATGCAGTTCAAAGAAACCATCCATGACTGCTGACTAGAGGAGTGTTGCTTCTTCATGACAATGCCAGACCACATACGGCTCGATTAACTCGGGAAAAAATTTACCAACTAAGGTGGAAAGTTCTGGAACATCCACCTTACAGCCCCGACTTAGCCCCTAGCGATTTCCACTTTTTTGGTCCACTGAAAACTCACCTTGGTGGGAGACATTTCGCGAATGACGCTGAAGTTGAATGTGAAGTGAAAACGTGGTTTGAAAAACAGAGCACGCAGTTCTATGCAGCTGGTTTGGGAGGACTGATAAAACAATGGCATAAGTGCATCAATGTTGGTGGAAATTATGTTGAGAAATAAAGGAACAATGTATGTATAAAAATAAACTGGTTTCAAGTTATCATATTTAATTTGTCTACAGCCATTTGTGACTTACTTATTGACTCCCCCTCGTAAATTGGGCATTTCATGAGAAAATGAGTAGGTATTAATGGTAAAGTCAGTCAAGAGTGCAGCTGGCTTGGGATTGGTGCTTATGCCACAAGGAAACCAAAAAGAGTGCTTCAAATTCTGGTCATGTCAAGAGAACTTATGTATAATTGTGGTTCTGTGAATTCAGAATACTGCACGTTTATTGAGCAAGCTGCATCAGATGGATCACTAAACTTTCTCCATGGAAATAGACTAATGTGATACAGTCTATTGCCAGCACTTGTAGAAAACCTTGAAATTCCCTGTTAAAAAGTTGATGAATTTGGAGAAGTCCCCAGACATGCTTAGCAATCCCTATATGCATTTAACGCCGATGTTGCATGAGGAAAATATAACCTGGTTGCAGGTTTTTTTTGATTTTTTTTCAGTGGTGAGTCTGAAGTGTGTGTCATAGATATTTAGTAGTGGAAGAATTTTTGACAGGACCTGGTCAACTTAAACTCTTGCATGATGACGAGCGTAGGATAAGGTCGTGTATTGAATAATTGTTAGGATTATTGATATCTTGTGAAGCCTAGACATTTTTACCTGCGTTAAAAACTAGTCTCTCCAAATGTGTTATGTCGCATTGTTTTAAAATGTGCTGTTATCTTTGTTTTTGTCAACTGTTAGTTCTTTTACTTCTGTGTACTACTTTAAACATTGTATTTATTGTCTTTCAAAAATAGAATGATGGTTCTTGCTTATTAGGCTTGATTTTGATTATTAAATTAAGAGCGTTAATGAGATGTGAGTGCATTGTGTATTTTACATCTAAAATGTTATTTGAGATGTTTTGTTGTGATATATTAATACTTATTTCTTATATGCAGAGAAAATTGCAAAGTGACATAAATTTGAGGTAATGATTCCATTTTAAAGACATTTTACTCACATGAATAGCTATAATGTAACTTGGAACACTTATGTTAGATTCTGATACTGTCTGTCATGTGTTCAGTTTTGTTTTCATGATGTCATCTATATCATTGCTGATGTGTGACAGAGTTTTTTAATCTCTTATTTAACTCTTATCTTATACATATCTTTCCTCCCCCCCCCCCCCCTCCCCCCCTCCATCTTCTTGAACCTCTCAGTTAATCAGCATATACAACAACCATTCAGCACAAGCTGTGCCAGAGTGACTACAGTGATATCTGAGAAAAGCTTATTGTAGTCGTTAAGAACCGACATCACTGCACTCAAGACATTCCCATATGTGCTCCGTCCCCTTGTTCAACAGCCAGCGAAGAGTCCTACTACTAATCGTTCCCACCGCAATCTGATTAAAAGTTCTCTTGGGCTTCCCTCTCAATTTTGAGATTCTTCCAGAACCCATGCCGATCCCACACAATCTCATTATTTCCACATATGGGTAGTCAGAATTGTATTGTAGTCAGAAACAGTCACATACACACACAGACGTGCGCACACCCAAACACACACAGACAGGGAAAGCAGGGGAGAGAGACTAACATGACAAAAATATCTAATTTGATGACTTGTCCACTGTTTGTGCTATATGTTCCTGTTCTTGGTCTCATCATCGAAGTTCCTGTTGATTGTGTTATTTTTGGCTTCCCTGTCTGATGTCTCTTGTCTGATTAGGCTGAACATTTTCTCCTGCTTCCCATGTCTGTTTGGATTGTTTCCTTGTCTATTTGAATCCTGTTCTGATTTGTTGCCTGTGTGTGTTGTTTATCCTGTTCTGATTTGCTCTCTCTCTCTCTCTCTCTCTCTCTCTCTCTCTCTCTCTCTCTCTCTCTCTCTCTCTCTCTCTCTCTCTCTCTCTCTCTCTCTCTCTCTCTCTCTCTCTCTCTCTCTCTCTCTCTCTCTCTCTCTCTCTCTCTCTCTCTCTCTCTCTCTCTCTCTCTCTCTCTCTCTCTCTCTCTCTCTCTCTCTCTCTCTCTCTCTCTGTGTGTGTGTGTGTGTGTGAGTTATATATTTGTTTTTCTAGTAATCTTTCTCCATGTATTGCATACTGTGTAAATATGAATGTTCTTCATACTTGTATAATGAGTGTCTAGACTAAAGTCAGTACAAAGTCCAGGACCCTTTTACACACATGTTAGGCACATAATGCTGGACCCACATTTGTGTAGACCAACTGGCACTCCAGGGCTGGTGTGGTCCACCTTCCCTGTCCCAAGACATGTCCTAGTGTTGTCCATTTAGGCTGGGTCAGCATCATGCTGTCCACCTTCCCTGTCCCAAGACATGTCCTACTGTTGTCCATTTAGGTTGGGTCAACATGGAAGTCCAGGTCAGTTAACAAAATTTACCTCGATGCAGGTTCGAATCCATGACCATTGGGCCAGCCAGCAAACATCTGGCCATTGCGCTACCATGGCTCCTTTAATTACTGTGGGCATAAACATGATGCACTTCTGTCCTGTTTGTTACTTTGTATGTGTATTAACTCTTTAGTGTATGTGATAATCAAAAACTACCTTTTTTTGCAAGTTGATTTTTAGGAGTAAATTTTGGCCATGATTGGTAATAGTCATTTGAAGCTCATTGCTTCAGGTCGAGCTGACCCCAGACAACTCCACCACATGTCAACACACAGATGACCTGAAATGACTTCAAGAAATATTGGAATAGAATGAAAGCGGGTCTATATATTTTACTTGATCAGGATTTGTGTCTTCACAACTGGGGCCACTCAAAGTGGATTTTGTTAAATTTTGGGTGATTATTTGAACCACTAGAAGTGTCATACAGTATACTAAGAGTTATTGTCCATGCCTGGATAATGTAAATCTGTTGTCTGGATGTGACCCTCTGACATTAGCCAGACTTTAAGAACAATGTTATAAACATAGCTGTATAATAGCGTGATGAGAGGGCGCTCTGAGCCTGTCAAAGGCCATCATCGTCTTCAAGTGTCTTGCCAACTGGCCTGTGTGATCATGCTTCTCCACATCTGGTGATCTCTAACAGATTGTATCCATTTGTGTGGTGATATTCGTACAGTCCATGATGAAAAGCTATGAAGAATCTTCTCTTGTTTTCTTCCTAAATCTCTTTTTCCATAACTTGTGATATGTTCCAGTTTTTCTTTTCTTATTATGGGTCAGAGAGAGCAACACCAAATGTATGAAGATTTAGAACACACAGTAAAAAAAGCTCTATAAAAATACCAGTATGTTATCATCATCATGATATCCAACTGATGAACATGGTTTGGTCATATTGAAATGATGAGAGGCAAATTATATATAGAGTAATGTTTGTCCCTCTCTCACATGTTACTCGTCATGTCGGTAACATGTGTCCCTATCTCTCACAAGCCCGCTCTGTGGCAAAGGGGTCACGGATGCAGTTCGTGGTCCCACATGCCATGTTCGAAACACAGCTGCAGGCGACTTGGCAACATACCACCTTGCGTTGGTTTTTTATTAAATGGTATGGGTGCCGGTCGTTCAGAAAGCAATGGCAAACTACTGAACATAAAACTTGCCAAGAGATCACAGACGAAAAATGTTGGGGTTGACAGTGACATCCTGTAAAGGATATGCAACTAACTAATCTCTCACATCCAAGACGAACATGGGATGGCAGTGTAGAATAGCTTGATGGTGTAGATGTATATTAATTCTGATGTCTAGAATCCTTACAAAATATGTTATAGAAGTACATATTTACATGATGGACTTGTATAAATGAACTGTCAGGTGTTGATTAATGGGCAGTTTGAGAGGATGAAGGTCTTCAATGGCCTATAAACAACAGACAATTTATGTTTTTACAATGGTAAATTTAATTTAGAAAATGACTTTCTGCAAGCCAGTCTCCTGCCACTGCCATATGGTGCAGTACATGTGTGGGCGAAATAGTACGCCGGGGTTGTAAACCAAAAATAAAATTATTTTTAATGGCCGAGAGTAGTAGCATCAGATTTTCCATAAGTCGAAATATCATCTCTTGTTTCTTCTGTAGTTTGAGTCAAGATATCAAGCCATCGCGTATACTTCCATACCTTTGGGTGATGAAAAAATAGACACACGGTCAAGGTAGTGAAAACTGCTGAGCTATCTGCAGCACTTGTAGGGTTGATAGAAACAATATACTTTGTGTGTTTACACCCACATACACAATATTGTGTGTGTTTACACAATATTGTGTGTGTTTGTGTACATGCACACATGTAATACTCAACATTGTGTGTATATATATGTCTTTGTCTTTCTCTCACATTTTATTCTATATGGTTGACTGCCAGTGTTTCTGACCAGTCTTTCCGTAGATCGATCCTTCAGTTACAGATGGTTATTACTTTGACAACTTCTTAACCCTAGAGTCTATTTATATTAAAATGCTAATTTCCTGGGACAGACAGAGCAAAAGCATTATTTCTAGGCCTTGAATATGAAAGAGCCTCATTATTTTCTTGCTGCGATTGTCCAGTTGTCCATGGATTGCTGTTGTGTTTACTATTGTCGTATTCAGAATAGTGTTTTATCCATCTATTTGTTTATGATATGGGTGGTCATTTATGGTCTGGACTTTTAGGCATCTCCAGATTTCCTGCAGCCATATTCTTTAAGCTGGCAAATCAACTCGCTTGTTCAAAAATGGTAACATAATGACTGATAATGTAGAGTTGTGGTTGATTGTGAATTATATATGGCTGATGCATATGTGTTGAACAGTTGCACACCATAGAAAGCTGATTCTGGTAGTGGTTTATGTCAGTTTCCTTATAGTAAATTGTTTTACATATGGATATTTATGTCACCCTGATTGGTACAGGTCTTGTAGTTGTTTGTTTTTAACAACAGTCACATAGTTGAGTTTATTGTTGCTGCTAAATCATGTTATGTATTTTGTTTTCTTGGTTTCTGTTTTGTACAGTTGTACATACCAGTTGCTTTTTCATGCATTGATTAGTTCATAAAAATTGTATGTATAAAAAAAAAATATCCTTATTAAAAATTGTATTAACTGCTATTACTTTTGCTGCATCATTATTATTGTACTAAAGTTTTTCTTGTGTGTATTTCTTTTATACAACAAAAATATACCTTAGTAAGAGTGATAGTAACTTGCAATTTTATTTTAATTGTTTATAATCACTAATATAAATTTAGGAAAGTAATACACAACAAATGCATTAAAACTTGTGTATACAATATAGCAAACAGGTGTGTATTCTGTTGCTTCATGTCCACTGCTAAGTGTTTTTAACAATAGTAGTCTAAAACCCACATGGCCATTGACATAGTGAACTAGTAGATGACCCTTTTAACACGCATTAAGGTGCATTAAGCATATGGTACTAGACCCACATTTGTGTGGACCAATCGTCACTGGGTGAGAAATGGACCTTCATTTCCCAAGACAGATCCTGTAACCCATTGTAGGTTGTGAGTCCAGGTAAGTTTGGCAAACTTCATGTGTGCCCCTGTGTGAGTTGATCCTAAGACTACTGGACGTCGAGCCAGCCCACCACTGTGGCTCCACAACGAACAAGAGGGAGACTTAAACTCACATGGAGAAGAATGAGACATTAATAATATGAGGAGGAGCTGTAGGGGGCGCCAGTAGACAGGAGGGCATGGCGAGACTTGGCTGAGGGTATATGCTTCATTGGGGGATATAAGAGCCAGAAGTAAAAAAAAAGACAGTTCAGATAAAATCTGCAAACACAGTGATTGTTTGTTACTTGTTATATATAGATAGCAATAGATAGGTTTAGGGCTGAACTCCAGTAGGGAATAAAAGAAGGAAAACAAGAAGTGTGTGTTTTGTCACTGGATTTCTGCTCTCTATAATGAAATGATAATGAGAGAGATCAAGCTGAGGTATGGTATTAACAATCTGCGTTGTGCGTATGACACTATATTGATAGCTGAAAATGCAAGAAATATGCAACTAACTGTTGGACATTGTAACTATAGACAGTGAAATAAAAACATTAAAATATACGTTAGGAGAATAATAGCAGAATAGGCCAAGCAAAGGCTGGTCAAGTTAGAACGGTTGAAGATTTTGCGGTCAGCCCTCAGGGGAAGGCTGGGGCAGTCTATGGGCATTATCCGCCATCCAAGGAGGCTTCCATAATTGCAGAGCCGACACATAGCACTCTGGTACTGGGCTTACTCAAGGAATCGCCACATTCTACACATGGCTGCTTTGATTCCTCACTTCCATGTATTGGGCATTTTGTTAGCCACGGGCCGCTCCCCGCGCAAACCAGGAACAGTCAGTCTGCAGACGACATCCACTCAGCAAGCTTTCACTTCAGACTTCCACTTAATGGATTCGCTAGCCAAGTGTTCCATTTCTTGTTAATGAGACGACATCCACTCAGCAAGCTTTTGCTTCTGACTTACGCATAATGGATTCGCTAGCCAAGCGTTCCATTTCGTGTTTATGAGACGTTTTTCCACCTTTTATTACGCACACTCAATGAGTTTCTGATACAGACTTACATCGTAACCATTGCGTGCGACTACAGCATCTTATAATATCTCCTCTCTCGCCCTAGAAGACCGCACTGGTTTGTTTGGCCAGCCTCTCAGGTTGTGTAATCAAGCTAGGATCAGATACTCGACTATATCGGCCCTAACCATGCTTCTTTCCACTTGTATTAGTGCATTGTTTACCAGCCATTTCATTGTCCAACTTCGTACATCCAGATATGCAATGTGAGGCTTGATTTTGAATACTGTCTACCCATTCTGTATGAAGAATGCTGTTTGCATGTTCATGAGGTCTGATGTGATGACCATGTGTGTATGTCAGCTTGTCCTGCAGCCCATGCTGGTGCTCTGGAGGCGACAGAGATCTCCATTGTCATGCTTGGTGTAGTTGTCAGGTATACACCAATATCCTCTTTGGTTGTTTCCCCCAACCTTTGTGACACTTTGTGCTGTGTATGTCCACGCTGACCTTGTCCTGCTCTTCACAGACTGTCTGTGTAGGTGATGGTGATGATGTCATCGATACGTGAATGCTGCCCTTATATGAAGTTATATCAGAGTCGACCGCGGCGGGAACCTGGTCTCCGTGGTGAAGTGGTCAAACTGTCTGACTCGGGCTCCGAAGGTTGTGGGTTCGATTCCGGGCCGCATCCTTCAGTTCACGAGTGCATTTTTTGGAGACTCTCGAGGGTCGTTGCTGAAGCTACGGAGTTTGTGCTTTATGCGACGCTTTCCACGCTGCGGAAAAAGATGAGCCATAAGGGATAAAAACCCGGTGCAATGCAGTCGACCCTGTCTACTTTTATTTTTAAAGGGAACCTGGTATGTGCAGTATCTCCCAAGTATAGTGACAACCTTATAATGAGTCATTACTATAATTAGGGTTCATTGGTCCATTCTTCACTTGTTTAGATCGCAGGCCTGCTTAATTTCTTCCCCGGTATTCCAGGAGTATCCTCTTTTGAGATTCATCCCTTTCTGTCGTTGAGGGTACTGTGCAGGGGGTGTTTTTTGCCAGCGGTTTCTCTCATGTACGCCATGACATGTGCGACCTTATGTCTGGAAGTCATTGTTGGTAAATCAAAGATCTTCCGCATAGCCTGGTACGAGGTGTCTTTTATTCAGAGATGAATCTCATGGCTTCGTTTTACAAAGGGGTTATGGACGGAAGTGGTAAACCCACATACCGCGTTTGAAAAACAGCTCCGGGTGATTTGGCAGCAGACCACCCTGCGTTGGTTTTAAACATTGGTATGAGTTCCGATCATTCAGAAAGCAATGGCAAATTACTGAACGTAAACATGCCAAGAAATCACAGACAGCCCAAAAAATAATGTCACCTGTGACCACCTGTAAAGGATATGCAACCAACTTTAGCCTTTCTAGCTGGGTTCTGCTGACGGTGAGAAGAGGACAAGCAAGCGTTATTCAATGTTAGCTGCTGCCATCACCTTCAGTGCTGCCAGGCCTTTCCTGGCTCTGATTATGACAAGCATCTGTCGAAGGTGATACCGAGATATTTCATCGACGATGAACTGTATTTTTTGTGGAGTATTTTTGTGTTGGCATTCTGACGGCGGCATTATGCATAGTGTACCTGTGCGGGCTGTTGGCTTGCCTACACTCCTGTCTATTCCATTGTTCACATGGGGCAGTGAGGAGCATTTTGTGATATTCACTGGCACAGGAATGGAGCAATATGGGGACGACCCGTTGCCGTAAAGTTGGAACCGCGACTAACTAACTAACTAACTATTTCATTGTGATTGTGGTTAGTTGTCTGTACCACACATGATGATGACTGGCTATGTGAGCGATAGTTGATTAAATGCCATGGGATGCTAAATCGTCTCATTAAAATTTCCCGGAACTGCCGAAACAGCGTTCATATGCGGTGTCTGCGAAGAATACTTGGTATTAAGTGGCAAGACAAAATCACAAATACTGAAGTGTTGGAAAGATCAGGTTGTGTGACGGTGTGTTCCATGCTCAGTCACCGTAGGCTTAGATGGATAGTTTACGTTAGGAGGATGGATAACGGTAGAATACCAAAGGACATCTTTTTTGATGAATTACAGATGGGTAGGAGATCTCAGAGTCGGCCTCTACTACGATACAGAAATGTGTGTAGGCGGGACATGATTGATGAATGTATTGATAATGCACATTGGGAGCAAGTCGCCACTGAACGTGTTGCATGGAGGGCAACTATCAGAAATGGAATAAAGAGAAAACGATTGCAGATAAAGCACACACAGAGCGTGAGAGACGTAAGATGATGCGTGATAGTGGAAATGACCATGTTTTCACATGCATCCACTGTGGACAAACATTTACAGCGCGAATTGGCCTTATCAGCCACAATCGCCACCGCATGGGTTGTAGTTATTGTGCCTTTTTGAAGCACAATGTACCAAACTATCGTCTGTCAAAGGTGCCAATGTGAAAGTTTTCCCTATGCAATCCCCTTTAATTTAATATAAATGCAACATATCTGCTACCATATTAAAAACTTTTAAGTCATCACTTTGATACACAACTACTTCCCATTTTCCGCCATCCATTTTTGTCTGATCCAAACCTAATTGTTGTATGGTACTGAATCTGTTAAGTACATCATTTTCACACAAAATGGAAAAACCATCATTTTCTTAGATTGTTGGTTGATTGTCGTTGTTCTTAGACTGTTAGATTTTTTTTCTCTATATTCTTCTACATAACTATCTCACTACTGCACAGGTTTGTTTTCGAATCTATCACAAAGTCGTTTACATCACAATAACTATAATATAAAACTGTTTAAAACTGTAATTTTATTAAAATATATGAGGTCCTTCACCAGAAAGTAATGTCACAAAAATTCGAATCACAAAAATCCATTTCGAAACATGTTTTCATGTGTATTCTGCTTTGTCATGCGGGAGTTTTGCACACGGAAGCCAGGTAATTCTTTCGTTCTGAAGTTTAACTTAATGGGACACTGAAATGGTGGACTGGAATGGAGAAATGGTTCAGTTTAAACCACCATATATAAAAAGCCTAAAGTGTGGTTCACGGGTGTCGCACAAGGGTTACGGGGTCTATCAGACGGTCTCCAGCGGGCAATCAGTTAAGGGAGAACCGTGTCAAAGAAGTAATTGTCATGTTCACTTGTGTTATATACTTCTATCACTACTATCGAGTGTCCGATTCTTACTGTACTGCTGATATTATTCATCGTTTTTTCCCCCTTGACTGTAGACATGGATGTAATCTGTTTATGCTAGTATTTTGCGGGTAAAGGTTGTAATATCGGCGTCCCGGTGACGGGAGAGTAACACAGAACTTATGTGACGGACTGGCAAAGAATGCTACGTAAAACAATATGTTACATGCGTGGCTTACATCGCTCGAAAAGACGAAGGTCAAGAGTATATTTGAGTAGTTGAATTGAATTAAGGACTGACATCACTGCACTCAGGAATTCCCATGTGTGCTAAGTCCCTTCGTTCAACAGTCAGCGAAGAGCCACACTATTAATCGTTTCCATCGCTATCTGATTGAAAGTTCTCCTGGTCTTCCCTCTCAGTTTTGAGATTTTTTCAGAACCACTGCCATCCCTCCACCCCACCCCCCCGCGCCGAAATCTCATTCTTTCCACATACGGGTTCTCAGTCTGTTCCCCCACCTTCTCCACCTGGTCCCACGGGCGCACGACCACCTCTCCCTTGTTCAAAAGTAATCTACCACCAAAAGGTGCATTCCCTGTCAGCCTATCGGCCTTTTCATCCCCCTCCCCCCGCATGGCCAAAGCAAAAAATATCCACACAATTCTCACAATCTGTAACCTCTGAAGCGAAATGAACCATTCCACAAGAAACATTTCTTTCTCCACCTTACTAAGCATGCTCATTGAGTCCGTAAGGAATACAATGTGTGTTGCAGTGGTTTCCTCTAACCAACAGAATGTAGCTGTTACTGCTTTCATCTCCATTCTCATGCTGGAGGTCGTAGCCTTATATGCCATACTCTCTTTTTTAAGAATCGTTCATTAGCCTTCGCAATGAAACCCCAACCACTACGTCTGTTTCTAATCACTGACCCATCGGTATAGATGACTATATCACCTTGATGTGTATTACTCTGGATCAATTATTGCACCTCAAATCTGTAGGTTATTATGGCTGAATGGATAAGAACCCATGTTCTTAAACAACCACCAAAGCCTCCACATAATCCTTAAAAGGTGGTACCCAAGTTCTTAAATTTACTTTCTCTACTTAGAGCAGACCCATTCAATATAATACATTGGACATCTGCCTTCACGGTCCAGTTATCCAGGGAGTACCACACAACTGATGCATTGCCTGGGTTTATAACGGCCCTGCGTCCCTGTACTACTCTGACACCTTGTTTACTAGTTAGTTAGTCGCGGTTCCAACTTCACAGCAACGGGTCGTCCCCATTATGCTCTGTTCCTGTGCCAGTGAATATCACACAAAACGCTCCCCACTGCCCAATGTGAAACGTGGGAAAGACGGGAGCCTTGACAAACAACAGCCTGCACAGGTACACTGTGCATAATGCTGCTGCCAGAATGTCAACACAACACAATGTCAATAGTCCCCCACGAAACACACTGTTCATCTCTGATGGAATCGGCAGTCATTTTCCCATCCGGGTGTTTCCTAGATGTTCACCCACACAGTCTAGACACATCTAGATGTTGTCTGTTCCGTTTTCAGATGTTTAATAATGCCGTCGTCAGAATGCCAACAAAAAAGTCCTGCACGAAACCATACTCACACAGCCCATCTTCGGTGGAAGCGGCAGCCATTTTCCCATCCTGATGTTTTCTAAGATGTTCACCTACACATTCTAGATATTTCTAGATGTTGTTTGTTCCGTTTCTAGATGTTTCCTCGGGCAGATGTAAAAACATTTCACTGTACATAATGATAATGTTGTCATCAGAATGCCACGAAAATACAGTTCATTGTCGATGGTAGTGGCAGTCAACCATAAGCCCAGCAGCCACGCATTTCTGCATAAGCAAAAACCGGTCAACTTTGGGACGTAGCCAGCTGCCATCGCTCCGAACATGCAATTACGTTCCAAAAAACCTCGGGCAGATTCAAAAGCATTTCACACGAAACCCACAGCTCACAGTGTCGCGCTACGCACTCACTCAGTAGCAGGGCGGCGGACCATCAAGCCTCCTTAGTCGCCTCTTACGACATGCATGGTAGGCTACAGTGTTGCTATTCTTTGCTTCCCTTATGGGCCCCGGCAACACACAGGAGTAACATACCATACACCTTGTTTACTGCCATCTGTAAGTCTTCAGCTAAACTTTCCGTCTCTGCCCTATTTGTACACCAGCGCATCATATGCACATGTCAAGATTCTACCCACACCTGGTGTCTCAATAGCTGCGATTTTGCTGACTTTGCTGATGTAGACATTAAAGAGCACTGGGGACATGGCAGATCCCTGTGGCAACACAGGTGTAATAGTACAGGGATCAGAAGTCCAGTAACGCATGCGCAGTGCAACCTTGCGCCCATAAAGGACTGCCGCAACCCATCTGACTAGGCAAGGGCAGACCTCCATGTCTAATAGATCAACAATATTAAGATATAAAAGATCAATAATAATATCAACAAGAGTATAATATAATGTCCAGAACAGACTGATATCACCATCCTATTTTATCAACGATCACTCGATAAGTGGGGCGCAGAGGTGTTTCCAAGGCACCAGGGCCGGGTTATATACTGGCCAAGACCTATTGACGCGTCCTCGTCGAGCGTCCTGGGCAACAGGTCCCTTCGGGGTCCTGGCTAAAGTCAGTAGGATCGCCGACTCCTCCGAAGTCGGAGAGTGTCTGCCTGTACGGCGAGGAACCACCAGTCTGCACACCAATAAGCCAGACATGGGACAACGGATACTCACGCAAACCTCAGGTCCTGTATGACATCACACTGATGTTGGACAACAGGATGCCTTCATCCGACATACAGGACTTCGCGTTGGAGCTCAAGCCAACGAACACAAGCAAGCAAGCAAGCAACTCGATAAGTCCGGACGTTGTCTCACAATCAGCTTTCTACACTTCCAAAGTCTACTATGAATGGAGCCCACAGAGCAAAAGAAATTTAGCGAGAAGTGAAGAGTTAAGAGTTGAATGTGTTGGACAAGAAGGGATTTGCTATAGTTGGCAAATGAGAGCTTGCCATGAGTTGGTTAAAGGCTTATGCTTCATTTGGGAATAAATAGAAGAAATCATATAAGGAATAATTAATCAACGCATGCTTAGGAACACGGCATGGTCGAGACAAAAACATACACCTAATCCAAGACTTTGATCATGTGAGATGGCGAACCATGACTGTCCAGGCGTATATTGGCATGCCTCATGATGATGATTATGATGTTGGTGACCGATGGATATTATTAACAGCATTGATCCAGAACATCCAGGAACAAGTTATGTGAAGATGCGTTAACACCTACACCAATTGACAGGGCATGATGATGCTTGGTGTGTTGTTAGATTGAACGCTCCAATGTTTCCCCACTTACCGTTCCACAGGAGAGCCTATAATGCGTGAAATAACGATCAATCTTACTGATCCTATTTCACAGGGAACAGTATGTGTGAAGCCTCGTATTTGTAGACCTTTTTATTCCGCATACCCCATGTGGCATATCGCAAGTACTATACCAACCCCTCTCTCTCTCCATTCCTCCCTCCCACACCCCCTCTCTCACTCACTCACTCCTTTCCCATATATATATATATATATATATATATATATATATATATATATATATATATATATATAAATATATACATATATATCATACACTTGTATGTATACTATTGTATGAATGCTTGTTGATGTGTGTAAATATATATATGTGCGCCCACACAGATCAGTCCACTCAGACTTCAGGACTCGCTTCGTACACACATACAGGAGCACATAACATGAGTGCTGTTACTAGTCTTCTTCTTCTTCTTCTTCTGCGTTCATCCGGATTTTTTTTTCCGGATGTGACTGCGTTGTGCCTGTTTACAGCAGAGCTGCGTTCTTGCGCCGTCAGGCCGACACATCCGACTTCTGCGGGCATTTGTTGACCGGGTTAACCTTCCCGGGCTGTTACTAGTCTTACCATCATGTTTAGGTGCACACGTCACTGCTCTTTAATATTCGTTCACTATGACCGACCCATTCACTGACACCCACTCATGCATTGTACGTACATTCACTGGGACTCCTCAGCTCTCACTCTCGGATAACTATCACATCTCCATTGCTTTCAGACTCCCGCCTCACCCCCTGTCCCCTTTTTCCACGTACCACCTCCACTCATTTACCTGCGACACCCACTGAACTGTGACCCCCCACTAACCTGGTATCATCCCCTACCTCAGTCCCTTTGACCCCCGACTGTAGTAGTACGGCCTGGGAATCTGAGATAAGTAATGACATTTTTTCCCCTTCATATTTTCATTTTCTCTTCATTGCTCTCATTTTGTCACCGGAGGATCTTCTCCTGTACTATATGTTGTGTTTCGTGCGTGTATTTGTTTGCTGATGAAGGCTAGTCACTGCAACGTCCTGTATGTGTCATAATTCTGTTTTGTAAAGCTGCATTACTTTGTGTTATTTTATATTGTTTACATTTCCAGTTCCACCAATTTTCACATTGGGCAGTGGGAGCGTTTTGTGTGATATTCACTGGCACAGGAATGGAGCATAATGGGGACGACCCGTTGCTGTGAAGTTGGAACTGCGACTAACTAACTAACTAACTAACCAATTTTATTCATATTTCACAGGAGAACCGGGCGTCTATTTTTAAAATCAATCACCGCTTCCGGTGATTCTCGTCTGATGCAAGATGGCGGAAATACTTGGCTGGAATAGTTATTTATTTTTAGAACATAGTAAGCCGGACTAGATAAGATAATATGATCGAGGTCTATAAGCATATATAAAACAATAAACGAACACTTGCATCCGAGGAAGCTTACGTTTCTAAGCATCTATTGCAGCAGCTTGCAATTAACACACAAATCTGTGTTTTTGTTTACATTTACACATCATCATCACCAGCAGCCGCCAATTGTCGTTTTTGTTTACAACTGAACTAGACTATCAATAAACGCAAACTTAGTTGTGAAGGAGAGGTTTGATTGGGATTAAAAAATAAAACTAATAGAGAACAGTCAACAAAGTAACAACCTCAGAAGATAAATATATATTGATTTATTAACAACAAATTCTAAACTAAATCTTCAGTCAGTAACCAGGTTATTTAATATTTGATTTGTGATTGTGACTTGTCCCTTCTCTTAGAATTCAAAGTACTGTGATTAAAGTTAAAGTCAAAGTAGTTTCTAAATACAATTTCTAAAAGGATTTTAACCAGTTTCCAGGAAGTACATAGACAACAAACAAAAACGAGATGGAACATCTAGTGAGTATGTTTGATCCTGATTTGGACAACGATCACATACACGCAGACCTGTATCATGATGAAGACAATTGTATTGAAGAATTATCAAACCTGCCACCAGAGGTAAAACTGTAGTGTTGTTTGTATTCCATGTATTTCTCAATACAGCTAGTAGCATTTTTATGTGACCGCCTCATCTCTCCAACAAACCCACCATCTGTAATTCTTTCACTTTCTCAGAATTTGGGAGCAGTGTGTGCATGTGTGTGCGTCCCTCTCCCAAATTTATCTATTAATTCTCTAACTAGCTCTTGCTCACAATGACACACCAAGCTGCATAACTCTTATAACTGCTAAAGAGACAACACACATACAGTATTATATGCCTTCAATAACATGCTGCACTGCAATAACCCATCTTCTTCAGCCTGCTGAGTTGAAATATTTATAATATACATTATAATATGTTGCTTGATATCAACAGAGAATTACAATGTGTTGCTTTGGACACATAAGTTCTTCTGCCTAGGTTCACCCTTAAGTAGACTCAGCTCCAGTACTATCCTAACGTGAACGATTCCTGCCAAGATTCTCCTAGGACTTATTTTTGCCTAGTTCCACCCATAACAGAGCTATTCCTGCCCAGTCCCACCCTTAAGTGAGCTGTGCATGCCCAGCTACACCCATAAGTGAGCTATTCCTGCCCAGCTACACCCATAAGTGAGCTACTCCTGCCCAGCTACACCCATAAGTGAGCTATTCCTGCCCAGCTACACCCATAAGTGAGCTACTCCTGCCCAGCTACACCCATAAGTGAGCTATTCCTGCCCAGCTACACCCATAAGTGAGCTATTCCTGCCCAGCTACACCCATAAGTGAGCTACTCCTGCCCAGCTACACCCATAAATGAGCTATTCCTGCCCAGCTACACCCATAAGTGAGCTATTCCTGCCCAGCTACACCCATAAGTGAGCTACTCCTGCCCAGCTACACCCATTAGTGAGCTATTCCTGCCCAGCTACACCCATAAGTGATCTATTACTGCCCAGCTACACCCATAAGTGATCTATTACTGCCCAAACCCACCCTATGGGTGAGCTATTCCTGCCCAAACCCACCCTTGGGTGAGCTATTCCTGCCCAAACCCACCCTTGGGTGAGCTATTCCTGCCCAAACCCATCCTTGTGTGAACCCTTGGGTGAGCTATTCCTGCCCAGACCCACCCTTGGGTGAGCTATTCCTGCCCAGACCCACCCATAAGTGAGCTTTAAGTAAGCTGTTCCTTCTCACTTAAGTTGAGCTGAGTTGAAACCCACATCAAAGCACTCAGGACATTCCCATACATGCTCCACCCTCATCTTCAACATCCAGTGTAGTCCCAATACTAATAAGTTCCACCCTTAAATGATCTATTCCTGCTCTATCCACCTTTAAGTTGGCTGATCCTGTCCAGATCTACCCTTAAGTGAGCTATCCCTGCCCAGAACCACCTTAAGTGGACTATTCCTGCCAGTGACATCCTTAACTGACTCAGTGGCAAACAAAAAAGTATGTTTGGACAAAACATGGTGCACACTCAAATGAACAAGTCTTATAATGTAAATTTGCATTCTCTGAGCATTGCAATTGCGGAAGATACAGATGAGATGGTTAGCTGCATATCATTTTACAGAATGTCGCAATAAACCCCAGCATTTTTTGGCTGTGTCTGATTTACAAGGAAAGTTTACGTTTACTAGTTTGCCATTGCTTTCTGAATGGCCGACACTCATACCATCGTTAAAAATCAACCAAGGCTGTCTGCTTCCAAAACGCCTGCAGCCGATTGTGTACGTAGTATGTGGGAATACAAATCACATTTACTAGTTCTTTGCCACAGCAAGGGAGACCTAAAACATTCATATTATCATGTAAATTTGTTGTTAAACAAATCAATCTAGTTGAAGTTTTAAGGGAATTGTAAAATCAATATGGTGTGCACAGTAATTACTGTTTTGAATTGTTTTGTTTGATTTTACCTCCTTACAATCAGGATTGTTTTACTCTTTACAGGAAGAGGAAGGCAACATAGAGTATAAGGTAAGAATGAATGAACAGTGTTTATTGTATTATCTTGTGTAGACATTGTCGCTGTCCAAAATATTGCACTGACCACACTGGCTGTCTTGTGTCTAGACCTCAGGTGAGGAACCAAATGACCATTGAACACATGTTCTCAATACGCCCCAAGGCCTCTTGAGGATTTCCTTAGGAATATGTTTCATAGAAAAGCTTGGAATTCAGTCCTTCTGCTGTAATAAACATACTGGACTCAATCTGCTACAAGTTACAAGACGTTTCTTATCTGAATAATTATGTTGATGATTTAGGTGTTAGAAAAGGTTGAATCAATTGTAATGTTTCTTTATAATCTTTTATCACACGTTATTATCAGTTTATTAGTTTATATTTAAAAATTAGAGAATATAGATCTGTCCTGTATGTTTTTTTTCTGTATTTTGGATGACAATATTTGTTAACATATTCTGTTGGGTACCTCATTTTAGTTACCCCGATGCAACGACTAAGGAAGAACAATAGTCAGCATAACAAAAGCATAATCTGAACTGGAACCAACAAAAGATCAGAATTGTGTACATACACACACAAGTGGAGTGGGGGTCCAACATAACTTGAAGAAATGTTACAAAAGAGATTTTAAAAACATGGCAAAGAATCACAGAAAAGATCAAAGAACTTGGGGAAGAATCACACAAAAAGAGACAAATGAAACATGTAGAAGAAGCAGATGAAGAGACCAAAGTAATCAGAATGACATGGACATAATTGGAGAAGTAAGCTCCAGATAGAATCAGTAGAGATCAGCTGTTGTAGATCTTTGTCCTAGAACCTATCAGAATGACATGGACATAACTGGAGAAGTAAGCTCCAGATAGAATCAGTAGATCTGTTTCCTGGAACCTATCAGAATGACATGGACATAACTGGAGAAGTAAGCTCCAGATAGAATCAGTAGAGGTCAGCTGTTGTAAATCTTTGTCCTAGAACCTACAGAATGACATGGACATAATTGGAGAAGTAAGCTCCAGATAGAATCAGTAGAGATCAGCTGTTGTAGATCTTTGTCCTAGAACCTACGGAATGACATGGACATAATTGGAGAAGTAAGCTCCAGATAGAATCAGTAGAGATCAGCTGTTGTAGATCTTTGTCCTAGAACCTATCAGAATGACATGGACATAACTGGAGAAGTAAGCTCCAGATAGAATCAGTAGAGGTCAGCTGTTGTAGATCTGTGTCTTAGAACCTATCAGAATGACATGGACATAACTGGAGAAGTAAGCTCCAGATAGAATCAGTAGATCTGTGTCCTGGAACCTATCAGAATGACATGGACATAACTGGAGAAGTAAGCTCCAGATAGAATCAGTAGAGGTCAGCTGTTGTAAATCTTTGTCCTAGAACCTACAGAATGACATGGACATAACTGGAGAAGTAAGAGATAATCAGTAGAGATCAGCTGTTGTAGATCTTTGTCCTAGAACCTATCAGAATGACATGGACATTACTGGAGAAGTAAGCTCCAGATAGAATCAGTAGAGGTCAGCTGTTGTAGATCTGTGTCCTAGAACCTATCAGAATGACATGGACATAACTGGAGAAGTAAGCTCCAGATTTTTTCCTGTGTGTTACCGGGGCCCATAAGGGAAGCAAAGAATAGTAACACTGTAGACTACCACGCATGTCGTAAGAGGCGACTAAGGAGGCTTGATGGTTCAGTCGCCCTGCTACTGAGTGAGTGCGTGGCGCGACACTGTGAGCTGTGAGTTTCGTGTGAAATGCTTTTTGAATCTGCCTGAGGTTCTTTGGAATGTGACTGCATGTTCGGAGTGATGGCAGGTGGCTATGTCCCAGAGTTGACCGGTTTTTGCCTTATGCAGAAATGCGTGGCTGCTGGGCTTCTGGTTGACAGCCACTGCCATCAGCGATGAACTGTATTTTCATGGACTGTATGGGTGAACATCTAGGAAACATTCAGATAGGAAAATACTGCCGATTCCATCAGAGATGAACTGGGTGTTTCGTGGGGGACTGGTGTGTTGACATTCTGGTGGCGGCATTATGCACAGTGTATCTGTGCGGGCTGTTGTTTGTCAAGACTCCTGTCTTTTCCACTTTTCACATTGGGCAGTGGGGAGCGTTTTGTGTGATACTCACTGGCACAGGAACGGAGCATAATGGGGACGATCCATTGCTGTGAAGTTGGAACTGCGACTAACTAACTAACTAACTAACTAGAATCAGTAGATCTGTGTCCTGAAACCTATCAGAATGACATGGACATAACTGGAGAAGTAAGCTCCAGATAGAATCAGTAGAAGTTAGCTGTTGTAGATCTGTGTCCTAGAACCTATAAGAATGACATGGACATAACTGGAGAAGTAAGCTCCAGATAGAATCAGTAGATCTGTGTCCTGGAACCTATCAGAATGGCATGGATATAACTGGAGAAGTAAGCTCCAGATAGAACCAGTAGAGGTCAGCTGTTATAGATCTGTGTCCTAGAACCTATCAGAATGACATGGACATAACTGGAGAAGTAAGCTCCAGATAGAATAAGTAGATCTGTGTCCTGGAACCTATCAGAATGACATGGACATAACTGGAGAAGTAAGCTCCAGATAGAATAAGTAGATCTGTGTCCTGGAACCTATCAGAATGGCATGGACATAACTGGAGAAGTAAGCTCCAGATAGAATAAGTAGATCTGTGTCCTAGAACCTATCAGAATGACATGGACATAACTGGAGAAGTAAGCTCCAGATAGAATCAGTAGAGGTCAGCTGTTCTAGATCTGTGTCCTGGAACTTAAAGGTATGATGACCAGTCTAGGTAACTGGCTGAACATTGAGACAGGGTCATTATAAATTCTTTGATAACTGTGTGTAGACATCATAGCATAATTTGTTGTGACAGATTGTTTCTGTTACAGCTGAAGTTGGTGAATCCTTCGGAGTTTAGAATGGAGCATCTGGTGACACAAATGAAATGGCGACTGGAGGAAGGGCATGGTGAAGCCATATATGAAATTGGAGTGGAGGACAGTGGTTTTCTTGCAGGTCTGTCAGATACTGAGCTGGAGGCTTCTCTGTCCACACTGCACAGAATGGCTGATAGGTCAGAGATGTGATGTGCAATTACTGTACAATTGTCTGCTTTTTCTGTTATTTGTTTTAAATGTGAGATGTTAAATACCATTACACATGAGATTTGAAGTGTTATTATAGCAAACCCACAGACGCTCAACTCCCATTGCATATGTTGTAAGATGTAGATGCTTATTGTTCCAGTAGCATGCTGGCTTAAACACGTGGGATTAGTCTTATTATGTCTTTCCTGAATGGAGCCATGATTAATCCAAACTCAGATATCCTTAAATAAGGTTTTGTATATGTTATTGTGGCATCATCTACCAGTCGTTCATAGGTAGTTTTTAAAATATCCTCCCTGTCCATCGTGAGTGTTTCAGTTACTGGCGCTCTTGAAGTTGATCTGCTTGCTCACAACCTGGCACTCCAGCATGACCTGGATAGTGTATCCTAAGTCCTTGTAAGAGAAAAGTGTCTTTGCTGAGTACCCACTCATGCCACATCTGTCCACTTTGAACTTTACTCAGTATGGACTGAGAATCAGACACTATGATAGTGTAGCAGAAGGAATACCATATCTGTTATTAGCTTAGGTGTGCAAGATTAGAGCACGCTTGAGCATCCTGATAGAACAGTAAGAAGGATGCTCAAGTCGTGACGTAGGTTGTTTTTTGGGTAGTTACCGCTAAAGCTGGGACAAGACAAGACAACATCATATTTAGTGGTCTCTGGATTTTGTATCGGCCATCATAAACCAATAAACCTGTTTTAAAATGAACTTACTTGTTGATCCTCTGTACACGTACTGTTACAATAGCTCTGGAGACTTGAGTACCTGCTGCCACCTCAAAGCCACAGTGATCACGGCCCCCTCCAGCTTCATTCTTGGGGTTATAGCCTTATAGGCTGCATTCTACTCAGCAACAACATTACTGCTGACTCTAGCTGAGAACACTTGACAAGATTTCTCTCCATGATGCAATGGTTCATTGGTGTATTGTCTCTGCAGCCATTTTCATCAATCAATTGTTGGACCTCCAATTCTACTAACCCGTAACACCGCTTTCTAGACTCTGTTCAGTGTGATGATGATTTTATGAAAAATGATTTTGTGTCTGCCACTATCACAGCGGCTAGCTGAGTGGCTAAGAACGCTGGGTTCTCCTTCAGGAGACTCACATCAAATCCTCAGTAGTGTGTAGGTTTTTTTTTCTGTCGGGTGCAAAAAATAAAACCCTAACCTGCACAGTTCGCAGTGATTGCACTAGCCAGGTGGCCTTAATTCCTCAGTCTCAAGACCCCCCTGCCCTACACTGCAAGATACTATAGGCAGTAGATGGCAGACAGTTAGATGACAGACTATCACAATCAATGCTTGCCCTCTGTGTATGTACTTGACTGTGGTAACTTACCAATGGTACCTTCTGCCTGTGCCACCATGACTTCTTCTGATTGTAATACAAGTCTAGACTTCACCAATGTAAGCCTAAACATATATCCCATCCAAAACAATGTTTCCCCGTAGTGAATTTAAATAACGAAGACACAAAAAATAGATTGCACGATTTATTACCTGGCATATTTCACTGCATCTCGTCAGGTACATACTGCAGAATTCACACAACAAAAAGTAAAATAACTAGATAAATCCTTCAAGCTGAAAAATACACATGTTCGCGCAGTAATGTTAATTGTCTACTATGGTAATTTTAAACTGACTAACATGTTTGTACAAAATTGGCCTTTGAAGATTGATCATTATGGCTTCTGCAAATTACAGAAGCTGTTATTACTACGTACCGCCAACATACAATTCAATTTTCTAAAAAAGTCATACCGCCAAATTGACAGAGTGGCAATGGGGAGTCCTCTTGGCCCTATTCTAGCAGACATTTTCATGGCACATTTAGAAGAAAAAGAAATTATCAGACATTAATAACTTGGTCTTCTACCATCGTTATGTGGACGATATACTAATTATCACCACAGACGAACTATAAGCAACATCGTTCCACGCCAGAATGAACATGACGCACAGAAACATCTCTCTATCTATGGAATATGAACACAACGAATCATTGTCGTTCATAGATATTCTAATAAGACGTAGAGCAGACGGCACCATCCAAAGATAGATGTACCGCAAAGAAACATGGACTGGCCAATACTTAAATTTTCAGAGCTTCACACCTGTCCAGTACAAACGGGGCTTAGTGCGGACCCTGTTTGACCATGCTAAGAAGATATGCTCCCAAGACATACTGACAGAGGAATTTGAAACTCTGAAGAATATCTTAAACCAGATAGGGCACTCTTCAGGATTTATAAAGCGCCACTGCCAACAGCCCAAACCAAAACCAGACGAAACTACAGTCCCTAAACTCAAGGTATTCATCCAGCTAACCTTTCGAGGGGATGACGTAATGCAACGTCTACAGGACCAGCTGAATACAGCAGTCGACCGAATATTCTGTGCTGCAACTCCAATTATTAGGTACAGAACCGCACCTATTCCCAAGCCAGCAGTTAAAGAACCGATCGCTGTATAAGCCAAATCTAATTGTATTTACCAATTTACATGTAGGTGTCAGGCCTCTTACATCGGCAGAACAGAGCGACAGTTACACACGAGGGTGGGTGAACACATACCTCAATGGGTCGACAAGTTACTACACACAGCAATGGGAGCACAGGGAGGCCGACACACCGGTAGATTCCCGCGTCATCAATTGGTAGACACGTGTTGGAAACCGGTCATGTGATTGACAGAGACAGTGCCTTCCGTGTGGTAGAAAGACATGTTAGTCAGTTTAAAATTACCATGGTAGAAATTAACATTACTGTGCGAACATGTGTATATTTCAGCTTGAAGGATTTATCTAGTTATTTTACGTTTTGTTATGTGAATTCTGCAGTATTTACCTGACGAGATGCAGCAAAATATGCCAGGAATTAAATCGTGCAATCTATTGTTTGTGTCTTCGTTATTTATATATCCCATCATTCTGATGGGAGTATCCCATATACAACCCAAGACAACTCATATTCCTTCATTTTGGATCTATTCCAGTTTTTCACACTGTGCAGCAGATAGTGTTAAAATACCCAGGCCATAACATATTAGCCATTGTATCAGGCATCACTGTCCATAGCCTGCAAAAGTATGTGTACGATGCACAGATAAATTACTCTGAAGTACCATGATCTCATGTCAAAGGTCAAATATTCTGCATACATTTACTTTTTATGACTGTAGAGAGTTTATTGTATTAGAAACAATGTTGGCAGTGATCATTACTTCTGTCACAACACAGATTGGGTGCATCGCTGGAAATCTTGCGTGAGAAAGTCACTGAAGATGATCAGCAGGGCGAGAAGAAACGTGCCCTTGAAGTGCTGGTGAGAAAGGTGCCAGACGATCAGCAGGTAAGTAAATTAAATGATATGGATGTTTGAAAACTGCCATGTGTGACCAGGGCCAGGAGGGAAGTAACAAATTGTAACATTGTGCCTATTGGGCATGTCATTATAGGTGCAAGAAGAGGTTCACAGAAGACTAAAATCTAACCAAGCATGAGCAATCTTTAGGTTACAAAAACAATGAAGCAAGGATATAGAGCAGACGGAGAAGAAGAGGAAAGAAAGACAAGGAAGAGAAAAGAGAGATAGATGAAGAGGAGACTGGACGTGATAGATTATCATGGCTGAATTGAAAGCACTCTCACACCACACCCTAGCAAACAAGAAAAAATAGGCACAGAAACAGTTACAGGTTCTTTTTAGGCAGGAGCAATTTTTTACTAAATAAATTGAGAAATTTACCCCCAACCCAGATATGTGGCGGTAACAGTCTGCCAGAAGTAACAGTGCAGTCTACAACCAAATTAAAAATAAGGATTCTAAGACACACCACCAAAGACCCATTTGAAACCTCTAACCCCACTGCTGGTTTCTTGTGCTACCGCTACCTGTAACGACCATGTTACAATCTTCAATCGGCCTTCAGGACTGCTTCTGCTGTCTTGAATGACAGGGGATTTAATCCGGCTTTGTTGCTACTTTGTATTCTCCCTGTAGCCGTAGTTGACATTTACTTTTCACTTACTCGATGACCTTTGACTGGCCACCATGGGAAATCTCATTAACTGGGGCTAAATAGAGCTAGAAGGAGCTAAAATTAACTCATTTGGGCATGAATCTAGTACACCAAAATGTAAATAATGTGTGGGAAAGACATGAAAGGAGCTTCACAAGATAGCAGCTTTTAGCTTGACATGAGATGAATAAGGACCTGTGCCCCACAGGAAGCTAAATCAAAGAAGAAGAATTTTCATTAAAGGGCCCATACACAAATGGCGCTTATTATACATACTGGAAATAAACGAAGCAGTGAGAGTTGGTCTGGATTGTTACGGCTGTTGGCGTTTTGTTTGAAAAATGTAAGACATTTATGTTATTACGTATTGGCCATGTCATGTCCAAAAGGTCATGTCTAAAAACAGACTTCCTAACCTGATTCTGAAGGCAAGATCATAGAAAGTTAAAGAAAAGAAGTAGAAATATGTCATGGAAACATTTCTGTAATTGTTGAATCAACAATGCTAGACAATGGAAGTTAATTCACTGACCATTCTGGGGTATTGGTGAAGAACATTTAGTTGCATGTCTTTACAGGACATTGCAGTCAACTCCAGCATTTACTGGCTGTTTGTGATTTACTAGGAAATTTTACGCTCAGTAGTTTGCCATTTATTAAAGATGATGACAAAGGAAATTGAAATACTTTGGTCACTTGAAACGTCATGAAAGTTTGGAGAGAACAGTAATGGAGGGGTATATGCCTGAGAAGAGAGGCAATGGAAGGCCAAAGAGAAGATGGGTGCAGGATGTGACGGATGATCTCCAGATGGGTGTATCGGACGCGGGACATCTTGCTTATGACCAAGAAGTTTTCTGGAAAGTTGTGTTAGCGAGGTTCTGCAAAGGACATGCCACTGAATGAATAAATGAGTTTGCATTGCTTTCTGAATGACCAATGTCCCATACCTTCAAATTATGCAAATCAATCTGTTCCCAAATGACCCTCAGCTGATTTTGAACCCGTGACTTGTTATGTCGGGTAATTGTGAAACTATTTCACTATCTCCCAAGCCACAGATGCTGATGACGTATTAGGTGCAAAGTTAAAACTTGAATGTTATTTCTGGTGTCCTTGGAGCAATTGTTGACATTCCTTGCATTCATTCATTCATTCATTCATTCATTCATTCATTCATTCATTCATTCATTCATTCATTCAGTAGCATGTCCTTTGCCGAACCTCACTCCCATAACAACCTTCCAGAAAACCTCTCGATCATAAGCAAGATGTCCCACGTCCGATACACCTATCAGGAGATCATCCGCCACATCCTGCACCCATCTTCTCTTTGGCCTTCCCCTTCCTCTCTTCCCAGGCATATATTCCTCCATTATTGTTCTCTCCAAACTTTCGTGACGTTTCAAGTGACCAAAATATTTCAATTTTCTTTGTTTTATCGTCTTTAATAGCCAGCCTTCTTTAACATTCAGCTCTTGAAGTATTGATGCATTTGTTCTTTTCTTTATCCTAGATAATCTTAGAACTCGTCTATAACATTTATATTCAAAGGCATTTATGCGCTGTTCAGCTTGTTTAGTAAGTGTCCAGGTCTCACAAGCGTATGTTGCAATGGGAAAGATGCATGCTCTTAAAATCTGATTTGTGTAGTTCTGTCTGTCCCTCTCCACAATTTATTCAGTTGTTTTAGTCTTTGAACAGCATAGCTATTCGTCTTTTAACTTCTTTCATTGTGTCACCATTGTTGGTAATCAATGACCCAAGATATTCAAAATTTTCCACCACCTCAAATTTTTCCTCATTAACGTATATTTCTTTCCCCATAGTAGTTTTGTCTGTATGTATTATCTTTGTTTTTGCTATGTTAAGATATAAGTTGTGATTTTCACTATTCAATTGGGTTGAGGTTATTAGGTTTTCTATACGATTCTGTGTTGTGGACAGCAATACTGTATCATCAGCATACCGAATCTCTGGTATGTCATGACCCCGATATTTAGGGAATCATAAAGCTCCCTGTTTGTCACCTCTGACATTTCTCATTATATTTTCGGCCTCCAGGTTAAACAAATAAGGGGACAGCAAACATCCTTACATAGTTGTGTGAAATCCTTCAGTATTTTAGGAACTTGCTGAATATGCAGTTTCACAGTGAGAATTCTGACTGTTCCCTCATCTACATTTGATATTATGTTCTTTTAACCAGAATGCAATTAAAACCAAATATTAGTTATGTAACATGTTATATTTGTCTTACATTGATTGCACAGCTAAGATTTCTGCATGTATTCATGAATCAGTTCCTGAATCAACTAGATTAAGCACATTGGTGAGTTAACATTGTCAGTGGCACCAGATGGTATAGAACTCAGTGACGAGAATGAAATTCTGAGATGTGACTGTTTGGTCAGATTTGTGTCCTCTCCTTTTGAGAGAAGTAATTTGTAATTTCTGATTCATATGTATGTTATCTAGCTGCTTTAAATAAGTGCTGTAGATAGACATGGGTAAATGC
Source organism: Cepaea hortensis (assembly GCA_963921405.1). Taxonomy (NCBI): domain Eukaryota; kingdom Metazoa; phylum Mollusca; class Gastropoda; order Stylommatophora; family Helicidae; genus Cepaea; species Cepaea hortensis. Next base: position 54,540,489 of record OY992894.1, read on the forward strand.
TGATGCACAGCCACAGTTAAGATATAATAAAATAATGTCCAACTTATGGTCACTGTTGTTGTCAGGTATGGTGGTCATGATGTGCTGGTTGAGGCAGGATCTAGGGGGCTGTTACAGTTACCCAGAGAGGTTGCTGATGTTTATCCTGGTGAGAGACAGATCTTGGCAGCAGGCCTGCATGTGTAGCGGGAACAATTCCTCTAGATGTTGTAGAAGAAAATTGTTTCAATGAAGCATAATCTTATAGTTTGTCATTTGTTATTCCAGTTTATTGACCTAAAACTGGCAGTATTGGGAAATGTGGATGTTGGCAAGAGTACACTGCTGGGTGTCCTAACTCAAGGAGAGCTAGACAATGGGAGAGGACGTGCCCGGCTAAATCTTTTCCGTCACTTACACGAAATCCAGTCAGGGCGCACCTCTAGCATCAGTTATGAGGTCATGGGCTTTGATGACAGCGGAAATGTATGTATGGTTATGTACACATGTACTTTTATGTGTGTTTTGTTTGCTTATCCTTTACAGGACATCACTGTCAACACCAGCATCTTTCAGCTGATTGTTGATTTCTTGGCAAGATTACGCTCAGTAGTTTGCCATTGCTTTCTAAGCGACCAGCTCACATACCCCGTAAGTTACCGACGTGGTTAGAACCGCTACCAATTCTCGCACACATCACGTTACTCACGAGAGTATAACACATGTACTGCTTGTGTATAATATATAATATATATATATATATGAGGGTCGTTCAGAAAGTAATGCACCACATTGTTTTTCTCAGCAGCTGTTTATTAAAAAAGAATTAAATTTATGCACAATATACATGGATATGTTATGTAAACTTCAGTATTATTCAACATAATCCCCATCAACTTGTACGGCTTTATGCCAGCGTGAAACAAGTGCATGTATTCCTTGCTCGTTCTAGATTTTGTCTTGGTCATGTAGCCATTTCTACGCTGCATGAATCACTCCATCATCTTCAAGCCTTGCCCCACAGAGTGCATATTTAAATGAACCAAATTATGCAAATCAGAGGGTGCCAAATTGGGACTATAGGGTGGATGAGGTAGTACAGTCCAACCCAATATGGCGATTGCTTCCCACGTTGCCAGACTTGTGTCAGGGTGCGGATTGTCATGAAGGAGAAGCAGGTCTGTTGGATTCTTGTGCGGCAACTCTGCAACAAAGTTGATTTAGTTTTACCAATATCTTAATGTGCCAGTTTCCCAGGCCTAGGGGTTGCCGACTTTCTCTGTAATCCCATATATTCTCATGAGTAACGTAACCTGCGTGAGAATCGGTAGCAGTTCTCGCTGCGTTGGTGACTTACGGGGTATGTGAGCCAGCCGCTCAGAAAGCAATGGCAAACTACTAGGCGTAATCTTGCCAAGAAATTAACAATCAGCTGGAAGATGCTGATGTTGACAGCAATGTCCCGTAAAGGATATCCATCCATCCATCATGTGCCATGCTGATAAACGTGGGCGGTCATGTTTTGCCATCTCAATCGATCACCAGAGTCGTGGATCAGCTCCATGTTTCTGTCTCGACCATGTCATGTGGCCAAGCCATCCATGTATTTGCTTCTAGGTCTTCCCCTTGGTCTATTCCCTTCGATCTTGCCAGTTGTCACTAAGTTCTCCAGTCCATTTCTTCTCATAACATGCCCAAAAAAATTTGACTGTCTGCATCTAATGGCTCTAAGCAGTTTACGATCTTCATTTGTTTCTTGAAGGACTTGTTCATTGGTTTTTCTGTCTGTCCATGGTATTCTTTGCATTTTCCTCAGAAACCACATTTCCACAACCATCAGCTGTTTTTCAACTTGACTGCTTATTGTCCACGCTTCACATCCATACAAAAGTATAGGTTCTATGTAGCACTTCAACACTCTTTTTCTCGTTTCAATTGATATCTTTTTATTGGTCAGTATGTTTTTCATCTTGCAAAAGGCTACCTTCGCAATGGCAATTCTTGTTCTAATCTCTGCAAGGCATCTCCCATCAGATGTTATAACTGTGCAGAGATAACTGTATAGATTCACATGCTTAAGAACCCGAGGAAGGCTAACCTCATTAAAAAATGCCCGCCGGAAGTGTCGTCCTACGGGTGGCAAACTAAAAATTGACACTACTCATTTACGTCCGAGTGAAATGTCTCGTCCGAATGTCTCTCGTGCTAGGAACAGCTCTGACTACCTAGTTTCCGAATGCCGCTCTTGTTCGGAACAGCTCTGATTAGGTAGTTTTCCGAATGTCTGTCGTGCCTGGAACAGCTCTGACGGGCGCAACGACAAGCACATGTCCGAAAACTCGCTGAGTGGATACCGTCTGCAAACCTGTCTGGTTTGTGCGGGAATGGCCCGGGGCAAACGAAATGACCAATATATTGAAGTGAGGATTTAAAGCAGCCATGAGCAGGACGTGACGATTCCCTCGGCTAGCCCAGAACCAGGGCGTTATGTGTCGGCCCTGCAACTATGGAAGCAACCTTGGATGGCGGAAAATGCTATGGACTGTCCCTGCCTTCCTTTGAGGGATGACCGTTGTCTTTGACCGTTCTAACTTGGCCAGCATGGTTGTAGATGGCACCACAAAAGTGAGAGTCTCCCAGGAATGCTACCTGGTCAAAAAAGCACGCTAAAGTCGATGTGTTGGCCTACGGGTTTCGGCCCAAGGGCGCATAACAGACACACCGCAATCACATCTGAAAAAACACTCCGGATGAACGAAAAGAAGAGAAGACATGCTTAAGAATATGCCCATTTATTCATATATCACATTGTGGTATTTCCTTCTTCCTAGTGATGACCATAATCTGTGTCTTCTTAATATTCAATTTTAACCCTAGTCGTTCACTGTGTGCAACAACCACATCTACTAAATTTTGCAGGTTCTGTTCATTGTCTGCAATCAAGACTGTATCATCTGCATATCTAATGTTACTGATGTATCGTCCCCCAATGTTGATTCCTTCCACATCTTCTATATTTCTGAATTATGAGTTGCATTGTGGTGAACGCTCTCAAGGCAACCAGAGGAAACGCTTTAAAGACACTCTGAAAATCTCACTGAATGCTTTTGGAATTCATCATGACACCTGGGAGACTGCAGCCAGAGACCGAAATTCGTGGCATGCATCATTACGCAAGGGTGCAGTCACGTGTGAGACAACCAGGACTGCAAGAGCTGTGAAGAAAAGGCAGGATAGAAAAACCACAAGTGGTCTTGAGGTATGGTGTCCGCCTCAAGTGCTGGAGGTCCCGGGTTCATGCCCTGGTGAGGACCGGGATTTTTTCACGTGGACTTCTAGTAATAACATTTCCCCTGGTCTCTGGGTAGTGAGATTGGACGCCCGTGTGCATTGTTGCGCACGTAAAATATTCCTTGGGAGTTGGAAATCGAAAAAGAGTAGCCTAACGGTGCTGCCCGGGCAAAATTTCGAGCTAAAAATCTACCCAAAGTATTTCAGGATCCTCGCCGGTGCTGAGTTTCTCCGGACTCAGGTTTGAGTTAGGAGAAGAACGGAGCACTTATGGGTTACACCTGTGTGCCGTGATGTTGATCCGTCAACTAAACTAAACTAATCTAAACTCCTTCAGAAACGTCAAGCATTCTTTGTCCACATTGTCAAAGAACATTTCGAGCCAAAATAGGCCTTATCAGCCATCTTAGAACTCACGGCTCCATACCTTCAACCCCACTGGATGAAATGTGAATGGTCATTATCATTCTTGATGGACAAACAACAACAACATTTCTGAAAATATTTTCATTGTACAGGGAAAACAGATCTGGAGACATTACACATCCCTACCTCACACCTCTTTTAATAGGCTGATATTGACCTACATCGTTATCAGTTCTGATGGCAGTTTGTTGTTTCCAATATATGTTTTTTACAAGTCTAAGGTCTTTTCCATCACTTTGTAGATCTTCAAGCATCCTTTTTATGTCGACATGTCTCACTTTATCGAAAGCCTTTGTGTAGTCAATAAATCAAAGATATAGATCTTTGTTTACTTCTATAGAACGTTCAATTACTTCTCAATATATACATGGCATTTACTGTGCCCTTGCCTTCTACAAACCCACATTGTTCCTCTCCTATTTCGGGTTGTATTTTCTTCCTAACTCTTTGCATGATAATTCTCAGCAGAATCTTTGTGATGTGGCTCATTATACTAATTGTTCGATGTTGATTGCATTCCAAGGCTCCTGATTTCTTCGGGATTGCAATAAATATAGAATTACATAATTCAGGAGGTATATCTCCAGTATCGTATATTGCGCTCAGCAGTCTGGTTACATGGTCTATTCCATATTCTAAGGCATTGATCATTTCTCTTGTGATGTTATCTGTACCCGGGGTCTTGTCAGTTTTCATATGGTTAAGAGCATTCTGAACTTCCATCTTCAAAATTGATGGTCCTTCATTATTATTCTGATGATCATATTGTTCTTCTCTTGTATCATCATTAAGGTCTTTCACATAATCTGACCATGCATGTAGAATCTGATCTTTTTCTATTATGATTTTGCCATCTTTGGTTTTTAGGCAACCCGTTGATGTGTGTGTTCTTTTGTTAGTGATGTCATTAATTCTTGCATGGATCTTTTGCCTCTTTGCAGAGCTTCCTAATTTTCCTGTGAATCTCTTCATTTTTTCCTTGTTATTTTTGTTGTTTCTTCTTACTTCCATGAGTTTTAAGATGTCTTCCGTCATCCATTTCTTGCGTCCTATTATCTTTATTTTTGGGATGGTTGTTTCTGCAGCTTGGTTGACTGATTTCTTTAATATTTCCCATTGGTTACTGATGTCTTGAAATAATATTTCCATATCGGACAATGCATCGAATCTGTTCTTTACCTCTTCATAAAGGATATGCGGGGGAAAAAAATGTCCTAATGTAAGCTTGCAAATTGATTGTCTCTCCTCTTGGCATAATATCCACAAGAATCACACCTTCAATGTTTCAAAAGACAATGATCATGACCTGTCCAGCTGAAGGAGTTGTCTTGAATGTTTTCTTCATGGTGATTGTGGATTATGCCCCCCGTGAAGGTTAACCCGAACAAAAAATGCCCGCAGAAGTCAGATGTGTCAGCCTAACGGAGCAAGAACGCAGCTCTGCTGTAAACAGGCACAACGCAATCACGTCCAAAAAAAAAACACTCTGGATGAACAAAGAAGAAGATTATGCCACTCCATTGACTGTCTTTTTGTCTCAGGTTCAAGATGATGTGCACAGGTTTCGTCACCTGTAACGATCTTAGTTCTCTCCATCAGCATTGAAATGCTGAAACAATTCGGAAAAAAATTTATTTCCTTTGCAATCATTGGTCATTTGTGAGACCTTGAGAAACCCATCTTGTGATACCTTATAAAATCCAAGAGTTTTTATAACTGTATTTGCACTACCATTGCTAACTGACAGCAGTAAGGCCAATTGTTTAGTAGTGATTCGCCTATCAGTAAGAATAATGCCCTTAACACATTTCAACATTTCTACGTTGGTGGCTGTGGCAGGATGTCCACAGTGCGGCTGATCAAGCAGCTCAGTATTTCCACTTCCTGATTCTTTAATTCTCTGAACCCAGCGACTGACTATACTACTGTTGACTGCAAAAGTTCCCTACATATCACATAGATGAGTTTTCAGAAAGCAATGCACCACATAATTTTTCTCAGCTAATAATGAAGATAGAAGCATGAAATTTTGCACACTTCAAATATGGCAGGTGCTGATTGTGCTGCTTGATCAGCGGCACTGTGGACATGCTGCCACAGCCATCAATGCAGACATGTTGAAATGCGCTGAGGGCATTCAGAAAGCATAAATGATGTTTGAAGAATAATGATCCTGTTTGTGTTTTATCAGATAAACAAGCCATGTACAGTTATGATCAAAGTGTTATGTGTATTTATATTCAGCACTTGCAACAAATTGTATACTTTCAGGTAGTCAACTACAGTGCATGTCGAAGCGTCGAGGAGATCTGTGAGAAATCTAGCAAACTCATCACTTTGATTGACCTAGCTGGACATCACAAATACTTGAAAACCACAGTCTTTGGCCTGACAGGAAATTGCCCAGACTTTGCCATGCTTGTTGTCAGTGCAAACACAGGAATTGGTGAGCTCTCATTATTTGTGAAACTGTTGAAATGTTTAAGAATGAGCAGCAAGTGAAGGGTGGTATTGAAAGAAAAAAGTCATCTATTAGGCATCTTGTAGAAATCATAGAAGTGTTTCCTTAATTACAGAAGTAAAACAATTCATTGCTTCAGTTATAGAAGGTTTTCATAATTTAAATGAGAAAGAATATTAGTTATTAACCTTTTATGTTTGTTGTTATCAAGTGTCACTTAAATTGCACACGGATATTCCCATATGTGCTTCAGTCTCATCCCATAGATCACCCAAACAGAATTGTAGCACAGTGCACTAACTCCGTAGTACTGCTACAGACTCAGATGTCTATACACCTGAATCACCCATGCTATAAATATTAATTTGTGGGTAGGTGTTTTGATACTGAAAGTTAGTTCGGGCTGCGCTCTGTTTGGCCTACCTTTTTTAATATTTTCAACTTCCAGGAAGGCTAGACATCAGATCCATGACCACAGGAACAGGAGTATACATTCCTTATGTGTAAAACTCCAGGCCAAGCCGTGAATGAGACCAGGTCTTTTTGTTAGCTCGGGCTGCGCTCTGTTTGGCCTACCTTTTTTAACATTTTCAACTTCCAGGAAGGCTAGACATCAGATCCATGACCACAGGAACAGGAGTATACATTCCTTATGTGTAAAACTCCAGGCCAAGCCGTGAATGAGACCAGGTCTTTTTGCGCCACAGGTAGTCACCATGACCTGTCAGTCACTGTACCCTTTAGAAACAAATTACTAACCTTATTATAGTGAAAGCCACCTGCTGTTTCTCTCTGGGAAAAGTCTTAAGGGTATACATACATGATTGAAGAACTGCAGGACAGCATTTTTCTCAATGAACTATCTAACTGACATATATTATGGTGTTTTAAAATGAAAATTAAAACTTGTTGGCGGTGGAATCTCTTAGATGTATGATGTCCATTTCTTAACTCAGACAGTCCTGGGTTCAAATCCTGTTGTGGAAAATTTGTACAAATAAGGAACTCTATGAAGTTCCAGTTCCTTCATCTCTCATGATATATTCACTCACATATGCTTTATATATGTGTGTACTCACATGTCTGTGTATGTAAGCACTGGAATTTGACAGTTATATTTGTGTCTAAAATAATTGTTTTCTAACATTAGAAACAAACATTTAAACATAATTAACTCAGAATTCGTTCAATCATTGAAGATAAATGAGAGTTTGCAGTGAAATATTTGGATTTCAAACTGCTTAACGTGGATATGTTTGAGTCTCCATCTGTCCATGTACATCTTAACAAATGGGTTTATTATCAGAGAACAATCTTATATGCTCATGGTCCAGCTACTAGCATATATTAACACATTTAGAGCACACTCAGTCTATTTTGTAGTGATCAGAAAAATATGATGTTGAATCAGTTTATATGCCGATTCATGTTGTAGGGCGGTTGAGCTGTCATTATTTGGTGTAAAGCTTCACCAAACTCACAAATGCAATAAATCTAAACCAACTGTGTCTGTTTTTTTTTTTCATGTTTGTAATCGATTAAACACACACAACCGTCTTTGTGTTTGTGCTTTTGTTATTCAGCCTTTGCTGACCTGACAATTACACAACTATATTTTGTTAAATGGCTGCCAACAATTCTTGTCCATTTCCACAGTTATGGTTCTAGTGTATGAACATGATTGTTTTCTACCCTTTATCTGCCATTGGAACATAAACCCTCAACCAACTCGTGCCCAGACGTCTTGATCTATTCCTACCTCCTGCAGCTTCCTCCATCTCCTCCCAATTCTCCTCCAGGTGTTGTTAGGTCACCCTCTATTTCTGTTGCCCTGTGGCTTCCATATACTGTTACCAGGTTTTCTCACTGTTTGTCCTGTCCTACACCAGCATCTTGTCCTCAGCTCTTGATGTGCTGGTGTCTAGTTCTCTCTTAAAGGTATGAACACATAGCCACTAATATTTACTTGGAGTGTCTGGCTGGTCAAGTCTCCAAGCACACTTGTTTCCTTCAGCAGAATAATTGCATCATTTGGGGGACGGGAGGGATCAGAAGGAAGAGATTCTGTGCATCATTTGAGCACTGAAATCTTTTTCTATTAAATGTGTATATCTTCTAACAGATGCTTGTATCTTAGAGCTGTCTCTGCCCGTTAATTGATTTAGCATATAAGTAAGGCATACTTTGATTCCCCAGTAACTGCAGGTTTGTGACACTAGAATTATTTCATAATTATAACAAGATACAGGTATTTCAATAACAGATATTGCCACAAGAGCTTACAGTAATGGGATGGAAGCAGGTATACTTTTACACCTTGCTGTATCACATTTCACACCCCAATAAATATGTATGTAATATATCTGGTTCCGAGATATTATCCAGTCCTTCACAGTAGTCATTATTAGCGAACGAAAGAAGAAGTCCTTCACAATTTGACTTGACATTTTCAACACAGCACTTGATCATGTTTGGAGTCTTATGTGTATGGTTGTTTTTCAAGGATGAAAGGTAGAGAACCTGAAGTTTGTACACAAGGTACAAGATCATCATAATAAAGTTTCCATAAGTACCCGTTGTCTTCACCATTTTCCTTCCCAGAAATCCGTGGTACCCATTTTACATGGCTGGGTCAATCCCTATGCTTTCTCAACTTAGAATTGAACCCAGAACACTGATAGTGAACCGCAGAACACTGATAGTGAACCACAGAACACTGATAGTGAACCAGTGTGCTATCCTCTCCACCAGCATGACGTTCTCCTGCACTGTAGGATTCTGAAAATATCACATATAATAGCTTGTTGTGTATGTTGTTCTGTAACTACACTTTTAAACGTAAGTACAATACAAACATTGAATGTTAGTAAAAAGTGTGTGTTGGTTTGTCCAACAGTTTGAGAGAGGATAACTAATGATTTGTTGGTTTGTCCAACAATTCGGGAGAGGATAACTTAAGTTTTGTCTACAAAATTGTACATTTTTCTCACATGCAGTGGGTACCACCAAAGAACATCTTGGTTATGCCCTGGCCTTGGACGTGCCCGTGTTTGTGGTGGTTAACAAAGTGGACATGTGTCGGCCCATGATGTTGGAGAAGACCTTGTCGCAGCTGGAGCAGATCCTCAAGTCCCCAGGGGTGAAGAGAATACCCATCCGTATACTCAATTCTGATGATGCTATTACAGCAGCAAGCAGTCTTGAGTTGCAGAAGTGAGTTAGCATCCATTTCATAGACCATCTTTGTCATCTTTACAATATATAACAATCTATATTACAAATAGTAACTTTAAAATGTATTCACTATAATACAGAATACAATATTCAAATGCATCTTTATACTATTGATAATGTCTTTTATACAAATCTGACAGGGGCCACAAGTTAACTTGGTTGATGTAAATTGAAGCTGTGGGTTAATTGGTTGTTTTAAAAGAATATAGACTGACTGGCTTGTATACAGAGGTTGCAGGTTCTTGGCTATTATAAAAGGGGTCATGAGTTGAAAGAGATTGGGAAATTCTGTACTAGATTGTGGCATCATTGTTTGGTTCAGATTGTAAAGGGTCACTCTCATTGCACACAGATATCTCCATGAGTGCTCTGGTCTGCTTCCGTAGATAACACAAGGAGAATCTCAAACAATGTATGAACTCCATAGCCACGGCGAGGTTCAAAACTGTTTGTATAGCAGAGTCACACTTTCTGTACATTCTTGTTGTGAGACAAATCTGATCTGCTTAAACCAGAGACCGTTGTGTGACCTCTGATCTATGCTCACAGTTCTTCATTATGTGGTGGAGTAACTAGTCTCTTTTTTTTTAACTGCATAGGGTAATCTTGACTAAGTTTAAACCAGAACATATTTGAGAAGGTGCAAGACTATTGTTGCTCAATGGAAGATCAAAAGGCACGTGGGAGGTCACTAATAACATGAAACCATTTAGGATGTTGTTCTCTGACGTTGCCTAATGTTGAAAACAACAGACTTGAAGAGTTAACTTTTGCATGATATGTTTCACAATATGTTTAAAACAATCGACTTGAAGAGTTAACTTTTGCACCATATGTTCCACAGCATTACTCCCATCTTTACCGTGTCTTGTGTGACTGGCCATAACCTGGACCTGTTGAAGCAGTTTCTGAACATTCTTCCGCCTGTCACACCACACCATGAGCGCGAGAAACTAGCACAAGACATGACCCAGTTTCAGATAGACGAGCTGTTCTCGGTGCCAGATGTCGGAACAGTCGTCGGTGGCTTGATACAGAGGTTTGTGCTGTCCTTTTGGTTTTCATCATTCAGCAGAAAATACTACATGAGTAGTTGTAACATATAGATACTTCTAGTAGTCATGTCATTAAAGCACAAAGTGGAATGTAGTATTCGGTTGACATATCCACTGTCTGACCAGATGGTGTATGATAGTTGTATGTAGTGTTCGGTTCATCAATGGTGTATGATAGTTGTATTTAGTCAGACAGGTTATAAGGTTTGCGATTTAGTGTTTGGTTTATATTTTCAAGGTCTGACCAGACAGATTACAAGGGTTGCTATGGGCAGCATCACAACAGCTGCCATTATTTTCCCAGAAAAGTATTGCGCACCCATTTTATGAGGCAGAGTTGAGCCTAGAGCTCTACTGGTGGGTAAAAGGTCTTCCACTACCAAGGCTTGAACCCAAACAGCTAGAAAGCCTGTGTGTCACCAACAGCTGCTGTCATAGCTCAGTTTGAACTTAGCGTATATCTTTTCACAAAATCTCCACTTCTATTTAAATACTGAGAGATGACATCTCTTAAACTATGAGAAATCAATGGTATTCATTTTACAACACAGAATCAGAACTGTATGGAGTTGGGAAAACCAATCTCTCTTTAAAAGGGGGTTGAACCCACACCACTACAGTGGTAAGCCAGTGCACTGTCCAGTCAGTGACCACAGTTGCTGTGATTTGTAATCATCAATCAGTCAGTTGCAGTGCAGTCTTCATAACTTCATAAGGGAAGTTGGTTGCCATGGATCTCGAACACTGCTTCTCTCTCTCTCTCTCTCTCTCTCTCTCTCTCTCTCTCTCTCTCTCTCTCTCTCTCTCTCTCTCTCTAACTGTGCACTCTCTCTCTCTCTCCCTCTCTCTAACTGTGCACTCTCTCTCTCTCTCTCCCTCTCTCTCTCTCTCTGTAACTGCACTCTCTCTCTCTCTCTCTCTAACTGTGCACTCTCTCTCTCTCTCTCTCTCTCTCTCTCTCTCTCTCTCTCTCTCTAACTGTGCACTCTCTCTCTCTCTAACTGTGCACTCTCTCTCTCTCTCTCTCTCCCCCTCTCTCTCTCTCTCTCTGTAACTGTGCACTCTCTCTCTCTCTCTCTCTCTCTCTCTCTCTCTAACTGTGCACTCTCTCTCTCTAACTGTGCACTCTCTCTCTCTCTCTCTCTCTCTCTCTGTCTCTCTCTGTCTCTCTCTGTCTCTCTCTGTCTCTCTCTCTCTCTCTCTCTCTCTCTCTCTCTCTCTCTCTCTCTCTCTCTCTCTCTCTCTCTCTATATATATATATAACTGTGCACTCTCACAAGCTGCTGTTTGTGTCTCTGTTGATGTTATTTCATGTTTGTGTTGTTGCCTACCCCTTGCTTGACTGCCTTTCACTTGTCCTTTCAGTATGATCTTGTAAATGTCATGTCTTTTATGTGACCAAAATATTTGATTTCTGTTAAAAATCATTGTCCTTAACCTTTCAGGGGATCTATAAGGGAAGGTGATCGCCTGTGGTTGGGTCCAGCAGATGATGGCAGCTATAGAGACGTGAAGGTGAGGACCGTACATCGAAATCGTCTGCCTTGTAGGCTCATTCAGGCAGGTCAGGCAGCTTGCGTGGCTTTGACTGATGTTGGACGGGAAGAAGTCAGAAAGGTAATTTGTTCATTACAATTTTGTTTGTAGGTCAGTTAGGAAAATTGTATTTGTAACATACAAGGTGGCTTTAAATTAAAACATTAAAAGTGTGATAGAAATTACAATAATCATGAGATTGTCTTGTAACGTGTCAGTATTGTTGTTAAGGATGTCAAGAGTTTTAAGCACATGCCATCACAGTGTAGATGAAAATGGTGATGGCATAAGGCCTGTTTAAAGATGGCCGCCCCACTTTTGACATGCATCAAAGAGGAGCTGCATTCTGTTATCCATTTTTTGATCAGTGAAAGGGTGAAGCCCATAGAAATTCATCTGTGAATAAAGATTGAGTATGGTGATGCAGGATCTGCAACAATTAGTAGATGCGGTTGTTGTACACAGTGAGCAGCTGGCGTTAGAATTAAATTGTAAAAAGACAGGTTATGGTCATCACTAGGAAGAAAGAAGTACCACAATGTAATATACAAGTAAATGGGAATATTCTTCAACAAGTGAATCGATACAATTATCTCGGAACAGTCATAACATCTGATGGGAGATGCCTTGAAGAGATTAGAACAAGAATCGCCATGATGAAAGTAGCCTTTAGCAAGATGAAAAACATTCTGACCAATAAAAAGATGTCAATTGAAACGAGAAAAAGAGTGTTGAGGGGATACATAGAGCCTGTTCTTTTGTATGGATGTGAAACTTGGACAATGTGCAGTCAAGCTGGAAAAACATCTAATGGCTGCAGAAATGTGGTTTCTGAGGAAAATGCAAAGAATACCATGGACAGACAGAAAAACCAAAGAACAAGTCCTTCAAGAAACAAATGAAGATCGTAAACTGCTTAGAGCCATTAGATGCAGACAGTCAAATTTTTTTGGGCATGTTATGAGAAGAAATGGACTGGAGAACTTAGTGACAACTGGCAAGATCGAAGGGAATAGACCAAGAGGAAGACCAAGAGGAAAATACCTGGATGGCTTGGCCACATGGCATGGATGAGACAGGAACACTGAGCTGATCCACGACTCTGGTGATCGAGTGAAATGGCGAGTCATGACCGCCCACGCTTTCCAACATGGAACATGATTGGTTGATGGTGATGCATACTTGTCAGTCCAGCAAGTGTATGAGTGCAGTAGGAAGTTTCAAAAAGGTGTGACTTCTTTGACAGACTGTTCACGACCGGATTAGGCACACAGAGTAGTGACCACAGAGTGGTTATACACTCGACCAAAAGCATTTTTTTCTATAGGAATCCAAGCACTCTATCAGCGCTGGAGACTTGCATTGAACTCAGTGGTGACTACATAAAAAGATGATACATTTGTTCTTTACGTTTTCATAATATATTCACCCAAAAAACATTGAAGGTTTTCATTTGAAGCCCCCTTGTAACACTATATGTATGTTTTGAAATCTTATTTGATATGTGAATCTAGAGGACAAGAAAAGACATTGACACTTGATATGCTAGGATAGAGAAAACACAGTAGCAAATCTAGAAAGTCCTTCCTTTAGAATCTGCCAGTTAAAGAATATAGGGAGACCAAAAATTCCACGGAGAAGAGAGTTAGAGGTCAGTTATATGAGAAAGATGTAAACATAATTTTGTAAAGGATAGGAGATATTTGACGATAACAGATTTGAGATAAAAGGCAGAAGAAAAAGAATTTAATATGTGTGTATGGATGTTCTTGTGTGTGTTGATATAGAAAGTGCACAGCTGTTTGTTGTTTAATAGTAGCGGAGAAAAGGAGACTCAGACAGGCAGAGAGGGGTCGACAGACAGAATGACTGATTGTCAACTTATTACCTACACAGGCAGAGAGAGGTAGATAGACAAAGTGACTGATTGCCAACTTATTACCTACACAGACAGAGAGAGGTAGATAGACAAAGTGACTGATTGCCAACTTATTACCTACACAGGCAGAGAGAGGTAGATAGACAAAGTGACTGATTGCCAACTTATTACCTACACAGGCAGAGAGAGGTAGATAGACAAAGGGACTGATTGCCAATTTATTACCTACACAGGCAGAGAGAGGTAGATAGACAAAGTGACTGATTGCCAACTTATTACCTACACAGGCAGAGAGAGGTAGATAGACAAAGTGACTGATTGCCAACTTATTACCTACACAGGCAGAGAGAGGTAGATAGACAAAGTGACTGATTGCCAACTTATTACCTACACAGGCAGAGAGAGGTAGATAGACAAAGTGACTGATTGCCAACTTATTACTTACGCAGGCAGAGAAAAGTAGATAGACTGAATGACTGATTTCAACTTGCTGCAGACATGTTTAATGTGAAGATTTCACTTACTCTGATCTGCTGTTTCTTTAACATGACACATGAATACATCACATCATCACACACCAAGTTGGTGGATCAGATACAGATATTAACATTAAAGTACAAAAGGCTAGGAAATTGTGAAGTCAGGAGAAATTTAATCCAATACCAAATTTAGAATATTGAATCTTGATGGATCAGAAACATGGAGAATGTCTCAAACAGTTACTAATAAACTACTAAATAAGTCATTAATTGGTGCCTGCGCAGAATGGGAGCATGAAAATGGTATGACTGAATCACTGTTGAACTTATGGAAAGAACTAAACAAATTCCTGTGACTCAAGAAGTGAGGAAAAGATGCAGACACTGAATAGAACACATACTGAAAAAAAAAACATGTTAATGGTATAAGTGTAAATTCCTTCCTCTGAAACCTACAGAAATAGGAGACCTAAAAACATACAGAGAAGAGACTTGCAGATAGATGAATAATGTGGGGAAGACTCAGAGGGAGCTACAGGAGATAGCAAAGGACAGGAGAGCTGGTGTGTGTTGGTTGAGGGGATAAAAGGCAGAAGAAGGCATCACACACTTCTTCCTTCATTCATTCAGGCATTATACATATTGTATGCGTTGTACTGTCAGGTTGGATCAGTGATGAGAATGTTGCATTATATGGCTGTGTGGTGATCTTGAGTCAAGGGAATGAATTGCTTCAAAACAGTCTTACAATATAAACAATCCCTGCAATCCACTGTACTACACACATTTTTAGGTAGTGTTTCTTAGAACTCACGGCTCCATACTTTCAACCCACTGGATGAAATGAATGGTCATCATCATTCTTGATGGACAAACAACAACAACACAACAATATAAACCTTTATTCTTGTGAGCTCTGATTGGAACCAGATGAGAGTAAGGGAGCCAGTCAGCTAGTCTCATGATACTTTGCTTGGTTTGGTTTGTAAAGGATCCTTGTCATTGCACATGGATATCTCCCTCCATAAGTGCTCCAGTCTCCTGACAGAGATCAAACAAGCAGAATGTCACAAACTGTAGAACCAGTCAGGATCCAAACTGTGTGTGTAGTAGGAGCACACTTACTACACATATTTTTAGGTAGTGTTTCTAATTTGGAAACTTTACTTGGGCAGCGGCCTGTTCAGTCGGCTCTATACCATTTCCAACTGCTGAGTGATTTTAATGAAGGCAATGTTGTCATGGATCCTCCATTCTGCCCTGGTCTGAGAAGGTTAGACATGAAATCCCATACCCCAGGAGACTTTATCATGTCATGTCTTTAGGATTTCATGACCCTGTGGTGGTAACTGTGAGGATGATTTTTCTTCTTCTATCCTATAATCGCTTGTATGGATTGCAGGGATGAAATGATGGATATATTCATATTTCATACCTTCCTTGACTACCTGCTGTCTTCAGCAGTAAATGTAAATATGGTCATCCCATAGCCTGTCCCTTCTTGAATATGATCAGTCCAGGATTTCAGCTGTTTCCCACTTGTGCTCAGTTGTTCCTGAGAAGATCATTTTCTTTACAGAAGCATGTCATTTACACGACCAAGCCATGCACACATTTTCAGCAATTCACAACTGGCAAGAGCTGTGTTCTTTTGTTTGTTGTAACCTGTACGCACATTTTCAGCAATTCACAACTGGCAAGAGCTGTGTTCTTTTGTTGTTTGTAACCTGTACGCACATTTTTTATTTGTTCCTTACTATCATTTTGCTGGCTCCATGGCGAAGGAGTTACGGACACAGTTCATAACAGCCAATAAATGCTGGGGTTGACTGCGATGTCCTGTATAGGATATACAACTAACTTTTTAAGTATAATTTGCTGTATGCTTTGAGATTTCTGTGACTTGTATGTTTTCTAGGGAATGGTACTCTTGAGCCCAGAGTCTCCCTTGTACTGCTGTAAGGTGTTTGAGGCTGATGTGTACGTTCTCTTTCACCACAAGTGCATCACAGTCGGCTTCCAGACCACAGTACATATAGGAACGGTGTGCCAGACTGCTGTTATCACACACATAGACAGAGTGAGTATTGCCCACATTATTCTCATTGATATTGTTTGTAGCCACAGTGTGTGAGATAGATACCAAATCTCTATTCACATCCTGATCCTGCAAAACCAACAGGACAAGAGAACGAATGGCATAAAAGTAATTCTAAGTTTGTTCAGTTTGCAATAGTACTTTGTCACTAGTTGCCTTGTAAGGTGTTTATTGAACATTTAGAATTATGAAACTTATGGGCAGATCATGAAACAGATGTCAGACTAGAACATCTCTTTGTTCTGTCTCTTCTGTTAATCTTGAGAGTGTATTGAAAGTATGTTTTCTTTGTCACTATTTTCAGACATAGTGTGAACCATAATTCCTATATTGTTACTATGAAGATGTCGCACATCTGACTTCATTGTCAGCATGAAGGATGCATTGTGTATCACACATGACTTCATTGTTAGCATGAAGGACACATTGTGTATCACACATGACTTCATTGTTAGCATGAAGGACACATTGTGTATCACACATGACTTCATTGTTAGCATGAAGGACGCATTGTGTATCACATCTGACTTCATTGTTAGCATGAAGGACACATTGTGTATCACACATGACTTCATTGTCAGCATGAAGGACACATTGTGTATCACACATGACTTCATTGTTAGCATGAAGGACACATTGTGTATCACATCTGACTTCATTGTTAGCATGAAGGACGCATTGTGTATCACATCTGACTTCATTGTTAGCATGAAGGACGCATTGTGTATCACACCTGACTTCATTGTTAGCATGAAGGACGCATTGTGTATCACACATGACTTCATTGTTAGCATGAAGGACACATTGTGTATCACATCTGACTTCATTGTTAGCATGAAGGACACATTGTGTATCACACATGACTTCATTGTCAGCATGAAGGACGCATTGTGTATCACATCTGACTGCATTGTTAGCATGAAGGACGCATTGTGTATCACATCTGACTTCATTGTTAGCATGAAGGATGCATTGTGTATCACATCTGACTTCATTGTTAGCATGAAGGATGCATTGTGTATCACATCTGACTTCATTGTTAGCATGAAGGATGCATTGTGTATCACATCTGACTTCATTGTTAGCATGAAGGACACATTGTGTATCACATCTGACTTCATTGTTAGCTTGAAGGACACATTGTGAATCACATCTGACTTCATTGTTAGCATGAAGGACACATTGTGTATCACATCTGACTTCATTGTTAGCATGAAGGACACATTGTGTATCACATCTGACTTCATTGTTAGCATGAAGGACACATTGTGTATCACACCTGACTTCATTGTTAGCATTGTTAGCATGAAGGACACATTGTGTATCACACCTGACTTCATTGTTAGCATGAAGGATGCATTGTGTATCACACATGACTTCATTGTTAGCATGAAGGACGCATTGTGTATCACATCTGACTTCATTGTTAGCATGAAGGACACATTGTGTATCACATCTGACTTCATTGTTAGCATGAAGGACACATTGTGTAACACATCTAACTTCATTGTTAGCATGAAGGACACATTGTGTATCACATCTGACTTCATTGTTAGCATGAAGGACACATTGTGTATCACACATGACTTCATTGTTAGCATTGTTAGCATGAAGGACACATTGTGTATCACACCTGACTTCATTGTTAGCATGAAGGATGCATTGTGTATCACACATGACTTCATTGTTAGCATGAAGGACGCTTTGTGTATCACATCTGACTTCATTGTTAGCATGAAGGACACATTGTGTATCACATCTGACTTCATTGTTAGCATGAAGGACACATTGTGTATCACATCTAACTTCATTGTTAGCATGAAGGACACATTGTGTATCATACATGACTTCATTGTTAGCATGAAGGACACATTGTGTATCACATCTGACTTCATTGTTAGCATGAAGGACACATTGTGTATCACACCTGACTTCATTGTTAGCATTGTTAGCATGAAGGACACATTGTGTATCACACCAGACTTCATTGTTAGCATGAAGGATGCATTGTGTATCACATCTGACTTCATTGTTAGCATGAAGGACGCATTGTGTATCACATCTGACTTCATTGTTAGCACGAAGGACGCACTGTGTATCACATCTGACTTCATTGTTAGCATGAAGGATGCATTGTGTATCACATCTGACTTCATTGTTAGCATGAAGGACGCATTGTGTATCACATCTGACTTCATTGTTAGCATGAAGGACGCATTGTGTATCACATCTGACTTCATTGTTAGCATGAAGGACGCATTGTGTATCACATCTGACTTCATTGTTAGCATGAAGGACACATTGTGTATCACATCTGACTTCATTGTTAGCATGAAGGACGCATTGTGTATCACATCTGACTTCATTGTTAGCATGAAGGATGCATTGTGTATCACATCTGACTTCATTGTTAGCATGAAGGACACATTGTGTATCACATCTGACTTCATTGTTAGCATGAAGGACACATTGTGTATCACACATGACTTCATTGTTAGCATGAAGGACGCATTGTGTATCACATCTGACTTCATTGTTAGCATGAAGGATGCATTGTGTATCACATCTGACTTCATTGTCAGTATTTATTAGGGACGTTCATTTGAAACCCGTTACAATGGCTTTATTACAAAAGCATGAAAGAAACATTAACAGGTGTGGTAGAATTAAACAAAGCATTCATTTTGAATGAATTATGCACCATGGGTTGGTCAGTAGCAGTCGCCGTAGGCATTCAGGCAAGCATCCCATTGCTTAGGTAGGTGGCGAATGCCGTCCGCAACAAAAGGATTGTGGTTGCTCACTGAACCAAGTGTTTGCCGCGTTCATTACATTTGCATCTGTGTGAAATGAGAACCTTGAGAACTATTTTTAGAGGTCTGAACAAATGAAAATCACATGGTGACATATCAGGACTATAGGCTGGATGTTGCAGAATTTCCCACTTCTTCCTTGCTAATGCTTCCTGCACAATCTTTGTGACATATAGACGAGTATTATCATGCAACAAAATCACACCGTGAGAAAGCATGCCGGGTCGTTTATTCTTGATGGCTTTTTGCAGCTTGTCTAGTGCTTGCAAGTAGTGGGTAAAGTTGATATTAACACCAGGTTCTTTAAAGTCTGCCAACAATAGCCCTTCATGGTAAGAAAATGCCCTCAGCATAACCTTACCAGCGGAAACCTGTAACTTGAATATTTTAGCGTTTGGTGATTCAGCATGCTTCCATCGCATGCTCTCTCTTTTGCTGCTCGGCTCAAAGTGGTGACATATCATTCATCGTCTGCCACTATGTGGAAGAGAAATGCATCACCCTCCACTCTGTAACGCAGCAAGTGGTTCAAACACCATCCCATGCGTTCCTCTTTTTGGTAGTCGGTCAACATCCGTGGTACCCACTATGAACACACCTTCCGATATTACAGTTTCTTACGAACAACCTTTTGAATTGTCCCAATTGACACATCAAATTCTTTCGCTAGCGAACGTATGCTTCGATAACGGTTCATATGTACTGCTGCATCAATTATAGTGATGGTTTTTTCTGTTTGCAACATTATGCGCTTGACGCAGCTGTTGAAGATCTGTCGTGAGCTGACGTCCTTTCCAAAACATTTGTGACAAGTCTGTCACTGTTGTCTTCAACACACATTTGTTACCGTACGCTGCCTGTATTCTTCGATGAATGTCCACTGGTCGACATCCTTCAAATGAAAGAAACTGAATCACCGCTCTTTGAGCTTCTTTGGACGGACTTTGGATCAACCCGGCCATTTTCTCAATGGTCAGAAACAGAACCTATGCATCGGGGGACTATAAGCATGTGCTCTTTTATTCATTGGTCAGTACTTATCACGTGACTATGACATGATCATGTTCAACGTACGCAATTATGCGCGATGTGGCACGAATGGATTTCAAATGAACGCCCCTTATATATGTAAACTGCAAAAATTCAGCGACAGTTCTATTATAAATGCAAAGTACAATGCTGGGCTTCTAGCACAACAAAGCCTCAAACAGATACCAGGAACTGTTCTGGGAAGTAAAGATGGCTGGCCTGATATTGACCACATCACCCATCCAGTGCCAGTTGATCTATACAAATAGTTGGTCCGCACCATATCCCAGTATGCCTCATGGCAAGGAAAAGTTTCCTATATGTACTTACATAGCAGGATCAGAAACCAGATTGACTACATTCTGATTAGCATAAGATTTAGAAACGCACAAACAGTAGCAAAAACAGTTCCCAGTGCTGATTGTTACAGTGACCACAGACTACTTACAGGAACATTGAGGATAGAGCTGAAGAAAGTCAAGTATATAACAGGAAACACTAAATATGATTTGTGTACATTGAGTAATGACAAGCAAATACAAAACAAATTCAACATAGAAGTACAGAACAGATTTGATATATTGTCTGATCTAGAGATATTATTCCAGGATGTGAATGATCAATGGGAAATGTTAAAGAATTCAATCAGATTGGCTGCAGAAACAACTATTCCAAAATTAAAGAAGGTGGGTCGTAAGAAATGGATGACTGAAGAAATTTTACACCTAATGGAAACAAGAAGACTCAACAAAAATCATCCTGCCAGATATGAAGAAATTCACAGACAAGTCAGAATATTATGTAGGAAGGCAAAAGAATCATGGCTTGAGGAAAAGTGCTTAGAAATTGAAAAACAACACAACAGTCAAAATACCAAATTAGTGCACAAAAGAATTCAGGAACTTACTAATAAAAGAACAAGTACATCAACAGGGTGTCTAAAAACTAAAGATGGCAAAATCATAATAGAAAAAGATCAGATTCTACATGTATGGACAGATTATGTGAAAAGCCTGTATAATGATAACAGAGAGGAACAGTATGATATTAGATTTAATAATGAAGGACCACCAATTTTAAAGATAGAGGTTCAAAATATTCTTAAGCATATGAAAGCTGGCAAGGTCCCCGGTGCAGATAACATCACAACAGAAATGATTAAAGCTTTAGAAGAATTTGGATTAGAGCAAGTCACCAGACTGCTGAACACATTATATGATACTGGAGATATACCTTCTGAATTATGTAAATCTGTATTTATTGCAATCCCAAAGAAATCAGGAACCTTGGAATGTGATCAACATAGAACAATTAGTATAATGAGTCACATCACAAAGATTTTGTTATGAATTATCATGCAAAGAGTGAGGAAGAAAATACGACCTGAAATAGGGGAAGAACGATGTGGGTTTGTAGAAGGAAAGGGTACAGTAAATGCTGTGCATATGCTGCGAACAGTTATTGAATGTGCTATAGAAGTAAGCAAGGATATACACCTTTGCTTTATTGACTACACAAAGGCTTTTGATAGAGTTAGACATGTCAACATGGTAGATATGCTTGCAGATCTACAAAAAATTGATGGGAAAGACATTATACTTATAAAAAACATATATTGGAAACAACAAGCTGCCATAAGGATTGATAATGAAGTGGGACAATATCAACCTATTAAGAGAGGTGTTAGGCAGGGATGTGTAATGTCTCCAGATCTTTTTTCCCTATACAGTGAAAATATTTTCAGAAATGTAGAAGGTATAAATGGAATCAGCATTGGAGGACGAAACATCAATAACATTAGATATGCAGATGATACAGTATTGATTGCAGACAATGCACAAGATCTACAACAATTAGTAGATGCGGTTGTTGTACACAGTGAGCAGCTGGGGTTGGAATTAAATTGTAAGAAGACACAGGTTATGGTCGTCACAAGGAAGAACGAAGTACCACAATGTAATATACAAGTAAATGGGAATATTCTTCAACAAGTGAATCGGTACAATTATCTTGGAACAGTCATAACATCTGATGGGAGATGCCTTCAAGAGATTAGAACAAGAATCGCCATGGCGAAAGTAGCCTTTAGCAAGATGAAAAACATTCTGGCCAATAAAAAGATGTCAATTGAAACGAGAAAAAGATTGTTGAGGGGATACATAGAGCCTGTTCTTTTGTATGGATGTGAAACTTGGACAATGTACAGTCAAGCTGAAAAACATCTGATGGCTGCAGAAATGTGGTTTCTGAGGAAAATGCAAAGAATACCATGGACAAACAGAAAAACCAATGAGGAAAATGCAAAGAATACCTTGGACAGACAGAAAAACCAATGGCCAAGTACTACAGGAAACAAATGAAAATCATAAATTGATTAGAGAAATTAGACGTAGACAGTCACAATATTTTGGACATGTTATGAGAAGAAATGGATTGGAGAACTTAGTGACAACTGGCAAGATCGAAGGGAACAGACCAAGAGGAAGACCGCGAGGAAAATACCTGGATGGTTTGGCCACATGGCATGGACGAGTCAGGAACACTGAGCTAATCCACGACGCTGGTGATCGAGTGAAATGGTGAGTCATGACCGCCCACGCTTTCCTGCATGGCACATGATTGATTGATTGATAAGTCTAAGGTCTTTATAAGTCTAAGATCTTTACAAGTGTAAGGTCTTTCCCATCAATTTGGAGATTGGCAAGCATTTCTATCATGTCAGCGTGTCTTATTCTGTTGAAAGCTTTTCAGGTAGTCAACAAAACAATTAAAATGTAGATCAGTATTTATTTCCACAAAGTGGTCTGTTAATGATCTCAGCAGTGTTCTCATTGTACCCTTGCTATCTACAAAATCACAGTATTCCCATATGTCTGATTGTACTTTCTTCCTCTTGGTACTATGATCCAGAACAAAATCTATGTGGGGTGGCTCAAGATTGTAATTGTTCGATGTTAATGACATTATTTGGCTCCTGATTTCTTTGGGATTGCAATGAACACAGATGTATGTAAGTCAGGAGTATGTCTCCAGTGCCGTAGATTATGTTCAGCAGCCTGGAGACATGGCCTATTCCATATTCTTCGAAGGCATTGATCATTTCAGTTGTGATGTTGCCTGGACCTGGGACTTTGCTGGCTTGTGCATGGTTAAGAGCATTTAGAACTTCAGTGTTGAAACCTGGTGGTCATTCACTGTTGTAGGGAACTGCTTCTTGGGTGAATTGTTGTAGGGAACTGCTTCTTGGGTGAATTGTTGTAGGGAACTGCTTCTTGGGTGAATTGTTGTAGGGAACTGCTTCTTGGGTGAATTGTTGTAGGGAACTGCTTCTTGGGTGAATTGTTGTAGGGAACTGCTTCTTGGGTGAATTGTTGTAGGGAACTGCTTCTTGGGTGAATTGTTGTAGGGAACTGCTTCTTGGGTGAATTGTTGTAGGGAACTGCTTCTTGGGTGAATTGTTGTAGGGAACTGCTTCTTGGGTGAATTGTTGTAGGGAACTGCTTCTTGGGTGAATTGTTGTAGGGAACTGCTTCTTGGGTGAATTGTTGTAGGGAACTGCTTCTTGGGTGAATTGTTGTAGGGAACTGCTTCTTGGGTGAATTGTTGTCAAGATCTTTCATCTACTCTTATGTATCTAAAATCACACAGAGATTTTGCCTTTTGTAGTTGTCAAGCAACCTGTTGATGTGGGTGTGCTTGTCAGTGAAGTCGAGATGTCTTGTGTGCATTCACTGATGGACAATTGCTGAGTGACAGTGGCTGAAATAGATTCTTTTGTGGACATCAGTCAGGGCTGAGAGCACAACATCATTCGTGAAGTTCTCCACAATTGAAACAGTCGTGTGTTGATGCCTGTCTAGAACTTGTATTGTGCTTTGAAACTGAAGGTGCTGGTTTCCTCATGAGAATTCTTATTGAAGATGAAACCTGGTTCACTACCACCAGCCTGGAGCCAAATGGGGTTAGCAAGGAATGGTGCATACCTCATCTTGTGTGATGACAGGTATTTGATAGCACTACATGCTGAAGATGAGTGGATCAGCAGTGCCACATAGACATGTCTTTTTGGGAATCATTTTTGATCCATAATCAAAGTCAAACTAAATGTACTTGTATAGGGGTATAGGTTTTAATAACATGACAATACTTGGCTGCATACTGTCCTTGCAGCAGGCACAACCACCACGGTTTTGCAATTCTGCTGTACTCGTTAAAGCTAACCTGAGTATTTGACACATCTTATGACCACGCAGGGAGGTGGTGGGAGAACAGATAGTCAGGTCTGATGATGAGATGCATGAATGACTACATATGAAGCCAAAACAGTTGCTTACAATGGGAATCCATGTGCTTTGAAGGTTCTGGGAGACTTGTATTGAACTCATTGGTGACTAAATGAAACTTTATAAGTTTTATCACCAAGGACCACGATCTGTGGAGAGGCATGAACGCCTATGGCAGCTGGCAGGGTACTTGATGATGATGATGATGATCATGTTTTGCTGTGTCACGTTTTCTAGTTACTAATCTTCTTCTTCTTTTGTCCTTTATCTTTCAGTGGAGCAAGCAACTTACATCTCGCCTCCCTATCTTTGTCCATCTGTTGCAATCCCTCTATGGTCATATTATTCATCTCTCTATTCTCTTTTCCATGTGTTATTTGAGGTATTTACCTAGGTTAAACATGTGTATTTGAAGTACCATCATAATAATAGCCTTTTGTGATTCAGTTGTCATTAATATGATGTTTATTATGACATGAATATTTGACTGTATTATATTCTAGTTATAAAAGTACTGACTTGCTGACAGACTGTATTATATTCTAGTTATAAAAGTACTGACGTGCTGACAGACTGTGTTTTGTATTCACAGCCACACATAAAAACGAACGAGAAGGCCAGGGTGACCTTCACCTTCAAGTTTAAGCCAGAGCATATACGAGTAGGTTCAAGGCTATTATTTAGAGATGGAAGATCAAAAGGCATGGGGGAGGTCACTAAAATTAAGCCCTTTGAGGATGTCATTCGCTGATAATGCCTAATAATGGATAGAGCATGCAGCATTAACTGGAGCCATCTTCAGTTCGACGTCATCCAGTCAGGACACATTGAGGTGATCTGCCTAGAGAGTGTAGAGAAGACTGCACAGTAGGCTAGTTGTATTTTCCTTTGTATAATTACATGCCTTCTTCTTTGTAAACACCCACAGCATGTCCAGAAGACTTGATGATTTAATTAGGCTGTTGTTTTTTCCAATGGAGTAGATGAACTTATGACAAGCGCTGTTTATTGCTGTTATTCATATTGATACATGTCTTTCTTGTCCTCAAAGTAGTGCAAATGTAAATAGAAGCATTGAATGTGCAGCAAGAACACTAACTTGATCTTGTCATGCTGTCCAGGTTGCTTATATCAAGTTTGCTTTTCTCACTCATATCCTGTCCTCGTCTACCCTTTGATGAAGAGGTACTTGATAGTTCTGTGTAATGTTGGCATACACAGCCTGTTTTCATCTGCCAAACTCAGGCCTCTGTGTTGTCTGACCAGATCAAACCCTGGATGTCCACTGGAGTGTGCGCACCATGCATCAGCACACCACAGAGCCACTCAGCATAGTTTGTTCTGTGTTATTTATTACACGTGAGAGTCCAATGGGACTGTGAGTTGCCCACTTATTCATGGAGCAGTATAGTCTGTTCTGTGTTATCTAATTTATTACATGTGAGAGTCCAATGGGACTGTGAGTATGGAGTTTGTGAACAACATTTGACACACAAACAGACACAAGTATCAGTAATTTTGCATGTTCACTATGTCCAAGCATTGACAATGCCTGTGACAGAAATTCAAGTTTTATCTCAGTGCCTACTTGGCATTGGTACCTCAGTGAAAATGCACTTTCTAGGCTACATTAGGTAGGTGCACATTGCCATCACTGCAACCGGTTCTTTGTCAGAAAACTGTCATTGAAGTTTTTTATGTTTCCATAGACAAGAAATATTGTTGAACAAATATTTGTAGTTAATATTAATTATTTATATATTTCCCTGAATTTTAACAAAAATAGGTTTTCACACAAAACATGTGATTTACCTAGAGGGTGCCTGCTGTTGGAACTGAAAGCTGTTCTACTCATTTCTGCTGTCTACCACATAGAGTAAGGTCATTGCGGTTGTTGACAGCAAAATTATTCATAATTATTCCCAGTGATTGTGTAAATGTGTACTTATCTATTCAGCATTTAAACAATTGTGTACATAACACTGTTATTGTTTTCATTCTCTATCTGACATAGTTTCTCCCTTCCTATAGTTTGATAGTAGGATGGATACATAGGTAGTATATTGATGTTTACACACATTTTAAAGTATCATCATTGCTTGAAAATTAGTAATAAAGCTAAAAATATGGCTGGCATATGTATCTCCTCCTATTGTTTTTTCCTGATTAAAAGCTTAATCTGTGTTGATACTCTCTTCAATCCAGCAGACGCACCTGGCAGACGCATTGAATAGTCTGATCATGGGTTGTAGCCATTGTAATTAATTTATGGTAGAATTGTGGTGTGAAATCATTGTCAGTGGCACTATACATAAAACAGATTGATGCTAAATGACATACAGTAATACCTATATATGTTACCGAAACTGAAAACAGGCAAGAAAATGATCAAACAGTGGATCAAGATATGGACACAGTTGAAAGCAAAAGTTGATAGTTGTATCAGTGTCTGATAGAGCTACACTACACATGGTCCACGGTCACAGGGTCACATTGTGGCTGTTTCTGGTGGAGCTGACGTCAAATAACAAGAGGAAAAAAATATTAATGTGTCTGTATGTTCTTTTGTTGTTGTTTATAATTTACTATTTGAGATGGTTGAAAATTTTTTTTTTAATGTTGAAATTTTTAAAACGTTTGTTTTAAAGCAAACACACACAAACAATTTTGTGAATTAACTGTAGTCCTGTTAATAATCTTTTGTTTGCAAATTTTTACTGTGCCATTGTTTTAAAAGCCAAAGCATTATTTTTATAGTTCTGACTGAATGATTTTTATTGTACCGTTTCTTTCCAGTCCGATTTTGAAAAATCCGACTTGTCTTTTGGAAAAAAACAAAATGATTAAATGGTTCATTTGCCAAGCATCATAAAAGAGTTGGATGCTGTAATGCTATGTAAACAAAATTGTTGTGTATTGAAACTGATTTTTGGTATTTATAATCTCTGGATGAGTTTGTGAATTGCTTTTGAGATTTGAAAATGTTCTCCTATTTCTAAAAATTGCTAGAAATAGTTCTGTCTTGCCTTTTGTGAGGTGGCTGTGTTTGGTGTGACAGACACATGGTACATGTATTAGGGTATGTTATCAGAACATTGTTGGTGGTCTGATGATGTCAGTCACAGATATGAGGGAAAGTTAAGGCCGTGGTGTTGCATATGAAAGATGACCTCACCCCTCTCCTACAGGGGGCTCTGTGCTGGTTTGACACAAGCCCGCAATACTTCTGGCTTATGCCCTTATCATACACCATAGATAAACGACCATCAAATAACATTTGAGTTTGTCCAATGAATGAAAATTCTACAGAATGAAATGATAATCTGGCTCAGATGTTCACTGCATGTCGTCTTCTATGAGGAATATCAGTTCTTTGAGAGAAAACCTCACTTCCTTGTCAAGTCTGACCACGCCCCAGTGCTGGAACTAACTGTAGCTGTGTGTACATGTGGCTGTTGAATCAGCTGAGTCCTGTTCTGAGTCTACAGATGGGCACTTGTCCAGCAGATAATAGTCAGCCTGTGGTTGAACACGTGACTTTCTGGGGGCTTTCAGTAGATTTGTCTGTTGGTAATATGTAACTGGTATATCTGGTGGTAATATGTAACTGGTATATCTGGTGGTAATATGTAACTGGTATATCTGGTGGTAATATGTAACTGGAATAGCTGGTGGTGTCCTAGCTCCTTCTTTGGCAATTTGTCAGCCCTGTCATTTCCTGGTATATTGCAATGGGACATGATCCACATCGATGAGAATTATTACATGGTGTATATTTTCTGATTTTACCAGTCCACCGGCTGCAGTTAATTGCTCTGTCTTCAGAATCTTAATTGCTGCAGTACTTTTCAGTTACTATGCTTACAGCTGCACTGGGTTTGTCTGGGTATTTTATACATATACACCAAACCCTCCATCTTTTGTTGCATTCTGTGTTGATCCATCTTGTGTGTATCCAATATCTGTGTGAGCATGGAGTGTAGATTAACCAACCACTTCTTTACACTGATTTGATGTGGTGTGATTCACTATAACAACGTTGATTGTGTTTCATCCTCTTAAGTGTGCTTAAGTGAATAGCTTAAATGAAGTGTGTAAGGAACAAAACATGAAAATTGGTATCAGTAAGACAGAGGTAATTACTATAACCAAAGAAGAAAAAACAACAAAGATTAATCTAAAAGAACACCCCCTGAAACAAGTAAAGAGCTTCAAGTACTTGGGAAATATTATCCAATGGCAGATCATAAGACGAGATCGAAAATAGATGTAATACGGCAAACCAACTCATTGGTCAAATGGCACCAATACTAAAGAACAAACATGAATCAATAGTCACTAAGAAACCACTTTAGAACACAATCTTTTTACCAACTCTATGCTACCAATGCCATACCTGGACAATGACAGAAAAAGAGAAAAGAAAAATCACAACAGAAATGAGATTCCTGAGAAGAATACTCAATGTATCAAGAAGAGAGAAAATCAGAAATGAAGAAATGACTAAAGTGGGGCTTATGGCAGCGCTAGATTTTATCAGAAGAGAGCTAGTTAAATGGTTTGGCCATGCAAGTAGATTACCAACAAACAGTATACCACAACAAGCAATGATGTACAGACCAGAGGGAAACAGAGGAAGAGGCCGACCACGCAAACAATGGACAGAGGGAATAGCAGAATCCTTGAGAATCTCGATACATGAAGCCCATAAACAGGCACTCTCCCGTTTATGTTTCACTGCAAGGTACAAGAGGAACAGGATGAGATGAGAAGTGTGCTATGTATGTAAAACGTTTTCTCTGTTTTCCTGTTTGAGCTTATCAGGCACTAGTGTTTACAGTACCTGGCTTGAAAGGTGGCATTTTCAGCGTTGTTTTCTTGTAGGATTTCTACATGTATGTGTGTGGTATGCATTTTATTCACTTATTTATTTTTGGACTAGTTTTAATGCCATTGTTGCAAAATAGTTTATTAATGTTGTGATGGAATCAGTCTGCATAAGATTTTAAATAACTGCAACAAGAATTGCAGTCCTGTCTGTTTGCTGCCTACAGCCAGCGATCATTTAAGTATCTGGAAGATTCTATTGTGCAGGTATCTAAGCTTGTGAGGATAGGCATGTATCATCATAATCATATTTTTGTGCATGTGTAATATTGGCTTTGTTTTCTGGCTACAGAAATTGTCTTCAAACATCTCCAATTCTTCAACACATCCATACAGGATCTCAGCTGATCCTAGTCTTGTCTTCATCACATCCTTAGAATTCTTCACCTATCCTAGTCCATCTTCATCACATCCCTAGAAGATCTCATCTGCCCTAGTCTGTCTTTATCACATCCCTAGAAGATCTCATCTGCCCTAGTCCGTCTTCATCACATCCCTAGAAGATCTCATCTGCCCTAGTCTATCTTCATCACATCCCTAAAAGATCTCATCTGCCCTAGTCTGTCTTCATCACATCCCTAGAAGATCTCATCTGCTCTAGTCTCATCACATCCCTAGAAGATCTCATCTGCCCTAGTCTATCTTCATCACATCCCTAGAAGATCTCATCTACCCTAGTCTGTCTTCATCACATCCCCACAAGGTCTCAATCTATTCTATTACAGAAGACAGTGAGTGCAGCAGCCTGATGTCATGTCAGATTAGTCAGTTTTAAGGCAGACACAAAATCTCTGAACATGCCATTACTGTATTCCAGATTTGCGACATTCTCATAAATGTATTCTTAGGGAAATGTGATGCTTTCCCTTTGGCTTCCACATCCCACAAGAATGATTTATGACCTGCTCCTTTGACAGCAAACTCTACATACTATATTTTACAAATGTTATATCTCTGTATGTCTTTATTTCTCATCTCCGATGGGAATACATTGTGAGAAATGCATCATATTGTTGTGTGAATGCCATAGACTGTACTAACAAACCTAGTTAGTACTCTAGTACATACGCAGTATATGGCACAGCCTCTTGCTTCTAGGCTACAAACCTGTACAGCACATGACTGTATCGAATACCATAGGCCAATGTAACACAGCAGTGGTGAGTTGTCTTCTAGGCTACAAACCTGTACAGCACATGACTGTACCGAATACCATAGGCCAATGTAACACAGCAGTGGTAAGTTGTCTTCTAGGCTACAAACCTGTACAGCACATGACTGTACCGAATACCATAGGCCAATGTAACACAGCAGTGGTGAGTTGTCTTCTAGGCTACAAACCTGTACAGCACATGACTGTACCGAATACCATAGGCCAATGTAACACAGCAGTGGTGAGTTGTCTTCTGAACACAGACAAATTATAATGAAAATATTGTACAGAAGATTAATCTGAAGTGGTCACAGTCTTATGTGTGGTTTGTTGACATACTATCCTTAAAACTTGTCTCTGTTGAAGCGGTTAATGTTGTTATGGTTTTCTGGGATTTTATTTATTTTTTATTTATTATTATTATTCATTTCATCTATAACTTGTTTTATGGAATGTATTATATATAATAGTTTTTAAATATGTACTTGTTACTTGTGTAGAAGCACAATGACATTATTTATTAAATATGTATAGACACACATACAAGCAGCATATCTTCAGACACATGGCAGCCCATGGTGAACAGTTTCTATCAATGTACACATCAGCATCTGAAACTGGTTTGCTGGGAAATATGGTCTCAGTCAGACATGTGACATCCCCAGTTTCCCTTGGGTTTGTCTGGGCTGATGTTTTCTCAAGTCTCCCTTTGTAATCATAATCCTGACAGGCTATGTCAATTTCTGTTTCTGAACATACATGATGAATAAGCAGTCAGAAATCTGAGAGACATGTGACAGGTACTTGACTGCTGTTGACAAGCCTGGCGGCTACGTGTGCCAGGAGCTGTGTGGGTGTAGTGGCTTCACACTCGCCTGCTGTAACGCTGGTCTTGGATGCCATCCGCATCAAGGTGGTTGCTAATGTTTTAAATTAACCTCAGCACCCCCCCCCCCCCCCAGCTATACTGGGGAAGTCAAGGTGGCTGGCATGACACCGGTCACATCAGTCACTGAGTGCTGTTTGGTCTATACAAGTGTGGGTCTAGCAGTCACATCAGCCACTGAGTGCTATTTGGTCTATACAAGTGTGGGTCTAGCAGTCACATCAGCCACTGAGTGCTGTTTGGTCTATACAAGTGTGGGTCTAGCAGCCACATCAGCCACTGAGTGCTGTTTGGTCTATACAAGTGTGGGTCTAGCAGCCACATCAGTCACTGAGTGCTGTTTGGTCTATACAAGTGTGGGTCTAGCAGTCACATCAGTCACTGAGTGCTGTTTGGTCTATACAAGTGTGGGTCTAGCAGTCACATCAGTCGCTGAGTGCTGTTTGGTCTATACAAGTGTGGGTCTAGCAGCCACTGAATGCTGTTTGGTCTATACAAGTGTGGGTCTAGCAGCCACTGAGTGCTGTTTGGTCTATACAAGTGTGGGTCTAGCAGCCTCATCAGCCACTGAGTGCTGTTTGGTCTATACAAGTGTGGGTCTAGCAGTCGCATCAGTCACTGAGTGCTGATTGGTCTATACAAGTGTGGGTCTAGCAGCCACATCAGTCACTGAGTGCTGTTTGGTCTATACAAGTGTGGGTCTAGCAGCCACTGAGTGCTGTTTGGTCTATACAAGTGTGGGTCTAGCAGTCACATCAGCCACTGAGTGCTGTTTGGTCTATACAAGTGTGGGTCTAGCAGTCACATCAGTCACTGAGTGCTGTTTGGTCTATACAAGTGTGGGTCTAGCAGCCACTGAGTGCTGTTGGGTCTATACAAGTGTGGGTCTAGCAGTCACATCAGCCACTGAGTGCTGTTTGGTCTATACAAGTGTGGGTCTAGCAGCCACTGAGTGCTGTTTGGTCTATACAAGTGTGGGTCTAGCAGTCACATCAGCCACTGAGTGCTGTTTGGTCTATACAAGTGTGGGTCTAGCAGTCACATCAGTCACTGCGTGCTGTTTGGTCTATACAAGTGTGGGTCTAGCAGTCACATCAGTCACTGAGTGCTGTTTGGTCTATACAAGTGTGGGTCTAGCAGCCACTGAGTGCTGTTTGGTCTATACAAGTGTGGGTCTAGCAGCCACATCAGCCACTGAGTGCTGTTTGGTCTATACAAGTGTGGGTCTAGCAGTCACATCAGTCACTGAGTGCTGTTTGGTCTATACAAGTGTGGGTCTAGCAGTCACATCAGTCACTGAGTGCTGTTTGGTCTATACAAGTGTGGGTCTAGCGATCACATCAGTCACTGAGTGCTGTTTGGTCTATACAAGTGTGGGTCTAGCAGTCACATCAGTCACTGAGTGCTGTTTGGTCTATACAAGTGTGGGTCTAGCAGTCACATCAGCCACTGAGTGCTGTTTGGTCTATACAAGTGTGGGTCTAGCAGTCACATCAGCCACTGAGTGCTGTTTGGTCTATACAAGTGTGGGTCTAGCAGTCACATCAGTCACTGAGTGCTGTTTGGTCTATACAAGTGTGGGTCTATCAGTCACATCAGCCACTGAGTGCTGTTTGGTCTATACAAGTGTGGGTCTAGCAGTCGCATCAGCCACTGAGTGCTGTTTGGTCTATACAAGTGTGGGTCTAGCAGTCACATCAGTCACTGAGTGCTGTTTGGTCTATACAAGTGTGGGTCTAGCAGTCACATCAGTCACTGAGTGCTGTTTGGTCTATACAAGTGTGGGTCTTGCAGTCACATCAGTCACTGAGTGCTGTTTGGTCTATACAAGTATGGGTCTAGCAGTCACATCAGCCACTGAGTGCTGTTTGGTCTATACAAGTATGGGTCTAGCTCTCTATGCCCAGTGTGCGGTAGGTGTGTGAAAATGACCTTGACTTTGTACCACATCCACTACTGGTTTAGCAAGTGCTACAGGCTTGTATGTGCTATATGGTCATGCAGCTGAGAAAGCTTGTGTGTGCTATATGGTCGTGCAGCTGAGAAAGCTTGTGTGTGCTGTATGGTCATGCAGCTGAAAGCTTATATGTGCTGTATGGCCGTGCAGCTGAAAGCTTGTGTGTGCTGTCATCTGTGTTACAAAACACAACTTTTACATCATAGTCACTGTGTAGTTGTAATTACGAGTGTTTCTTAAAGCTTTAACCAAATTCTTCATTTTATAAGTCAACATACATTTCGATAGTGGCCTTGTTATTAAAATAACAAACAGGCGTATTTGTGTCTGTGACTCTATCCAACTATAAATGTAAATGATTGTTAAAGTAATGGTAGTGCATAATTTCATATTTAGTAATGCCTTACGTGGCATTTGAGATATCTGAACTTTCGTTCATGAATACTTTCTGAATGTCAGTGTCTAGTGTTTCTTTTTTTTCTTTTTTTGAAGGTAAGACATGTGCTTTTTTTATACTGTTGGTAATAACTACTTTTAATGTTAAAGTGTACTTTCTTTCATTAGCCATGTTATTTTCACATGTGTGTTTTATTGACGAGTTTTATTGACCCGTTTTATGTTGAATTTTTGTTGTTGCCTGATTGGATTATTAGCTCTGCGGATATGCATACATAAACACTTTTTTTTCTCTCTGTTGGATTACATTATTTCTTTATTGGTTTGTTAATATGTGTTTGTGTTTGTTTACTTTAAACCCCTTGACATAATTGTACAGAAGTTCCAGAGTGTCAAAATAAGATGGTAAGCAAAGATCAGTTAATATTTAGTTTCAGTTCATTCCTTCACTAATTCTCAGAGGCTTCACATTGATGCTGGCTGATCAAATCAAGCGATGGGAGGCTTGAGTGGGCGGGTTAGCGAGGTTGATAACAAACTGCCCAGAAATATCATGAGCACTACTGGGTTAGGTTCAATGCCTGGGCTGGTCAGTTCCAAAAGTGAGGGAAAGATAGGTCTACACAATGTGATGAAGCTATATAAATCAGACAGCGATGGGAGGCTTGAGTGGGCGGGTTAGCGAGGTTGATAGCAAACTGCCCAGAAATATCATGAGCACTACTGGGTTAGGTTCAATGCCTGGGCTGGTCAGTTCCAAAAGTGAGGAAAAGATAGGTCTACACAATGTGATGAAGCTATATAAATCAGAAAGTGAGGAAAAGATAGGTCTACACAATATAATGAAGCTATATCAATCAGAAAGTGAGGGAAAGATAGGTCTACACAATATAATGAAGCTATATAAATCAGAAAGTGAGGAAAAGATAGGTCTACACAATGTGATGAAGCTATATAAATCAGAAAGCGAGGAAAAGATAGGTCTACACAATATAATGAAGCTATATCAATCAGAAAGTGAGGGAAAGATAGGTCTACACAATATAATGAAGCTATATCAATCAGAAAGTGAGGGAAAGATAGGTCTACACAATATAATGAAGCTATATAAATCAGAAAGTGAGGAAAAGATAGGTCTACACAATATAATGAAGCTATATCAATCAGAAGGTGAGGAAAAGATAGGTCTACACAATATAATGAAGCTATATCAATCAGACAGTGAGGGAAAGATAGGTCTACACAATGTGATGAAGCTATATCAATCAGAAAGTGAGGAAAAGATAGGTCTACACAATGTGATGAAGCTATATCAATCAGAAAGTGAGGGAAAGATAGGTCTACACAATGTAATGAAGCTATATCAATCAGAAAGTGAGGAAAAGATAGGTCTACACAATGTGATGAGCTATATAAATCAGAAAGTGAGGGAAAGATAGGTCTACACAATGTAATGAAGCTATATCAATCAGAAAGTGAGGAAAAGATAGGTCTACACAATGTGATGAAGCTATATAAATCAGAAAGTGAGGGAAAGATAGGTCTACACAATATAATGAAGCTATATCAATCAGAAAGTGAGGAAAAGATAGGTCTACACAATGTAATGAAGCTATATCAATCAGAAAGTGAGGAAAAGATAGGTCTACACAATGTGATGAAGCTATATCAATCAGACAGTGAGGGAAAGCTAGGTCTACACAATGTGATGAAGTTATATAAATCAGACAGTGAGGGAAAGAGATAGGTCTACACAATGTGATGAAGCTATATCAATCAGACAGTGAGGGAAAGATAGGTCTACACAATGTGATGAAGTTATATAAATCAGAAAGTGTGGGAAAGATAGGTCTACACAATGTAATGAAGCTATATAAATCAGAAAGTGAGGGAAAGATAGATCTACACAATGTAATGAAGCTATATAAATCAGAAAGTGAGGAAAAGATAGATCTACACAATATAATGAAGCTATATAAATCAGAAAGTGAGGAAAAGATAGATCTACACAATGTAATGAAGCTATATAAATCAGAAAGTGAGGAAAAGATAGATCTACACAATATAATGAAGCTATATAAATCAGAAAGTGAGGGAAAGATAGGTCTACACAATATAATGAAGCTATATAAATCAGAAAGTGAGGGAAAGATAGGTCTACACAATGTAATGAAGTTATATAAATCAGAAAGTGAGGAAAAGATAGATCTACACAATATAATGAAGCTATATAAATCAGAAAGTGAGGGAAAGATAGGTCTACACAATATAATGAAGCTATATAAATCAGAAAGTGAGGGAAAGATAGGTCTACACAATGTAATGAAGTTATATAAATCAGAAAGTGTGGGAAAGATAGGTCTACACAATATAATGAAGCTATATAAATCAGAAAGTGAGGGAAAGATAGGTCTACACAATGTGATGAAGTTATATAAATCAGAAAGTGTGGGAAAAATAGGTCTACACAATGTGATGAAGCTATATAAATCAGAAAGTGAGGGAAAGATAGGTCTACACAATGTGATGAAGCTATATAAATCAGAAAGTGAGGGAAAGATAGGTCTACACAATATAATGAAGCTATATAAATCAGAAAGTGAGGGAAAGATAGGTCTACACAATGTGATGAAGCTATATAAATCAGACAGTGAGGGAAAGATAGGTCTATACAATATAATGAAGCTATATCAATCAGGCAGTGAGGGAAAGATAGGTCTACACAATGTAATGAAGCCATATCAATCAGAAAGTGAGGAAAAGATAGGTCTACACAATGTGATGAAGCTATATAAATCAGAAAGTGAGGGAAAGATAGGTCTACACAATGTAATGAAGCCATATCAATCAGAAAGTGAGGAAAAGATAGGTCTACACAATGTGATGAAGCTATATAAATCAGAAAGTGAGGGAAAGATAGGTCTACACAATGTAATGAAGCTATATAAATCAGAAAGTGAGGGAAAGATAGGTCTACACAATATAATGAAGCTATATAAATCAGAAAGTGGGGGAAAGATAGGTCTACACAATATAATGAAGCTATATAAATCAGAAAGTGAGGAAAAGATAGGTCTACAGAATGTGATGAAGCTATATAAATCAGACTGAGGGAAAGATAGGTCTACACAATGTAATGAAGCTATATCAATCAGACAGTGAGGGAAAGATAGGTCTACACAATATAATGAAGCTATATAAATCAGACAGCTGCTTCGGGACACAATGTTATTATAAGAGGCTGGGCTAAACACGTGACAACCCATCAACGTGTCTTGTGTCATTGTGTTTTGTAAACATGTTTCTATATCTTGGTGCTTTCCGAGTCCACCAGCCATCTCAGCTGATAGACTGAGCACGTTTTACATACCAGGACAGGGTGGATGTAGTGTTTCTATATCTTGGTGCTTTCCGAGTCCACCAGCCATCTCAGCTGATAGACTGAGCACATTTTACATACCAGGACAGGGTGGATGTAGTGTTTCTATATCTTGGTGCTTTCTGAGTTCACCAGCCATCTCAGCTGATAGACTGAGCACGTTTTACATACCAGGACAGGGTGGATGTAGTGTTTCTATATCTTGGTGCTTTCTGAGTTCACCAGCCATCTCAGCTGATAGACTGAGCACTTGTTACATACCAGGACAGGGTGGATGTAGTGTTTCTATATCTTGGTGCTTTCTGAGTCCACCAGCCATCTCAGCTGATAGACTGAGCACATTTTACATACCAAGACAGCGTGGATGTAGTGTTTCTATATCTTGGTGCTTTCTGAGTTCACCAGCCATCTCAGCTGATAGACTGAGCACGTTTTACATACCAGGACAGGGTGGATGTAGTGTTTCTATATCTTGGTGCTTTCTGAGTCCACCAGCCATCTCAGCTGATAGACTGAGCACTTGTTACATACCAGGACAGGGTGGATGTAGTGTTTCTATATCTTGGTGCTTTCTGAGTCCACCAGATATCTCAGCTGATAGACTGAGCACGTTTTACATACCAGGACAGGGTGGATGTAGTGTTTCTATATCTTGGTGCTTTCTGAGTCCACCAGCCATCTCAGCTGATAGACTGAGCACTTGTTACATACCAGGACAGGGTGGATGTAGTGTTTCTATATCTTGGTGCTTTCTGAGTCCACCAGAAATCTCAGCTGATAGACTGAGCACTTGTTACATACCAGGACAGGGTGGATGTAGTGTTTCTATATCTTGGTGCTTTCTGAGTCCACCAGCCATCTCAGCTGATAGACTGAGCACTTGTTACATACCAGGACAGGGTGGATGTAGTGTTTCTATATCTTGGTGCTTTCTGAGTCCACCAGCCATCTCAGCTGATAGACTGAGCACTTGCTACATACCAGGACAGGGTGGATGTAGTGTTTCTATATCTTGGTGCTTTCTGAGTCCACCAGCCATCTCAGCTGATAGACTGAGCACTTGTTACATACCAGGACAGGGTGGATGTAGTGTTTCTATATCTTGTTGCTTTCTGAGTCCACCAGCCATCTCAGCTGATAGACTGAGCACTTGTTACATACCAGGACAGGGTGGATGTAGTGTTTCTATATCTTGGTGCTTTCTGAGTCCACCAGCCATCTCAGCTGATAGACTGTGCACTTGTTACATACCAGGACAGGGTGGATGTAGTGTTTCTATATCTTGGTGCTTTCTGAGTCCACCAGCCATCTCAGCTGATAGACTGAGCACTTGTTACATACCAGGACTGGGTGGATGTAGTATTTCTATATCTTGGTGCTTTCTGAGTTCACCAGCCATCTCAGCTGATAGACTGAGCACTTGTTACATACCAGGACAGGGTGGATGTAGTGTTTCTATATCTTGGTGCTTTCTGAGTCCACCAGCCATCTCAGCTGATAGACTGAGCACTTGTTACATACCAGGACAGGGTGGATGTAGTGTTTCTATATCTTGGTGCTTTCTGAGTCCACCAGAAATCTCAGCTGATAGACTGAGCACTTGTTACATACCAGGACAGGGTGGATGTAGTGTTTCTATATCTTGGTGCTTTCTGAGTCCACCAGCCATCTCAGCTGATAGACTGAGCACTTGCTACATACCAGGACAGGGTGGATGTAGTGTTTCTATATCTTGGTGCTTTCTGAGTCCACCAGCCATCTCAGCTGATAGACTGAGCACTTGTTACATACCAGGACAGGGTGGATGTAGTGTTTCTATATCTTGGTGCTTTCTGAGTCCACCAGCCATCTCAGCTGATAGACTGAGCACTTGTTACATACCAGGACAGGGTGGATGTAGTGTTTCTATATCTTGGTGCTTTCTGAGTCCACCAGCCATCTCAGCTGATAGACTGAGCACTTGTTACATACCAGGACAGGGTGGATGTAGTGTTTCTATATCTTGGTGCTTTCTGAGTCCACCAGCCATCTCAGCTGATAGACTGAGCACTTGTTACATACCAGGACAGGGTGGATGTAGTGTTTCTATATCTTGGTGCTTTCTGAGTCCACCAGAAATCTCAGCTGATAGACTGAGCACTTGTTACATACCAGGACAGGGTGGATGTAGTGTTTCTATATCTTGGTGCTTTCTGAGTCCACCAGCCATCTCAGCTGATAGACTGAGCACTTGCTACATACCAGGACAGGGTGGATGTAGTGTTTCTATATCTTGGTGCTTTCTGAGTCCACCAGCCATCTCAGCTGATAGACTGAGCACTTGTTACATACCAGGACAGGGTGGATGTAGTGTTTCTATATCTTGTTGCTTTCTGAGTCCACCAGCCATCTCAGCTGATAGACTGAGCACTTGTTACATACCAGGACAGGGTGGATGTAGTGTTTCTATATCTTGGTGCTTTCTGAGTCCACCAGCCATCTCAGCTGATAGACTGTGCACTTGTTACATACCAGGACAGGGTGGATGTAGTGTTTCTATATCTTGGTGCTTTCTGAGTCCACCAGCCATCTCAGCTGATAGACTGAGCACTTGTTACATACCAGGACTGGGTGGATGTAGTATTTCTATATCTTGGTGCTTTCTGAGTTCACCAGCCATCTCAGCTGATAGACTGAGCACTTGTTACATACCAGGACAGGGTGGATGTAGTGTTTCTATATCTTGGTGCTTTCTGAGTCCACCAGCCATCTCAGCTGATAGACTGAGCACTTGTTACATACCAGGACAGGGTGGATGTAGTGTTTCTATATCTTGGTGCTTTCTGAGTCCACCAGAAATCTCAGCTGATAGACTGAGCACTTGTTACATACCAGGACAGGGTGGATGTAGTGTTTCTATATCTTGGTGCTTTCTGAGTCCACCAGCCATCTCAGCTGATAGACTGAGCACTTGTTACATACCAGGACAGGGTGGATGTAGTGTTTCTATATCTTGGTGCTTTCTGAGTCCACCAGCCATCTCAGCTGATAGACTGAGCACTTGTTACATACCAGGACAGGGTGGATGTAGTGTTTCTATATCTTGGTGCTTTCTGAGTCCACCAGCCATCTCAGCTGATAGACTGAGCACTTGTTACATACCAGGACAGGGTGGATGTAGTGTTTCTATATCTTGGTGCTTTCTGAGTCCACCAGCCATCTCAGCTGATAGACTGAGCACTTGTTACATACCAGGACAGGGTGGATGTAGTGTTTCTATATCTTGGTGCTTTCTGAGTCCACCAGCCATCTCAGCTGATAGACTGAGCACTTGTTACATACCAGGACAGGGTGGATGTAGTGTTTCTATATCTTGGTGCTTTCTGAGTCCACCAGCCATCTCAGCTGATAGACTGAGCACTTGTTACATACCAGGACAGGGTGGATGTAGTGTTTCTATATCTTGGTGCTTTCTGAGTCCACCAGCCATCTCAGCTGATAGACTGAGCACTTGTTACATACCAGGACAGGGTGGATGTAGTGTTTCTATATCTTGGTGCTTTCTGAGTCCACCAGCCATCTCAGCTGATAGACTGAGCACTTGTTACATACCAGGACAGGGTGGATGTAGTGTTTCTATATCTTGGTGCTTTCTGAGTCCACCAGCCATCTCAGCTGATAGACTGAGCACTTGTTACATACCAGGACAGGGTGGATGTAGTGTTTCTATATCTTGGTGCTTTCTGAGTCCACCAGCCATCTCAGCTGATAGACTGAGCACTTGTTACATACCAGGACAGGGTGGATGTAGTGTTTCTATATCTTGGTGCTTTCTGAGTCCACCAGCCATCTCAGCTGATAGACTGAGCACTTGTTACATACCAGGACAGGGTGGATGTAGTGTTTCTATATCTTGGTGCTTTCTGAGTCCACCAGCCATCTCAGCTGATAGACTGAGCACTTGTTACATACCAGGACAGGGTGGATGTAGTGTTTCTATATCTTGGTGCTTTCTGAGTCCACCAGCCATCTCAGCTGATAGACTGAGCACTTGTTACATACCAGGACAGGGTGGATGTAGTGTTTCTATATCTTGGTGCTTTCTGAGTCCACCAGCCATCTCAGCTGATAGACTGAGCACTTGTTACATACCAGGACAGGGTGGATGTAGTGTTTCTATATCTTGGTGCTTTCTGAGTCCACCAGCCATCTCAGCTGATAGACTGAGCACTTGTTACATACCAGGACAGGGTGGATGTAGTGTTTCTATATCTTGGTGCTTTCTGAGTCCACCAGCCATCTCAGCTGATAGACTGAGCACTTGTTACATACCAGGACAGGGTGGATGTAGTGTTTCTATATCTTGGTGCTTTCTGAGTCCACCAGCCATCTCAGCTGATAGACTGAGCACTTGTTACATACCAGGACAGGGTGGATGTAGTGTTTCTATATCTTGGTGCTTTCTGAGTCCACCAGCCATCTCAGCTGATAGACTGAGCACTTGTTACATACCAGGACAGGGTGGATGTAGTGTTTCTATATCTTGGTGCTTTCTGAGTCCACCAGCCATCTCAGCTGATAGACTGAGCACTTGTTACATACCAGGACAGGTGGATGTAGTGTTTCTATATCTTGGTGCTTTCTGAGTCCACCAGCCATCTCAGCTGATAGACTGAGCACTTGTTACATACCAGGACAGGGTGGATGTAGTGTTTCTATATCTTGGTGCTTTCTGAGTCCACCAGCCATCTCAGCTGATAGACTGAGCACTTGTTACATACCAGGACAGGGTGGATGTAGTGTTTCTATATCTTGGTGCTTTCTGAGTCCACCAGCCATCTCAGCTGATAGACTGAGCACTTGTTACATACCAGGACAGGGTGGATGTAGTGTTTCTATATCTTGGTGCTTTCTGAGTCCACCAGCCATCTCAGCCTGATAGACTGAGCACTTGTTACATACCAGGACAGGGTGGATGTAGTGTTTCTATATCTTGGTGCTTTCTGAGTCCACCAGAAATCTCAGCTGATAGACTGAGCACTTGTTACATACCAGGACAGGGTGGATGTAGTGTTTCTATATCTTGGTGCTTTCTGAGTCCACCAGCCATCTCAGCTGATAGACTGAGCACTTGTTACATACCAGGACAGGGTGGATGTAGTGTTTCTATATCTTGGTGCTTTCTGAGTCCACCAGCCATCTCAGCTGATAGACTGAGCACTTGTTACATACCAGGACAGGGTGGATGTAGTGTTCTATATCTTGGTGCTTTCTGAGTCCACCAGCCATCTCAGCTGATAGACTGAGCACTTGTTACATACCAGGACAGGGTGGATGAGTGTTTCTATATCTTGGTGCTTTCTGAGTCCACAGCCATCTCAGCTGATAGACTGAGCACTTGTTACATACCAGGACAGGGTGGATGTAGTGTTTCTATATCTTGGTGCTTTCTGAGTCCACCAGCCATCTCAGCTGATAGACTGAGCACTTGTTACATACCAGGACAGGGTGGATGTAGTGTTTCTATATCTTGGTGCTTTCTGAGTCCACCAGCCATCTCAGCTGATAGACTGAGCACTTGTTACATACCAGGACAGGGTGGATGTAGTGTTTCTATATCTTGGTGCTTTCTGAGTCCACCAGAAATCTCAGCTGATAGACTGAGCACTTGTTACATACCAGGACAGGGTGGATGTAGTGTTTCTATATCTTGGTGCTTTCTGAGTCCACCAGAAATCTCAGCTGATAGACTCGAGCACTTGTTACATACCAGGACAGGGTGGATGTAGTGTTTCTATATCTTGGTGCTTTCTGAGTCCACCAGCCATCTCAGCTGATAGACTGAGCACTTGTTACATACCAGGACAGGGTGGATGTAGTGTTTCTATATCTTGGTGCTTCTGAGTCCACCAGCCATCCTCAGCTGATAGACTGAGCACTTGTTACATACCAGGACAGGGTGGATGTAGTGTTTCTATATCTTGGTGCTTTCTGAGTCCACCAGCCATCTCAGCTGATAGACTGAGCACTTGTTACATACCAGGACAGGGTGGATGTAGTGTTTCTATATCTTGGTGCTTTCTGAGTCCACCAGCCATCTCAGCTGATAGACTGAGCACTTGTTACATACCAGGACAGGGTGGAGTAGTGTTTCTATATCTTGGTGCTTTCTGAGGTCCACCAGCCATCTCAGCTGATAGACTGAGCACTTGTTACATACAGGACAGGGTGGATGTAGTGTTTCTATATCTTGGTGCTTTCTGAGTCCACCAGCCATCTCAGCTGATAGACTGAGCACTTGTTACATACCAGGACAGGGTGGATGTAGTGTTTCTATATCTTGGTGCTTTCTGAGTCCACCAGCCATCTCAGCTGATAGACTGAGCACTTGTTACATACCAGGACAGGGTGGATGTAGTGTTTCTATATCTTGGTGCTTTCTGAGTCCACCAGCCATCTCAGCTGATAGACTGAGCACTTGTTACATACCAGGACAGGGTGGATGTAGTGTTTCTATATCTTGGTGCTTTCTGAGTCCACCAGCCATCTCAGCTGATAGGACTGAGCACTTGTTACATACCAGGACAGGGTGGTTGTAGTGTTTCTATATCTTGGTGCTTCTGAGTCACCAGCCATCTCAGCTGATAGACTGAGCACTTGTTACATACCAGGACAGGGTGGATCGTAGTGTGTTCTATATCTTGGTGCTTTCTGAGTCCACCAGCCCATCTCTGCTGATAGACTGAGCACTTGTTACAATACCAGGACAGGGTGGATGTAGTGTTTCTATATCTGGTGCTTTCTGAGTCCCACAGCCATCTCAGCTGATAGACTGAGCACTTGTACATACCAGGACAGGGTGGATGTAGTGTTTCTATATCTTGGTGCTTTCTGAGTCACCAGAAATCTCAGCTGATAGGGACTGAGCACTTGTACCATACCAGGACAGGGTGGATGTAGTGTTGATTTGGTGCTATATTCTTTGGTTGCTTCTGAGTCCACCAGAGTCCCAGAATCTCAGCTGATAGACTGAGCACTTGTTACATACCAGGACAGGGTGGATCTGCTAGTGTTTCTATAATCTTGGTGCTTTCGGAGTCACCAGCCATTCAGCTGATAGACTGAGCACTTGTTACACTACCAGGACGGGTGGT
The DNA here is from genome assembly GCA_963921405.1 of Cepaea hortensis. Taxonomy (NCBI): domain Eukaryota; kingdom Metazoa; phylum Mollusca; class Gastropoda; order Stylommatophora; family Helicidae; genus Cepaea; species Cepaea hortensis. The sequence continues at coordinate 54,584,843 of OY992894.1, forward strand.
TGGTGCTTTCTGAGTCCACCAGCCATCTCAGCTGATAGACTGAGCACTTGTTACATACCAGGACAGGGTGGATGTAGTGTTTCTATATCTTGGTGCTTTCTGAGTCCACCAGCCATCTCAGCTGATAGACTGAGCACTTGTTACATACCAGGACAGGGTGGATGTAGTGTTTCTATATCTTGGTGCTTTCTGAGTCCACCAGCCATCTCAGCTGATAGACTGAGCACTTGTTACATACCAGGACAGGGTGGATGTAGTGTTTCTATATCTTGGTGCTTTCTGAGTCCACCAGCCATCTCAGCTGATAGACTGAGCACTTGTTACATACCAGGACAGGGTGGATGTAGTGTTTCTATATCTTGGTGCTTTCTGAGTCCACCAGCCATCTCAGCTGATAGACTGAGCACTTGTTACATACCAGGACAGGGTGGATGTAGTGTTTCTATATCTTGGTGCTTTCTGAGTCCACCAGCCATCTCAGCTGATAGACTGAGCACTTGTTACATACCAGGACAGGGTGGATGTAGTGTTTCTATATCTTGGTGCTTTCTGAGTCCACCAGCCATCTCAGCTGATAGACTGAGCACTTGCTACATACCAGGACAGGGTGGATGTAGTGTTTCTATATCTTGGTGCTTTCTGAGTCCACCAGCCATCTCAGCTGATAGACTGAGCACTTGTTACATACCAGGACAGGGTGGATGTAGTGTTTCTATATCTTGGTGCTTTCTGAGTCCACCAGCCATCTCAGCTGATAGACTGAGCACTTGTTACATACCAGGACAGGGTGGATGTAGTGTTTCTATATCTTGGTGCTTTCTGAGTCCACCAGCCATCTCAGCTGATAGACTGAGCACTTGTTACATACCAGGACAGGGTGGATGTAGTGTTTCTATATCTTGGTGCTTTCTGAGTCCACCAGCCATCTCAGCTGATAGACTGAGCACTTGTTACATACCAGGACAGGGTGGATGTAGTGTTTCTATATCTTGGTGCTTTCTGAGTCCACCAGCCATCTCAGCTGATAGACTGAGCACTTGTTACATACCAGGACAGGGTGGATGTAGACCACAGCCCCGCTCACTCAGATAAAACCAAAACAGACGCATGCTCCTAGGTGGTATATATGGGGTTAAATCTGCTCACAAGTGGCATCATTTCTATCTGCAGTGATGAGTGTACGGGTTGCATTGCATCCTTGCTGTGTGTTGTAGGTAGATGCTCTTATTTTACCAAGTGGCTTACTCACAAACCGTCTGTTCCTAACCCACAGTGAGGGTATAAGGCAACCCTCTGTTCCTGACCCACAGTGAGGATTTAAGGCAACCCTCTGTTCTTGACCCCCAGTGAGGGTATAAAGCAACCCTCTGTTCTTGACCCCCAGTGAGGGTATAAAGCAACCCTCTGTTCCTGACCCCCCAGTGAGGGTATAAGGCAACCCTCTGTTCCTGACCCACATCGAGGGGTACAGGACATTCCTCTGTTCTTGACCCCCAGTGAGGGTATAAGGCAACCCTCTGTTCTTGACCCCCAGTGAGGGTATAAGGCAACCCTCTATTCCTGGACACCCCCCCCCCCCCCCCCCCCCCCCAACCATCAACAACAAACCAATCAATTCTCAACAAAAAAAATAGAAAAATAAAGTGGGTTGTAATTTCACGGACGGAGAACAGGTAAATTAAGAAACCCTCAAAATTATAAGATATCACAGAAACAAATGATGAACTGCTGTCAACCAAAAAATGCAAGTTTGAAAATGAAACTACAAATATTTATATCACTGACAAGATACTGACAATAGCATTACAGTACATTTTAATACTTGTGCATGTTTGTTTTGGCAAAATGGAGTATTGTCTTCTGGCATTATTGTAATTGATAGATTAGGAACAAATGAATAAGTTCTTTTGTGTGGATCACATGGTAACTAATAACATAACTTTTTTCTTCCTGGTTTAATCTGTAACGTATCATCAATTTCTGAAAAACATTTCTAATACTCAGCTAATCAAAATGTTTTAGAGTGAATTATACACAGCAACAAATAATGTGATTGTCTGTCTGTAATGTATCATGAATTACAAGCATTTATTATAATGCTATTCCATTTCATAGTTTAAAGATTTGTGATATTTACAATTCCACTATTACATGTATTATGTTGATGTCAATTAATAACGGACACATTTCTACCAGGGATGAAATGTGGTGTCTGTACGGCCAAAATGTGAGTGTATCTTGAGTACATTCACAGATTCCTGATATCATAAAGTCATTGAAGGCTCTCACTGGTCTCTGGCCCCCTAACCCAACCCGCTGTCCAACAATGCGGACAGTTATGCCTGAAGCCTTGGCCTCAACAGTGTATTTTTATCTATAAGCTACATTTAGCTTCAGCATCACTATCTGACACTACTTATGAGGAAGAAACCGATGTTGGATAGTTGACACAAACTGAGATAACAGACTGAAACAGTTTTGTGAGAACTGGTTAGAAAGTAATAGTCTTGATATCAGTGTTTTATTGTTGGACAGAAATCAGTTTCATGACTAATTTATTGTCATAGGTAAGATACAAATGGGTTTTAATTTATTTTGATATAATTTATTAGGGAAAAGAACAAATTGAAATTCTAATATATGATAATATACAAGAAATCAGTTTTAAAATAGGAATGAATTTTGCAGTTGGAAAGACAGGTACAAGTTTGACAAAGCAGCTGCACTATAGTACTACATGCTTAAGGCAACAGACAGGTTGCTGTTGAGTTGTCTCATTCATTGGCTCTCTGTTGTCATCTTTGGTTTGTGTTCACTGACAAAAACAGAAACAATACAAACATTAGTAACATGACATGGCAGTGTCAGCAGATGTCAAATGTCCAGGGTTCAGTCAGGTATCAATGTTAGGTCATTCATGGACTCGCTGTCTGTGTCTTTGATAAGTGACAGGTAAAGGTATCCCCACAGCAGATGTTAGGTCTTAGGTCTTCACATATTCTAGATAAGTGACAGGTAAAGGTATCCCCACAGCAGATGCTGGATATTAGGTCTTCACATATTCTAGATAAGTGACAGGTATCCCCACAACAGATGCTGGGTATTAGGTCTTCACATATTCTAGATAAGTGACAGGTAAAGGTCACACCCCACAACAAATGCTGGGTATTAGGCCTTCACATATTCTAGATAAGTGACAGGTAAAGGTCACACCCTACAGCAGATGCTGGGTATTAGGCCTTCACATATTCTAGATAAGTGACAGGTAAAGGTCACACCCCACAGCAGATGCTGGGTATTAGGCCTTCACATATTCTAGATAAGTGACAGGTAAAGGTATTAGGCCTTCACATATTCTAGATAAGTGACAGGTAAAGGTATTAGGCCTTCACATTTTCTAGATAAGTGACAGGTAAAGGTCACACCCCACAGCAGATGCTGGGTATTAGGCCTTTACATATTCTAGATAAGTGACAGGTAAAGGTCACACCCCACAACAGATGCTGGGTATTAGGACTTCACATATTCTAGATAAGTGACAGGTAAAGGTCACACCCCACAGCAGATGCTGGGTATTAGGCCTTCACATATTCTAGATAAGTGACAGGTAAAGGTATCCCCACAGCAGATGCTGGGTATTAGGCCTTCACATATTCTAGATAAGTGACAGGTAAAGGTCACACCCCACAGCAGATGCTGGGTATTAGGCCTTCACATATTCTAGATAAGTGACAGGTATCCCTACAGCAGATGCTGGGTATTAGGCCTTCACATATTCTAGGATAAGTGACAGGTAAAGGTCACACCCCACAGCAGATGCTGGGTATTAGGCCTTCACATATTCTATATAAGTGACAGGTAAAGGTCACACCCTACAGCAGATGCTGGGTATTAGGCCTTCACATATTCTAGATAAGTGACAGGTAAAGGTATTAGGCCTTCACATATTCTAGATAAGTGACAGGTAAAGGTATTAGGCCTTCACATATTCTAGATAAGTGACAGGTAAAGGTATTAGGCCTTCACATATTCTAGATAAGTGACAGGTAAAGGTATCCCCACAGCAGATGATGGGTATTAGGCCTTCACATATTCTAGATAAGTGACAGGTAAAGGTCACACCCTACAGCAGATGCTGGGTATTAGGCCTTCACATATTCTAGATAAGTGACAGGTAAAGGTCACACCCCACAACAGATGCTGGGTATTAGGCCTTCACATATTCTAGACCATGGCGTATGAGGTGGGTGACCAGTCCCCTTCCTCTTCACCTTTCCTAGAAACATACGAAAGTTACCCATTTTTTATGAGGCTGCATCAAACCCAAAGCCACTGGTTGGAAAAAATAATCCTGCCTCTGCTAGAGACTGAACCTGTACCACTGGCTTGGCAGGTAAACAAGCTGACCATACTACCACCACAGCTCCACAAATAACTGACAGAAATGGGATTGGAAACCATGTCAACATGTGTGGACCAGAACACACTCCCTGCAAACATGGACAGATGATGAACCTCTGCAGTTCCTTGCTCAGTTGCTCCTGGCTCATGCCTCCCTTACCCTCCATGCAGTAAATGTCTGATGACTGTGTCAGACTCTAGTCGGAGGACATGCTCAATCTGATGACAGGGTCTACCTGTGCCGACACTGGTGTTGATATTTGACTTGATGTCACGTAACAAGCAATCATTTGTTGCTCATGCCAGAATTGTCCTCCGCCTTGACAGAATTGTTAAAATATTCTTTAAAAATAGACTACCCAAACAAAGTTACATAATGCTTCTAGCGTGTACATTTCTGCAGAACAAGTTTATGGCTTGTCACCACGCTAAATTGATGGTGGCCTGACATGTTTACAAAATGTTGAATTGAGTAATTAACGATGATGCAGTGTAATCAATTCCTATAATTTCTTCCATGCATGTACTCGTAATGTACTCATAAATGATAAACACAACTAGAAGTGGCTCTAGAAAATATCTGGGTAGATATAAACATGCATAAAGACAGGATTTAAAATGTCCAAATAGGAACATTAAATTTCAATTCTGAATTCCAACTCCACATTCCTTCCCACTGTAGAATTAGAACAAATGCACAAGTGTATTTATGTGTTGTTGTTGGAGCTTCCACGTAACCTGAGTTCAGCCTTGCAACATAAACTTATGGAGTCAGGAACCGGTGATGACTTGCATCCATCCTCCTAACAGACAAGTAACATTCTCATTCCCAGCATTTTTGTGAACTTTCCATGTGGGTTGTGCAAGGCTTGGGTCTGCAAGGCTTGGGTCTGCAAGACTTGGGTCTGCAAGGCTTGGGTCTGCAAGGCTTGGGTGAGCTGATCATGATTTCTGGCAGTGTTAAGATTATAGCCTGCCTAGTCTTAATCACAGCGGAGATTTGGTCAAGAGAGCCTCCATTATCTGGACCAGTGTTTCTAGGCTTGCCCGCATGCAGGACTCTATCAGTACAGGATCTGACCCAGAGACCTCAGCATCCTGCAGCTTGCACACGTTGGCTCACACCCCACAATGATACTGTCGGTACGAAACCTGTCCTGGAGACCTCAGCACCCCTGCAGCACGCACGCTGACTCACACCCCACAATAATACTGTCGGTACAGGACCTGACCCAGAGACCTCAGCATCCTGCAGCTTGCACACGTTGGCTCACACCCCAACATGATACTGTCATGTTTTTCTCAGTGTGGAAGTCTGTGGCGAAGTGGTTACACTGGCTGTCTCACGCTGCAAAGGTTGTGGGTTTAATTCTGGGCCTCTGTTTGGATAATGCGTGTAGTTTCGTCTGAGACTCCTTTGGGTTGCCGCTAGAACTACGGAGTTGATGCTTTCGGCGGGCCACCTTGCAGAAAGAGACCGAGCCTTATGGGATACAACTCAAGGTCAATCTTCTTGCCTTCTAAACCCTGTTTAAATCCTGTCAGTGCAGAACTGTTCCACATGGCACCTCCCTGACACAATCAGTCATACGCAATGTTCTGGCTTTATCAACACAGTCATGTTTACTACTCCATAACAGATATGATAATTACTCCAAGAAGAAACAAGAAACCTCGTTTGTCAACAGAGAAATAAATCAAGAGAAACAATATTGTTTGAAGATAGCCAGATCACATGACAATGAGCTACCTAGAAGTCATCACCATTATATGCCAAGCTGAGCAATACTGGCAATATTTTCCCACCATCTGTTCTCCGTGTTCTTAGTAAGTTAAACAGCTGATCATCTTCCATGTCACTGTCAACCCACCTTCCATGTCACTCTGTCAACCCACCTTCCATGTTGCCCTGTCAACCAACCTTCCATGTCACCCTGTCAACCCACCTTCCATGTCACTGTCAATACACCTTTCATGTCACACTGTCAACACACCTTTCATATCACTTCTGTCACTCTTGTCAACTCACCTTCCATGTCACCCCAACCCACCTTCCATGTCACTCTTGTCAACCCACCTTTCATGTCGCTCTGTCAACCCACCTTTCATGTCACTTCTATGTCACTCTTGTCAACTCACCTTCCATGTCACCCCACCTTTTATGTCACTCTTGTCAACTCACCTTCCATGTCACCCCAACCCACCTTCCATGTCACCCCAACCCACCTTCCATGTCACTCTTGTCAACCCACCTTCCATGTCACTCTTGTCAACCCACCTTCCATGTCACTCTGTCAACCCACCTTCCATGTCACTCTGTCAACCCACCTTCCATGTCGCCCTGTCAACCCACCTTCCATGATGCTCTGTCAACCCACCTTTCATGTCACTCTGTCAACCCACCTTTCATGTCACTTCTGTCACTCTTGTCAACTCACCTTCCGTGTCACCCAAACCCACCTTCCATGTCACTCTTGTCAACCCACCTTCCATGTTGCTCTGTCAACCCACCTTTCATGTCACTTCTATGTCACTCTTGTCAACTCACCTTCCATGTCACCCCACCTTTCATGTCACTTCTATGTCACTCTTGTCAACTCACCTTCCATGTCACCCCAACCCACCTTCCATGTCACTCTTGTCAACCCACCTTCCATGTTGCTCTGTCAACCCACCTTTCATGTCACTCTGTCAACCCACCTTTCATGTCACTCTTGTCAACCCACCTTCCATGTCACTCTTGTCAACTCACCTTTGATGTCACCCTCAACACACCTTCCATGTCACTCTTGTCAACCCACCTTCCATGTGACCCTCAACCCACTTTCCATGTCACCCTGTCAACCCACCTTCCATGTCACCCTGTCAGAACTGTAAGAAGACAGATTATGGTCGTCAATGGGAAGAAGGAAATACCACAATGTAATATACAAGCAAATGGGAATATTCTTAAACAATTGAATAGGTACAATTATCTTGGAACAGTCATAACATCTGATGGGAGATATCTTGAGGAGATTAGAACAAGACTCACTATGGCAAAGGTTTTGCAAGGTGAAAAAGATACTGACCAATAAAGAGATGTCATTTGCAACGAGAAAGAGTATTGAGGTGCTACATAGAACCTGTGCTTTTGTATGGATGTAATGTGTGGACAATGAGCAGTCAAGCTGAAAAACATCTGATGGCTGTGGAAATGTGGTTTCTGGGGAAAATGCAAAGTATACCATGGACAGACAGAAAAAAAACCAATGTACAAGTCCTACAAGAAACAAATGAAAACCGTAAACTGATTAGAGAAATTAGACGTAGCCAGTCACAATTTTTTGGTCATGTTATGAGAAGAAATAAATTGGAGAACTTGGTGACAACTGTCAAGATCGAGGAGAAGAGAACAAGGGGAGGGCAGAGAAGTAAATACCTGGATGGCCTGGCCACATTGTATGGTTGAGACAAGAACACTGAGCTGATACATGACTCTGGTGATAGAGAGATTGCAAAACATGACCGCCCACGCTTACCTGCATGGCACATGATGATTATGTCAACCCACCTTCCTCCCATAGATCAAACCAGGAGAATCTCAGCACAGTACACAAAGTCTGCAGCACCGGCATGGACCCACTTGTGTGTGTACAACAGAAGCACATATGTCATCAGCTGTCTGTGAGTAGCTCTTCTCATGTACACATTATGCCTGAGCAGTGGTCTATTCAGCCTACTCCTTTAAATGTTCAATAGTTGAGAGATTTTTACCGCACGATGCGTGTACATGAGTCCTCCAAGTTTTTTGCCCTTATCCAAAAAGGCTAGATGTCCAATCCACTACATGGGAATCACAGATAGTATACCATTTCTTATTTTTGTGAGCATCCAGTCAACACCGTGAGACAAACCTGGTTTACTGAGCTTTTTTCCCCCCAGTACCAACTTAAGATTTGTAAGAGAAGTCAGCATTGACAGTCGCAGCAGGATACAATAGAACATGACAACAGACAGGTATCTACAACTCCTGCCAGAAGGTCAGACACAATAAACACAGACATGGTAGCAGAAACACAGAGAACACTAAAATATATGTCAAGAAAAGATACGACACAGGAAATATAGGTCGAACATGGAAGAAATCGGAACAGGATCTGGTAGTGTCTGATTGAGAGATTATGCTCAGTGAGATGTTAACAAGCATACTCAACTGGAAGTTAAAAGGCAGAAGACAGACAGACATGTATTTACAATTCTCTTCTTCCACCTGTCATCATCCCAATAGGCCCTCAACTCACTCACACCAAGCCTTCTGTAGACTTGCTCATGATTGGCTGGATTTTGCAGCTAGACCATTTAGGGGATGAGGTAGTCAGTCTCATGCCTCCCTAGTTGCCTCTTACAACGTACACAGTAGGTTACAATGTAGACAGTAGGTGACATCGCTACCTTCCTTGGTGTCCCTTACTGGCCACTTACAACGTACACAGTAGGTGGCATCACTACCTTCCTTGGTGTCCCTTACTGGCCACTTACAACGTACACAGTAGGTGACATCGCTATCTTCCTTGCTGTCCCTTAGTGGCCCCAGTAACACACATGCGCGTATTCACAATGCATAAACAACACCTCCCGTACAAGGCTGCAGGTTGAGTTTTGACAATTACATTGCCTACCTTTCCTCAGGATATTCTGCCTGGCTCTGACAAAGGCTTCAATGTCAGCATCCACTTTGCTGTCTCCCGTCAGATTTAAGCCACCCACTGTAGGCCTGGACACAAGAATGTTACAGGAGACATGAAACCATACAAAACTGTCACAGGTCTAAGTCTTCGGTGACACAGCTTACAAGATCTACACAACATAGCAACCTTGGTCTAGTTTTTGCCAACATTATTTTCCCACATTAGTCCTTCCCAAGCTGGTTTCCATAATCTTCAGTAAAAATGTGTCCTTGCATAAATGTTTTCCTCGAGTACCTTCCCTTAATATTCTCTATCATTTGTTGCAAAAAAGAATCACCCCTACAGTGTATTCCCATTTCTACAGTTTAAGAAATGTATGTTTCCTAAGGTGTTCTCCATGAGTTGTCTTCTTCTTCTTCTTCTTCTGCCTTCCATCTCCCAGTGGAGCATACGCTCACAATCAGCTCATGCTAAGCCCATTGTAGACTTGTTCATGGTTGGCTGAACTCATGCCAAGCCCATTGTAGACTTGTTCATGGTTGGCTGAACTCATGCCAAGCCCAGTGTAGACTTACTCATGGTTAGCTAGAATTTTCACCTTCAGTTGTCTACAGTATGAGCTTGCCAATCTCAAGCCAACCCTAGGTCACCCCTTACGTGACACATGGTAGTTTACAGTGTTACTTTACTTTGCTTCCTTTATGGTCACAACAACACACAAGCACCGTTAAATTTAGCTATTGTTTCAACAAGTATCTTTCTTAGCTTTCTTGTTCTGCGACAAGCTCGCAGGTGAGGCTACTGTGGAGGGCGGACGCGCCATGGACCAGGCTGACATTCTGAATGCTCTACGAGAAGACTTTTGCAAGAACCAAGTGATGACTGTGAATCTACAACAATGGGCAGACTGCTAGAGCAGCAAATTAAAAGAGGGGTGGCCAAACAAGAACACTACGCAGGAAGCCAAAGAAGATTGATAAACCAACACAGAACTGGCGTCGTTAGCCGCTACACGCTGCGGAATTTGCTGAGGAGGGGATCCGAGCACTTATGAACTGAATGGTTCGATGTGCAATGAGGATGATCTGTCGACTAACTAACTAACTATCTTTCTTAGCATTTCCAACTGTCTGCTATAAAGTTTTTGCTAAAGTGTTATCATTGTCTGCGGTAAAGTGTTAGCTAATGTGTTATCATTGTCTGCAGTAAAGTGTTAGCTAAAGTGTTATCACTGTCTGCAGTAAAGTGTTAGCTAATGTGTTATCATTGTCTGCAGTAAAGTGTTAGCTAAAGTGTTATCACTGTCTGCAGTAAAGTGTTAGCTAATGTATTATCATTGTTTGCAGTAAAGTGTTTGCTAAATAGTTATCATTGTCTGCGGTAAAGTGTTTGCTAAAGTGTTTTCACTGTCTGCAATAAACAAAGTGTTTCCATTGTCTGCAGTAAACAAAGTGTTTTCATACCTGGGTTCAAAACACAGTGGTGCTGGTTTTTTCGAAAAAGGTATAGGGGCCGGTCGTTCAGAAAGCAATGGCAAACTACTGAACATAACACTTGCCTAGTACATCAACAGCAGCTGAAAATGCTGGTGTTGACTGCAATGTCCCGTAAGGGATACGCAACAAAAAGTAAACAAAGTGTTTGCTAAAGTGTTTTATTTATCTGCAGTAAACAAAGTGTTTGCTAAAGTGTTATTATTGTCTGGAAGCTTTTTAGTTTAAAAAAATGCTTTCTGCAGTATTAGATCTATTTTCTTTGAAGTGCTTGCTAACATCTTCAGTAAACTATACACCATTAAGGAAGTGTTGTTCTGTATGTTAAAATACATGTCCTGCCTCATTCATACAACTGCACATGTGTTATTGTCCTATGTTAACTAAACTGTAGACAGACTTGCCTTGGTTGTCTAGTTCCGCTGCCACCAATGTCCGCATCATTCTTTAGTGAGGACAAATTATCGTAGCTGAAAGCTCTCTGGGACACTTGTCCACTGGGATACGCAGAAGGTGTGACTGGAGGTGTCTTCCACGCTGACACAACTCTCTGGCCCGGGCCCATGGGCGGTGACATGTCTGCTGGAGCATGCTTCACACAACAGGAGAAACAATGTCAGACTGCAGCTCATAACCAAACTCAACTGGGACAGTTAAGATAGCCCAAATAAATAGTGACAAATAACGTAGCTAAATAAATCAATTACTGTAGCACATGCAGGTGTACAAGTAAAATAAGTCCTTCATAGCTAAATAAATAAGTTACTGAGGCACTTGCAAGTGTACAAGTAGAATGGGTCCTCCATAGCTAAATAATTCATTTACTGAGGCACTTGCAAGTGTACAAGTAAAATAGTCCTCCATAGCTAAATAATTCATTTACTGAGGCACTTGCAAGTGTACAAGTAAAATAGTCCTCCATAGCTAAATAATTCATTTACTGAGGCACTTGCAAGTGTACAAGTAAAATAGTCCTCCATAGCTAAATAAATCAGTTACTGAGGCACTTGCAGGTGTGAAAGTAGAATGTGTCCTCCATATCTAAATAAATCAGTTATTGAAGCACTTGCAGTTGTGTGCAAGTAGAATGTGTCCTCCATATCTAAATAAATCAGTTATTGAGGCACTTGCAGGTGTGAGCAAGTAGAATGGGTCCTCCATATCTAAATAAATCAGTTATTGAGGCACTTGCAGGTGTGTGCAAGTAGAATGTGTCCTCCGTATCTAAATAAATCAGTTATTGAGGCACTTGCAGTTGTGTGCAAGTAGAATGTGTCCTCCATATCTAAATAAATCAGTTATTGAGGCACTTGCAGGTGTGTGCAAGTAGAATGGGTCCTCCATATCTAAATAAATCAGTTATTGAGGCACTTGCAGGTGTGTGCAAGTAGAATGGGTCCGCCATATCTAAATAAATCAGTTACTGAGGCACTTGCAGTTGTGTGCAAGTAGAATGTGTCCTCCATATCTAAATAAATCAGTTATTGAGGCACTTGCAGGTGTGTGCAAGTAGAATGGGTCCTCCATATCTAAATAAATCAGTTATTGAGGCACTTGCAGGTGTGTGCAAGTAGAATGTGTCCTCCATATCTAAATAAATCAGTTATTGAGGCACTTGCAAGTGTGTGCAAGTAGAATATGTCCTCCATATCTAAATAAATCAGTTATTGAGGCACTTGCAGGTGTGTGCAAGTAGAATGTGTCCTCCATATCTAAATAAATCAGTTATTGAGGCACTTGCAGTTGTGTGCAAGTAGAATGGGTCCTCCATATCTAAATAAATCAGTTATTGAGGCACTTGCAGGTGTGTGCAAGTAGAATGGGTCCTCCATATCTAAATAAATCAGTTATTGAGGCACTTGCAGGTGTGTGCAAGTAGAATGTGTCCTCCATATCTAAATAAATCAGTTATTGAGGCACTTGCAGGTGTGTGCAAGTAGAATGTGTCCTCCATATCTAAATAAATCAGTTATTGAGGCACTTGCAGGTGTGTGCAAGTAGAATGTGTCCTCCATATCTAAATAAATCAGTTATTGAGGCACTTGCAGTTGTGTGCAAGTAGAATGGGTCCTCCATATCTAAATAAATCAGTTATTGAGGCACTTGCAGGTGTGTGCAAGTAGAATGTGTCCTCCATATCTAAATAAATCAGTTATTGAGACACTTGCAGGTGTGTGCAAGTAGAATGGGTCCTCCATATCTAAATAAATCAGTTACTGAGGCACTTTCAAGTGTACAAATAAAATAAGTTCTTCCTTTTAAATATCTATACTTTATATTTGTGGAAAGAGAGATAAAGGAAGACAGCGAGAGAAAATTCTTGACACTCTTGTGTCATGGTATAGAAGGGAGTCAACACAAAAACTGATCCATGCCGTTGGAGATAGCAATTTGTGGAGAAGCGTGATCATCCATGCCAGCTGGCAAGGCACTGGATGATGATGATATGGTAATATCTATGGGTGACGTGACACAGAGACAGGGCAAAAACAGCCAACACATCCAGACTCTTATTATAATGAGTAACATGAACAACACGACAAGCAGAAGAATGAGGCACTTACTGCAAGGATGTCAGTGGCCTGCTCTTCTGTATGAAATGTCAATTTTGGACGAGTCATGACATGGTGATGACATTGGAGGGAGTGTAGATGTAGATGTTGAGAAGAATGTTGAAATTATGGGCAGAGAAGGAAACCAAATGCTGGAGAATTGACAGCTGCAGGTGTTACTAGATCACTCGTCAAAACCATCAGGACAATACCAATGACATTTGCGGGACACATTAATAGAAGAGGTGGAACTGAGAAACCGGCTTTATGAGAGAAAATACTTGACAAGAGAAACACGGGAAAAGACAGAGCAAGTAAACATTGGAAAGCTTAAACAGCAGGGCAACAAACAATAATATCGGCAACCTCAATGTCATTAAAAGACAGGGTCAAAAGAGCTGGGGGAGATGTCTGATACAGACCAGGTACCAGAAGAAGAAAACAGCACTGACATACAAAATATTATCAACAGAATTATCTATAGAGCTGAATATCTACACCCATATGCATCACCTTCAAACTAATATCAGTATTTTTATTCTTTAAAATGTTGCATATCCTTTACAGGACGTTGCAGTCAACACCAGCATTTTACTGTTGTGATCTCTTGGCAAATTTACGTTCAGTAGTTTGTCATTGCTTTCTGAACAACCGACACCCACATTATTTCATAAAAAACTAGTGTAAAACGGTCTGCTGCCAAATCATCCGCAGATGTGGTTTGAATGCAGGTACGTGGGATTACGAACTGTGTCCGTAACCCCTTTGCCATGGAGCCGGTGATATCAGTCAACCATTGTGTAATACCCTGCATGTAAACACACACGCTGACTGATGGGAGACAGTGAGTCAACCATTGTGTAATACCCTGCATGTAAACACACACGCTAACTGATGGGAGACAGTGTCTGAGTAGTCAAGATGACCCTAAATATGTTCAGTCTTCTTCAGGAGTTGAGTTTTTTCTATAGCGCACCGATTATAGTTGTGCACTGACTGTATATGTGCACTGCTGGTAGATGTGCACTGATTGTAGATGTGCATTGACTGTCGATGTGCACTGGTTGTAGATATATATGTTTCTACAGCACACTGATTGTAGATGTGCTTGTTTCTACAGCACATGATAGTAGATATGCATGTTTCTACAGTGCACTTATTGTAGATATGTATATTTTTACAGTGCACTAACTGCAGATATACATGTTTCTACAGTGCAAGTATTGTAGATATGTATGTTTCTACAGTGCACTTATTGTAGATATGTTTCTACAGTGCACTTATTAGAGACATGCACGTTTCTACACTGCACAGATTGCAGATATGTATACATTGCTCCCACATGTGATCAAACCGGCTAGCACCACAAGTGTGACCAGGTGCCAGCAGAGACATGTTGATTCACCAACCTCCGTCTCAGCCTGCACCAACCAGTGTTGCCGTCTGTTTGTCCCCCTTCAGTGGCCACCAGGTCAGAATATCAGTCTTCTCATTAACGTGGACTTCTGCATGACCTGGGCAGCAGATCAACCAAATCTCTTTACACCAAAGACAGTAAAAAGAAAGAAAGTCGAATTTGTCAGGAAAGTCTAATCTCGCTCTCAGAGTGAAAAATATTATGTATTCTCCACGGCAAAACAAAGCACAGCACATAGAAAATAACGCCTTCACATACCTGTAGGCGGCTGTTTGCAGACTGTTCTGCCCACCAAAGTTCAAAGTCCTTCATAAGCTTGACCTTGAGCTTTTCCAGCAAGTGCTGCATGTGTTCAATCTCAGTTTTCAAAGACCGTAAAGACATAAATGTGTTCTTGTACCTGGACACATCAACATGTGCAAGCCTCTTAGGTTCACATCAATTGGTTTTCACAACTTTACACTACAATAAAGTTAAGATATTATAATTTCTGATACATGAATATTAAAGTCGAGATTGGTTTTTAAAACTGTAAACTAAATAAAATTAGGATATTATCATCGCTGATACATGAATATTACATCTGAATACATTAATATTGGTTTTCAGAATGGTACACTACAATACAGTCAGATATTATCATTGCAGATACATTCAAGTCGATAGTAACTTTTTTCTTATGAGCCAGTAAGGCATATTTCGAGATATCATGTGAGTCCAAATTTTCAATGACCAAATGGCACATAAAAGATGGTGAAGCCAGGGAGACACCCTGGCCACTCTGACTGTCCCAGAGAAATCTGTGGTCCCCAGTATATAGCTAGGTCCAGCTCAGAGCTGTCATGCCCAGATAAGTGTTGAGTATGTCAGTACAAGTACCTGTTGTACATAACATACAACATATTGGGGATGCGGTGTACAACTGATATTTGCCATGATCAATCAGCCTATAAGGGCCAACATGGTCAGTATGACACCAGAGACCTCCACTCTCCCAGATCTCTGGAAGAGATTCATTTCTGAGGCTGGGACCACCAGAGAGCCATCCTATCACAACAAAATACACTAGGACCACTGTTTTGGAAGGTAAGTTCACCAACCACAACACACATACACAAGTGAAGTCATTCAAACAAATCAAGGTATCCAACAAATATATTTAAAAACCTACACAAATTTCTCCTCCTCCATCTGTTTCCTGATCTCAACCTCCATCTGGTTGTCCGCATCTGGAACAGCCTGGTCTGTTATATGGTGACAAGATAAAATGTAACAGACAGCACAAGCATCATCATTATATAGTGTAACTAGACAACAAAAACACCATCATTATATAATGTAATTATACAACAATAACAACACCATTATATAACTAGACAACATGTAACACAGACAACAATATCACCAACATTACATCATGTAACACAGACAACAATATCACCAACATTACATCATGTAACGCAGACAACAATATCACCACTATTACATCATGTAACACAGACAACAATATCACCAACATTACATCATGTAACACAGACAACAATATCACCAACATTATATCATGTAACACAGACAACAATATCACCAACATTATATCATGTAACATAGACAACAATATCACCAACATTACATCATGTAACACAGACAACAATATCACCAACATTATATCATGTAACGCAGACAACAATATCACCAACATTACATCATGTAACATAGACAACAATATCACCAACATTACATCATGTAACACAGACAACAATATCACCAATATTACATCATGTAACACAGACAACAATATCACCAACATTACATCATGTAACATAGACAACAATATCACCAACATTACATCATGTAACATAACAATATCACCAACATTACATCATGTAACATAGACAACAATATCAAACATTACATCATGTAACATAGACAACAATAATACCAACATTACATCATGTAACATAGACAACAATATCACCAACATTACATCATGTAACATAGACAACAATATCACCAACATTACATCATGTAACATAGACAAGAATATCAAACATTACATCATGTAACATAGACAACAATAACACCAACATTACATCATATAACACAATTTCACCAAGATTACATCATGTAACATAGACAACAATATCACCAACAATATATCATGTAACATAGACAACAATATCACCAACATTACATCATGTAACATAGACAACAATATCAAACATTACATCATGTAACATAGACAACAATAATACCAACATTACATCATGTAACATAGACAACAATATCACCAACATTACATCATGTAACATAGACAACAATATCACCAACATTACATCATGTAACATAGACAAGAATATCAAACATTACATCATGTAACATAGACAACAATAACACCAACATTACATCATATAACATAGACAACAATTTCACCAAGATTACATCATGTAACATAGACAACAATATCACCAACAATATATCATGTAACATAGACAACAATATCACCAACATTACATCATGTAACATAGACAACAATATCACCAACATTGCATCATGTAACATAGACAACAATATCACCAACATTGCATCATGTAACATAGACAACAATATCACCAACATTACATCATGTAACATAGACAACAATATCACCAACATTACATCATGTAACATAGACAACAATATCACCAACATTACATCATGTAACATAGACAACAATAACACCAACATTATATCATGTAACATAGACAACAATATCACCAACATTACATCATGTAACATAGACAACAATATCACCAACATTATATCATGTAACATAGACAACAATATCACCAACATTATATCATGTAACATAGACAACAATAACACCAACATGACATCATGTAACACAGACAACAATATCACCAACATTACATCATGTAACATAGACAACAATATCACCAACATGATGTCATGTAACACAGACAACAATATCACCAACAATATATCATGTAACATAGACAACAATATCACCAACATTACATCATGTAACATAGACAACAATATCACTAACATTATATCATGTAACATAGACAACAATATCACCAACAATATATCATGTAACATAGACAACAATATCACTAACATTACATCATGTAACATAGACAACAATAATACCAACATTACATCATGTAACATAGACAACAATATCACCAACATTACATCATGTAACATAGACAACAATATCACCAACATTACATCATGTAACATAGACAAGAATATCAAACATTACATCATGTAACATAGACAACAATAACACCAACATTACATCATATAACACAATTTCACCAAGATTACATCATGTAACATAGACAACAATATCACCAACAATATATCATGTAACATAGACAACAATATCACCAACATTACATCATGTAACATAGACAACAATATCAAACATTACATCATGTAACATAGACAACAATAATACCAACATTACATCATGTAACATAGACAACAATATCACCAACATTACATCATGTAACATAGACAACAATATCACCAACATTACATCATGTAACATAGACAAGAATATCAAACATTACATCATGTAACATAGACAACAATAACACCAACATTACATCATATAACATAGACAACAATTTCACCAAGATTACATCATGTAACATAGACAACAATATCACCAACAATATATCATGTAACATAGACAACAATATCACCAACATTACATCATGTAACATAGACAACAATATCACCAACATTGCATCATGTAACATAGACAACAATATCACCAACATTGCATCATGTAACATAGACAACAATATCACCAACATTACATCATGTAACATAGACAACAATATCACCAACATTACATCATGTAACATAGACAACAATATCACCAACATTACATCATGTAACATAGACAACAATATCACCAACAATATATCATGTAACATAGACAACAATATCACTAACATTACATCATGTAACATAGACAACAATATCACCAACATTACATCATGTAACATAGACAACAATATCACCAACATTACATCATGTAACATAGACAACAATAACACCAACATTATATCATGTAACATAGACAACAATATCACTAACATTACATCATGTAACATAGACAACAATATCACCAACATTATATCATGTAACATAGACAACAATATCACCAACATTATATCATGTAACATAGACAACAATAACACCAACATGATGTCATGTAACACAGACAACAATATCACCAACATTACATCATGTAACATAGACAACAGTATCACCAACATTACATCATGTAACATAGACAACAATAACACCAACAATATATCATGTAACATAGACAACAATAACACCAACATGACGTCATGTAACACAGACAACAATATCACCAACATTACATCATGTAACATAGACAACAATATCACCAACATTACATCATGTAACATAGACAACAATATCACCAACATTACATCATGTAACATAGACAGCAATACTGGATTTCGTCAACAGCTGTGTCACTACTGAGGAAGAATTTCCTTCGAGTGATTGTTCTCAACCTAGTTCAGCTGGCTAGCCAAAGCTGTTGCTCAACATAGTTCAGCTTATAGTTCAGCTGGCTAGTCAAAGCTGTTGCTCAACCTAGTTCGACTGGTTAGCCAAAGCTGTTGCACAGAGGATGACACTGCCATAAACATGCAGACTATTGGAGTCAGATGCAAGATGGACAGGAGCGAGTGAATCAAGTAGGATCCAGGGCATAAATAAGTATGTGGCTGTGTCACAGTGTGGGTAAAGGTATTGGAACACTTGTCATGACATCAGTATATGGAGCCATCAGTTTATGGCTGTGTCACAGTGTGGGTAAAGGTATAGGAACACTTGTCATGACATCAGTATATGGAGCCATCAGTTTATGGCTGTGTCACAGTGTGGGTAAAGGTATTGGAACACTTGTCATGACATCAGTATATGGAGCCATCAGTTTATATAAGTATGTGGCTGTGTCACAGTGTGGGTAAAGGTATAGGAACACTTGTCATGACATCAGTATATGGAGCCATCAGTTTATATAAGTATGTGGCTGTGTCACGGTGTGGGTAAAGGTATTGGAACACTTGTCATGACATCAGTATATGGAGCCATCAGTTTATATAAGTATGTGGCTGTGTCACAGTGTGGGTAAAGGTATAGGAACACTTGTCATGACATCAGTATATGGAGCCATCAGTTTATGGCTGTGTCACAGTGTGGGTAAAGGTATAGGAACACTTGTCATGACATCAGTATATGGAGCCATCAGTTTATGGCTGTGTCACAGTGTGGGTAAAGGTATAGGAACACTTGTCATGACATCAGTATATGGAGCCATCAGTTTATGGCTGTGTCACAGTGTGGGTAAAGGTATAGGAACACTTGTCATGACATCAGTATATGGAGCCATCAGTTTATATAAGTATGTGGCTGTGTCACAGTGTGGGTAAAGGTATAGGAACACTTGTCATGACATCAGTATATAGAGCCATCAGTTTATGGCTGTGTCACAGTGTGGGTAAAGGTATAGGAACACTTGTCATGACATCAGTATATGGAGCCATCAGTTTATGGCTGTGTCACAGTGTGGGTAAAGGTATAGGAACACTTGTCATGACATCAGTATATGGAGCCATCAGTTTATGGCTGTGTCACAGTGTGGGTAAAGGTATAGGAACACTTGTCATGACATCAGTATATGGAGCCATCAGTTTATGGCTGTGTCACAGTGTGGGTAAAGGTATAGGAACACTTGTCATGACATCAGTATATGGAGCCATCAGTTTATGGCTGTGTCACAGTGTGGGTAAAGGTATAGGAACACTTGTCATGACATCAGTATATGGAGCCATCAGTTTATGGCTGTGTCACAGTGTGGGTAAAGGTATTGGAACACTTGTCATGACATCAGTATATGGAGCCATCAGTTTATCTTTAGACCAGACAGCACTTGATGGCGGCCACCTTTACTTGCCAGGACATTTCCTGATACCCATGTTTAGGCTGGGTCAATGTTTAGGCTGGGTCAATATTTAGGCTGGATCAATCTGGCAGCCCAGGTCAGTGAAAAGCAATTCCCACTTGACAAGGGATTCAAACACATGACAACTGGGCTGGCAGGCAGGCAGACTAGTGCTATGACAACTGGGCACGCAGGCAGGCATGTTTGCACTGTGCTAATGCGGTTCCAACTGTGTATGCACTTATGTTAATTACACCAGAACTTGAGGCCTTATTTCTTCCAAACCCTTGCCTGTAGTGTGTGTGTGTGTGTGTATATATATATATATATATATATATATATAATCATTAACATTTTATATATATGTAACTGACTTGATATCATATTGAAATGGGAGTCTATAAAGCACACATTGCCATTTTAAAAACATAAAAACATTTCATCACCAAAATAGAATGTTTACGATAATTACAGAACATAGATTTGATTAATATGTAAGATAGTTGTTAGCTCTTTATCTAATATCTGCCTTTTTTAACATCTGGACTTAAAATTAGTGGAAACAGCCCAAAAAATTGATCACACAATCATCAACTAACCTGGCATTTCATTTTGAAACCTAAACTGTGCCAGAATGTTTTTCAAGTGGTCTGAAAGAGATAAACAATAGGGTACAATCAATGTGTTGTAGATTTATCATTCACTAACAGTTAAAGTTAACAACAGGATAGCATGACAAGAAAACAAAACTAGTTATTAATTTTTTTAGTGTCTCTCACATAGTGGCTCAGGATGTTTTATTGTATCCCAGCTTTTCTGTCATGTATTTCTTTTATTTTGAAATATTTTAACATTTAAGCATTCCTGCAACAACTAGGTCTATAAATATATAGGGAAAAAATAAAAATAATGAGAATAAACCAAGAAAATGATAACCTGATCTCCCTCGGTGAAACCTCACTTCAGGAGGTGGAATCAAATGCCTATTTAGGTAGCAATGTAGACAGAGATAGAACAATAGATAGACATATGAATATAAAAGACAAGAGGAGCTTTCATAGCACTAGAAAATGCGTGGAAGTCAAAGGAAGTTGAACTTTGCACCAATCCTAGAATTGTTAACTCTAACGTTAAAACAGTTCTAATGTATAGATCAGAAACATGGAGAATGACATTGACTAATAAACTACAGTCATTCATTAACTGGTACCTGCACAGAACAGAAGAACTAAAATGGTGAGACAGAATCACCAACCTGGAGCTGATAGAGAGATCTACAGAAACACAAGTGAAGAAGAGAAGCTGGCTCTTGGTAGACCAGGCTGAGAAAACCTGGTAATTGTATCACTAGACACTCCTTGTCTATAACTAGACACTTCTTGTCCATAAACCACAGGGACAACGAAATAGAGCGAGACCTAACAACATGTGAAGAAATGAATTAGAGACAGAGATCAATAATAGGGGGGGGGGGGAAGCTGAAAGGATAGGACTTCTTGGTGTGCGTGTTGTTTGAGTGTCTAAGTTCCAATGCAGGATATCAATGGCAGAAGAAGAAGAAGAAGTATTTCTATTCTACTTGCAATTTTCTTCAATCTGATACGAAACACAGCTGTGGCGATTTGTAAGCAGACTGCCTTAGTTGATTTTCATACAATAGTATGAGAGACGGCCATTCAGAAAGTGATGGCAATCTACTGAACGTAGACTTGCTACAATATCACAAACAGCCAAACATGCTGGAGATCCTGCAACTGACTAACTGACATACAACTATGATAATCTGCTCACGTAAGTCAGAACAATAATCTGATGTCGCTAAATATTGTTTACATTTCCTCACGAAGCATGAGTTCAGGTGAGGAAAATGTCTACAGAAAGCATTCAACAGTAAAGGACAAGACAATACCAAGTTTGAAACAAAAAACCAGAAACTAAACCATAAAAGGTACAAATGACAAGGCACAAGCTTGTACAGCTTCCTACTTGCTCAGACAATTCACGAGCAGTCAGGCATATATCTGCACAAATAGAATTTCATGTTCTCAATGTGATCTACCTCCATGGTCATGGAAGGTCATCTACATTTGTGGTCGTCTGCTGTAGAATTCCATTCTGATTTGACGGGAGTCTCTGTGATGAAGTGGTTAAGCTGCCTACCTCGCACTCTGAAGATTGTGGGTTCAATTCTGGGCCACGTAGTTCGGTTCACAAGTGTAATGTTCTCTGAGATTCCTGGGGGTCATCGCTAGAGCTAAAGAGTTTGCGCTTTGTGCGACACTTTCGACAGGACACCCTGCGGAAAGAGACAGAGCCATATGGGATAAAATGAAGTGCAAATGAAGACAATCTTCTTGTCTTGTAAACCCTTTTACCCTGACTTGAAACACTGGTCCCCCTGGTGACATTGCCAACAACTCAAACAGCTGTCCTCACGGACCTGTCGCAACATTTAATCAGTTTCAGTGACAGTTTTACCTGGTTTAAACAAAACTTCATGCAAATGCATTTTTCTTCAAGATCCACATTGCTGAACATTTTCAAAAATCATCAGTGCACCACACATGAATTAAACAATTTGGAAACCCCATGATGTTCCACAACTTATAATGTTGAAACCATTCGAAGGCCTTACTGTAGTCTATGAAACAAGTATTACTATCTACTTTGTACATTTCACACTTATATACAATATATATATATATATATATATATATATATATATATATATATATATATATATATATATATATATATATATATATATATACACACACACGAGACAGTAAAGTAGAAAGGTTAAACGATACATTGATAGATTGAAAATATGTGGGGGTGGGGTGGGGTGGGGTCGGGTATTAAGAAAATAACTAGAAGATAACTTGCATATGTCAGAAATAATTAAGATTTATACCGATTGTAACAAGCCAAACTGTAACAAAATAAATGAATGAAGCAAACAAATGATGACCTAATTCAGTATCAAACTGTGACTATCTTACTCATTTTCTGCTTGGAATGGTTGAGTTGTTCCCCGAGAGCCTTTGCTTCTGTGTACCGATTCTGGAGAAACTTCTTGTTTGCCTCAATCTTGTCCCTGTCACTATAGTCTCTCATGAAAATGTCAAAGGCTTCTTGCCTACCCAATGACATATCACCCACTCCATTGACGATTTGGAAATAAAACAAAATGTTGTTTATTTCAACAAACATAACATCAATAATTGTTAACAAAGTAAGTATAATACTAATGTAGTTGTTCCTTTAACATCAGCTACACTGATCGTTCCCTTGCCACTGTTAACACTTCTGTGGTAAATATATTTCACTTTAACATCAGCTACACTGATCGTTCCCTTGCCACTGTTAACACTTCTGTGGTAAATATATTTCACTTTAACATCAGCTACACTGATCGTTCCCTTGCCACTGTTAACACTTCTGTGGTAAATATATTTCACTTTAACATCAGCTACACTGATCGTTCCCTTGCCACTGTTAACACTTCTGTGGTAAATATATTTCACTTTAACATCAGCTACACTGATCTTTCCCTTGCCACTGTTAACACTTCTGTGGTAAATATATTTCACTTTCAAAGATGCCTCAATATATCCTGTGGCAACTGGTGTGTTTTGTGAGTGCCTGTTACATATTTCTTGCTTACAATAACTGATAATTGAAAAAGGGAACTGCTTATCCCTTTCATAAATTGGAGTGATTAATAAATGTGTAAAGTATGTAACAACCACAGATGAAACACCATTTCCGCAGGATCCATAAATATGTGGTTTCCAACAATGACTATCAGATTGATACTGTCATGCCAAGTTGGGTCCATGGCAGTAAGACAGTTACAGTTGCCCTGTAGTAGAAGCCTAGAAATAATCTCTTAATCTGACCCATCACATATACCAAACCCATTCTATTACTAGTAGTTTTATACTAAGCCCACTCTAATAAATACCACCAATTTTATATAAAACTCAATTTAAAATTACAACAATTTTATTTAAATCTAACTGTGATTAATGCTGCCAGACTTGTCCCAAACTCATTAAAAAATTTACTAACCGATGTATACCACATTCATTTCAATACTTATTATAAGATGTATACCAAACTTATTCCAATAATTACTATAAGATGTATACCAAACTTATTCCAATAATTACTATAAGATGTATACCAAACTTATTCCAATAATTACTATAAGATGTATAACAAACTTATTCCAATACTTACTATAAGATGTATACCAAACTGATTCCAATAATTACTATAAGATGTATAACAAACTTATTCCAATAATTACTATAAGATATATACCAAACTTATTCCAATAATTACTATAAGATGTATACCAAACTTATTCCAATACTTACTATAAGATGTATACCAAACTTATTCCAATACTTACTATAAGATGTATACCAAACTTATTCCAATAATTACTATAAGATGTATACCAAACTTATTCCAATACTTACTATAAGATGTATAACAAACTTATTCCAATAATTATTATAAGATGTATACCAAACTTATTCCAATAATTACTATAAGATGTATACCAAACTTATTCCAATACTTACTATAAGATGTATACCAAACTTATTCCAATACTTACTATAAGATGTATACCAAACTTATTCCAATAATTACTATAAGATGTATACCAAACTTATTCCAATACTTACTATAAGATGTATAATAAACTTATTCCAATAATTACTATAAGATGCATACCAAACTTATTCCAATAATTACTATAAGATGAATACCAAAGTCATTCAAATAATTAATTGTTCATACGTATATTGAAAGTAGTTTGCAACTTATCTGTTATGTTCATTTTTAAGAATTCAAATCGAATTTCCTTACAGATCTTTGCTTTCATTGAGTCTCCTTCATCTATGGTAGTTGACGTACTCCTAGAAACATAGAAAGTGTCCTGCCGCTTCATATTTTCCTCACTCATAGCTCGGTTGATCAAATCTCCTTTGCCATTGTCAATGCTGGCCATCGCTGTCTCTCCCAGATGACGATGTCCATTCAGTGGTTCGCTGCTAACATTGTGCACTGAATGTACAGAAGTTCGAGAGGCAATCGTCAAAGCACTTCGCTGGACGTCAGAAGCTCTTTTTCTTTCCAGCTTCAGCATATTCACAAGGATATCTTATAGACAATAAGGGCTATACTTGATGACTTTTCATATAGTTAACAGGTAATCAAATAATCTAATCCTATCTTGTTCCTCTTGTACCTTGCGGTCAAATAATGAAGGGCACATTCCAGGGATAAAGAAGAGAAGGTCATCTGAGAAAACAACTACATCATACAGGCATACAAGAAACTATATCACACAGACATGTAAGAAACTAGGTCATACAGGTCATACAGACATACAAGAAACTACATCACACAGACATGCAAGAAACTAGGTCATACAGGCATACAAGAAACTACATCACACAGACATGCAAGAAACTAGGTAATACAGGCATACAAGAAACAACTACACCACACAGGTATCCAAGAAAAAATCTGCATCAACATCAGCATGCAGAAAAGACCTACATAATTCAGACATACAATGAACAACTATAGACAGACACAGGCAGACAGACAAACAGACAAAAGAGGAATTGACAGATAGAGAGAACGAACGAACGAACGAACGATCGCACGCACGCACACACACACACACACGTACGCACAAATCTTTGTTTCTAATCAAGGATACTGATTTCATTGTCTCTTTGTTCTAAAAGTTCCTTCAATTTTCTTGTTTCGGCATCCCTGTAAGGACCAACATCAAGTGAACTAGATTCTCTGGAAAGTCCTTCCATTTGTTGTGGCTGTGCTTGAGGTTTCTCAAGGACATACCTCTAACATTTAGAAAATGAACATTTTTAGTTATACAAACATATATGAAGCATTACTTCACAACTTAACGAACTACACTCAAGATACCATTTAAACAAAGCGCTGTCACAGGAAATAAGAAACATGTCTACATCTTACTTATTGTTGTTGTCATGGACAAATGGCAAAATGACAAGAAAATATCTGCAAACTATAGAAACTCATGCCCATGTGTTATGGGGTGCACAAGGGAAGCAAAGAATAATATCACTGTAAGTCACCATGTAACTTACATGTTGACATCATCATTTGGTGTATTGCATTGCACAGTTTTGTCAAGCCTGTGGCTCCGTACATCTGACTTTGACAAGCATTTTTTCAATCCTGCCTTCCCTAGCCTTTGACTGTTCCCTGTCTACCTACAAGGCAGTAGGTATGTACTCTCTCTTCGTCTGGTTCCTATCCCTTGACCTGTCCAAGATGGGAGGCCCTACCAGTAGCTGTGCTACCATTGGCATAGCTCTTGGGGTCATAGGAACACTTCAGCCCCTCTACCTCTTCCAGGTGGAGACACCTCAGAGGGTACCAACATGTTGTCAAGGCAACCAAGGAGTCTTGGCATGAAGGTGGTAACCTCATCCGTAGAAAACTAAAGCTTTAAAATCCAACCAATCATGGAAAATCAACAAAAGGCTTGATGTGATTGGCTGAGGGCCTATAATACACTGGGAGATGACGGGCAGAAGACAGAAACTCGAATCAATCCACTTCACGATAACTTACAAGCCACGAAACATTCTTCTAGCAGGATTCAAAGAAACAATGATGCAGTGTTTTAAAATTGTGTACAACTACTGCTATATTATTCATCCTTGTTTGTTCTGGTGGCATGGTGTCAGTTTACAGTCAAGATGTGTTCTCAAACACATCCGACTTCTGCACAGCATGATCTTAGAACCAGGTTTGTGCTTTCTTCAATCATCATCCTTATCATCAAGTGCCTTGCCATAGGTGTAGGCATTTTTGTTTCTCCACAGATCTCGGTCCTTGGAATTCTGAAATAACTGTGCTGATGACATCCCTCCATGCCACCATCTTAATCCATCCAGCATCTCTCAGTCTGCCCCTTCTCCCACTGACCTCTCAACCCGTCACAGTGTTTTCCAATGCCTCTCTTCTCATCACATGACCAAGGAACACCGCTTGTCTCCTTCTGACAGTTGTGTGTCATTTTCTGCATTCACTAGCTTATTCCAGGCAATCACTGTTAATTAAACTGGCAGTCCAAGGTATTTACAACGTTCGTCTCAGGAACCACATCTCCGTTGATTCCAAGTTCTTCCTAATTTGTTCTCTTTGTAGTCCCTTTCTGACATTCAATAATGGTGACTTAATGCATCAGATACATTGCCTTTTCTTAAATGCAGCTTTTGCTTGACGTATTATACTCTTCATCTCTGCCATGCATCTTTCATGTGATGTTATGACTGCCCCTAGGTATTTAAATTTATCAACTTACTTAAGCCCTTTTCCCCCTTATATTGTTATATCACATTTTAGTGTTATCTTGTTCTTTAATGTAATTATTTTTTCTGTTCGTGATATTCAAGGCAAGTCCTTTCTTTGCATTACTTTGCATTCTCTATTGAAATGTTGCCAATACAGTGGCCTAAACAGTTGACTGTGTACAACTCCAACAGCAACATATTATTTATGCGTGCAGCATGCGCATGAAGTCACCTTAGATATACACATTTGCTAACACCTTTGAATGCTAAACTTAGACCAAGTACAGGTGTCAATGAGCAAGGTAACTCAGACGGAAACATCATTACCTTCAATATTCTGAAGCACCTTTGTATTTTTCTCAGATCATGCCCCATGTTTAAAGTGCTCTCGTGGTCAGGATCTTGCAAATACAATTTTACGGAATGTTCACACCTGTGGATTAGTGACACACTGCAATGTGTACATTTAAAATAGCTATAATAAACTGACCTCAATTTTAACTATAATTATGGAGGGGAGTGAATGGCTGACCAGTCTCTTACATTAAGAGACTCAGTAAGGCTAAATGTTTCTTTTATCTATCCAAGGTAAAATAAGGCATGGAAAGAGGCTTTTTAAAAAAAATCTATCTGAGGTAAAGTAAGGTAGGTGGAAGGTTATGTATCTTTGGTAAAATATAGTAAGGCAAAAGGTTTGTAACTATCTGAGGTAAAATAAACGAAACGCTCCCAGCATGAACTAGCAATGATACTAAATGTTGTGTAAGTAGAGAACTTTTATACATGCCGTAAGACACACTGGGTGTCCGGTGCTGGACCATATTTGTACAGACTACCAGCACATGGTGGCTGGCTGAGGTGGTCAGTATAACACTGGATGTACGGTGCTGGACCATATTTGTACAGACTACCAGCACATGGTGGCTGGCTGAGGTGGTCAGTATCACACTGGGTGTACGATGCTGGACCATATTTGTACAGACTACCAGCACATGGTGGCTGGCTGAGGTGGTCAGTATCACACTGGATGTACAGTGCTGGACCATATTTGTACAGACTACCAGCACATGGTGGCTGGCTGAGGTGGTCAGTATCACACTGGGTGTACGATGCTGGACCATATTTGTACAGACTACCAGCACATGGTGGCTGGCTGAGGTGGTCAGTATAACACTGGATGTACGGTGCTGGACCATATTTGTACAGACTACCAGCACATGGTGGCTGGCTGAGGTGGTCAGTATCACACTGGGTGTACAGTGCTGGACCATATTTGTACAGACTACCAGCACATGGTGGCTGGCTGAGGTGGTCAGTATAACACTGGATGTACGGTGCTGGACCATATTTGTACAGACTACCAGCACATGGTGGCTGGCTGAGGTGGTCAGTATCACACTGGGTGTACGATGCTGGACCATATTTGTACAGACTACCAGCACATGGTGGCTGAGGTGGTCAGTATCACACTGGATGTACAGTGCTGGACCATATTTGTACAGACTACCAGCACATGGTGGCTGGCTGAGGTGGTCAGTATAACACTGGATGTACGGTGCTGGACCATATTTGTACAGACTACCAGCACATGGTGGCTGGCTGAGGTGGTCAGTATCACACTGGGTGTACGATGCTGGACCATATTTGTACAGACTACCAGCACATGGTGGCTGGCTGAGGTGGTCAGTATAACACTGGATGTACGGTGCTGGACCATATTTGTACAGACTACCAGCACATGGTGGCTGGCTGAGGTGGTCAGTATCACACTGGATGTACGGTGCTGGACCATATTTGTACAGACTACCAGCACATGGTGGCTGGCTGAGGTGGTCAGTATCACACTGGGTGTACAGTGCTGGACCATATTTGTACAGACTACGAGCACATGGTGGCTGGCTGAGGTGGTCAGTATCACACTGGGTGTACAGTGCTGGACCATATTTGTACAGACTACGAGCACATGGTGGCTGGCTGAGGTGGTCAGTATCACACTGGGTGTACAGTGCTGGACCATATTTGTACAGACTACCAGCACATGGTGGCTGGCTGAGGTGGTCAGTATAACACTGAGTGTATGGTGCTGGACCATATTTGTACAGACTACCAGCACATGGTGGCTGGCTGAGGTGGTCAGTATCACACTGGGTGTACAGTGCTGGACCATATTTGTACAGACTACCAGCACATGGTGGCTGGCTGAGGTGGTCAGTATCACACTGGGTGTACAGTGCTGGACCATATTTGTACATACTACCAGCACACGGTGGCTGACTGAGGTGGTCAGTATCACACTGTCAGGTCTTAGTCAGATATGACTGAGCTACCGTATAACAGTAGACGGTACTACCTGGTTTCTGTTAGCGCTGAACGTTGGGCGGCGCTTACCAAACCCGACACCCCACATTGTGCCAACGGCTTCGGGCGGAAGAGCGCAATTGGGAGGGTACAAGCCTTACCCTGGTGCGAGGAAATGCAAGCTAAAGACAAAATGTCATGGCAGGGCAGACCAGGCCCTAAGCCTTGGTTGGCGACTGGTCTAGGATCGAAGCTCCGACAGGCGGACAGTTAGAGCATTGCTTTGCTGATCCGGCAGCTTCTGCAGCTTGTCTTGTTCCAGATGTAGGGGTGTTACCTTTCCTCTGGAGTAAACTAGGCAGGCCGAGAGAGGGATCATGCTGCATGGGCAACACATGATCTCTATATTTTAGCCCAGGCTGTGTGCTATGGAGAGGCAATAACTCCATCCCTGGTCTTAACTGGTCTCGGAATCAAAGCGAGAGGCAACTGTTACGGGTTATAAGTCCTTGTCAGTTGGCGTAGACATGGGGCGCCACGCGTTGCCTCTGACGGTGGGAGACACCTATAGGTGTCACTGATCAGCTACCGCCCGCCTCAAGCTGGGCAGCCCCCAGCCAATTGGGTGCTGATCCGCCACAGCCTGCCTGCTTCAATGGGTGCTTGGGGCTAGGACAAAATCTGAATCGCAGGCTGTAAAACCAATGCACCAGGTACAAACAAAAATAAAAATAGAAACCTCAAGCTACGGCTTGCAACCTGGAACGTGAGAACCATGTGTCCAGGATTTTCCACTGACTTGACCAATATTGACGATGTGAGAAAAACGGCTGTGATTGATGCCGAACTCAATCGTCTAAACATTGATATTGCTGGCCTGCAGGAGACTCGCCTCGCTGAGGAAGGGTCACTCAGGGAAAACAACTACACCTTTTTCTGGAAGGGTAGAGGGCAGGCAGATAAAAGGCAACACGGTGTGGGCTTTGCAGTGAAGAATTCGCTACTGGGAATGATTGAAATTCCAGCAGGAGGAAATGAAAGACTATTATCCCTGCGCTTGGCAACCTCTTGTGGGTTTGCCACCATTATTACTGCATATGCACCGACACTCGATTCCTCTGATGATGTGAAGGATTCGTTCTATGAGGAGTTAGACTCCGTGATCAAGGCAGTTCCAAAATCTGACTACATTTATATGCTCGGCGATTTCAATGCTCGTGTGGGCAAGGACTCGAATTCATGGCCAGTGTGCCTTGGAAAATACAACATCGGTCGCATGAATGAAAATGGGCAAAGGCTGCTGGAGCATTGCACCAGTAATGACCTATGTATTACAAACTCTTTTTTTAAAACAAAAGAGATGCATAAGGTCACATGGAAACATCCAAGATCCGGCCATTGGCACCAGCTGGACTTCATCATCACACGGAGACAACATCTGAACCATATATCATTGACTCGTAGTTACCACAGTGCTGACTGTGATACGGATCATTCTTTGGTTGTTGCAAGGGTTAGACTGAGACCAAAGAGAATCTACACAGCTAAACACAAATCTAGCCTCAGGATTAATATTATTAACACTCATGATCCTGAAAAGTGCTTTCAGTTTCAACAGCAACTTGAAGACGCTTTCACTGATACACCAGAAAATTGTACAGTAAATGAAAAGTGGGGTCAAATTAAGGAAACTCTTTATAAAACTGCCGTAGGGGTTTACGGCACTGTGGATCATAAGAGGCAGGACTGGTTTGCGGCCAACAGCGAGACTCTGCAGCCCTTGATTGATAAGAAGAAAAAAGCTCTCTTAAGAAACAAGGAAAGACCAACGCGTAGCACTCTGAGTGAGCTTAGGCAAGCTAGGAAGGATGTGCAAAAGGCTGCCAGGCAGTGTGCAAATGATTATTGGATCAAGTTATGTGAGTCCATTCAAATCGCAAGTGATAAGGGAGACATAAGAAGCATGTATGAAGGAATAAAGAAAGCCTGTGGTCCAGTGATCAAAAGAAGTGCACCATTGAAAACCTTGACTGGAGAAATCATCACTGATAAGAAACAGCAGATGGACAGATGGGTAGAGCACTATTTGGAGCTTTACTCAAGTGAGACCAAACTAGCGGATGATGCCCTCAACGCCATAGAGGCTCTACCAACTCTTGACCACCTGGACACACTTCCCACCTTAACAGAAGTTAAGTGTGCTATAAATGAACTTGCATCTGGCAAGGCTCCAGGTAAGGATGGGATTCCAATAGAGGTTATCAGGAGTGGGCAAGACACACTCACTATACAGATCCACCAACTAATAGAGCTATGCTGGCGTGAAGGACAAGTCCCACAGGAATTCAAAGATTCAAGCATCATAACACTGTACAAGAACAAGGGCGATCGGAGCGACTGCAACAACTATAGGGGTATCTCACTTCTGTGTATTGTTGGAAAA
This sequence comes from Cepaea hortensis, assembly GCA_963921405.1. Classification (NCBI taxonomy): domain Eukaryota; kingdom Metazoa; phylum Mollusca; class Gastropoda; order Stylommatophora; family Helicidae; genus Cepaea; species Cepaea hortensis. The sequence goes on from OY992894.1 coordinate 54,617,494, forward strand.
GTATTTGCCAGAATTGTTCTGCGCAGACTTCAAGTCCTAGGAGATCAAGTCTACCCCGAATCACAGTGTGGCTTTCGACAGAACCGGTCTACCACTGATATGATATTCTCATTGCGACAAATGCAAGAAAAATGCCGTGAACAGAATCAACCACTGTTTATTGCCTTCATCGACCTCACAAAGGCATTTGATTTGGTCAGTCGTGAGGGTCTGTTCAAGGCACTAAAGAAGATTGGCTGCCCACCAACTCTTCTGTCCATTGTTGAATCGTTCCACATAGGCATGAAGGGTATAATCAAGTTTGATGGTGCAATTTCTGAAGAATTTGAAATCAAGAGTGGAGTTAAGCAAGGTTGTGTACTAGCTCCCACCCTCTTTGGAATATACTTTTCACTTCTACTGAAATATGCATTTCGTGATCAGGATGGTGGTATATACATTCACTCACGCTCAGATGGCGGCCTCTACAATGCTCAGAGATTGAAGGCTAAGACCAAAATTAGGAGGGTACTGATCAGAGAGTTGCTCTTTGCAGATGATGCTGCAGTTACGACCCACTCTGAGGAAGAATTGCAATGTCTACTATCTGCATTCTCCAATGCTTGTTCTGAATTTGGTTTAACAATTAGCAAAAAGAAGACACAGATTATGTCACAAGGTGCACATGGGGTACCATCAATCTTTATTGACGACGCCGAACTAGAGATAGTAGACCATTTTACATATCTAGGATCCGTGGTAAATAGCAAATTATCCCTAGATCAGGAAATCAACATCCGGATTGGTAAGGCAGCAACAACAATGAACAGGTTAAGAAAAAGAGTCTGGGAGAACAGGAAGCTTACTGCCAAAACAAAAGTCCTTGTCTATCAAGCCTGTGTCCTTAGTACTCTTCTCTATGGCAGTGAAACCTGGACAACTTACTCACACCAAGAGAACAACTTAAACAGCTTTCATATGCGGTGTCTGCGAAGAATTCTTGGTATTAAGTGGCAAGACAAAATCACAAATACTGAAGTATTGGAAAGATCAGGTTGTGTGACAGTTTATTCCATGCTCAGTCTTCGTAGACTTAGATGGATAGGACATCTTAGGAGGATGGATGATGGTAGAATACCAAAGGATATCTTTTTTGGTGAATTACAGATGGGTAAGAGATCTCAGGGTCGGCCTCTACTACGATACAAAGATGTGTGTAAGCGGGACATGATTGATACAGGCATTGATAATGCACATTGGGAGCAAGTCGCCGCTGAGCGTGTTGCATGGAGGGCAAATATCAGAAATGGAATAAAGTCAAAGGAGAAAATTATTGCAGAAAAGTCACACACCAAGCGTTTGAGACGTAAGATGGTGCATGATGGTGGAAATGACCACGTGTTCACATGCACCCACTGTGAACGGACATTTACAGCGCAAATTGGCCTTATCAGTCACACTCGCTACTGCCATAGTTAAAAGTTATGCCTTTTTAAAGCACACACTATCGTCTGTCAAGACGGCAAGGTGCCAATGTACGGTGCTGGACCATATTTGTACAGACTACCAGCACATGGTGGCTGAGGTGGTCAGTATCACACTGGATGTACGGTGCTGGACCATATTTGTACAGACTACCGCACTCGATGGCTGAGGTGCTCAATATCACACTGGATGTACGGTGCTGGACCATATTTGTACAGACTACCAGCACTCGATGGCTGAGGTGGTCAGTATCACACTAAGTGTACGGTGCTGGACCATATTTGTACAGACTACCAGCACTCGATGGCTGAGGTGGTCAGTATCACACTAAGTGTACGGTGCTGGACCATATTTGTACAGACTACCAGCACATGGTGGCTGGCTGAGGTGGTCAGTATAACACTGGGTGTACGGTGCTGGACCATATTTGTACAGACTACCAGCACATGGTGGCTGAGGTGGTCAGTATCACACTGGATGTACGGTGCTGGACCATATTTGTACAGACTACCAGCACTCGATGGCTGAGGTGGTCAGTATCACACTAAGTGTATGGTGCTAGACCATATTTGTACAGACTACCAGCACACAGTGGCTGAGGTGGTCAGTATCACACTGGATGCCTTTACTTCCTGTCACAGCCCTTATATGATATAAAACTTAATCAAGTTTAATCTCATTAGCTACTGGCCGTGGAAGTGTTTAATGCGCACACAGCTCAGCGCATGCATGCTGCGCATGCGCGATGGAAGACGGAAGAGGTGATTGTTTGTTGTGGACAGTTAGTGTTTAAGATGGCTGGGGACGGTCGGGTTGTTTAGAACCATTTTTGTTACGGGGTTGTTTTAGATAGACATTAATACATAGAAGGGTTAGCTGGTAATTAGTGATGGTGTGATTCTTTGGAATAGGGAGTTTTTCTTCATGTTATAAGGAATAAACATTAGTTTAATGTTATCACAATGCTGTTTATGTTGATTTCCATTCAAACCAGTTTGAGCATCATTAGTAATATTACTGTCTGTCACCAGCCGTAGGTTTATGACACTTCCCAAGACATTTCTTGGAGCCCATTTTTGGCTCGGTCGACCTGAGAGCCCAGGTCCATTTTTAAAAACTGAATCTGCGATGAAACAGATCAAACTCATAAACACCAGGCAAGCAGACAAATGTCTAAATGCTGTAATGATAGTGTATAATTATAGAACACAGATTTGAAACTCATTATCATTTAGTGCCGACTGCATTTGCGGTCAGTTGAAATGAGTCTCCAACACCCTCTGTCCCAAGTCTTAATGATGTCCTCCGGTTTTTGCAATCAATCTCTTGATGTGTCTATCCCCAAGTAACACCCTTCCACTGGCACACTTGCCCTCTGCCTTTCTCTCCAGCTCATCATTTAAGTAAGACAGAGCTGTATTGTTTAATTGGTCAAAGTACCTAACTTGTCTGACCTTGATCTCATACAGAGGTGTTTTCTTCAATACTAGTTTGTATAATATTTCCCTATTTACTTCTGCTGTTGTGATACGCCTCCTATTGTGGCATAACATCGGCTTGCTCAATTAAAGCATCACATAATAGTTACTATGTTTCTAGGCAATACCCTGTGACTGCCATGGTAGACAATAATGGGAATCAACCCTACCTACATCCAGGAAATCAGAGAAGTTTGTCTTTCGTTTCATGTCAGTTCAAGCAGTGGAGATAGAAATAGTGCCAGCCAGGACTAGATCCAACCCCATCAGGCAATTCATTGAGAGTAACTGTTATTTTGTGGTCGATATAGGGTATGGCTGTGCCACTGTCAGACCACTACCACGGGAACTGTATGAACATGGACTACATGAGACATACATCTGTAATTTCTGTCAGCTACATACATGTTATGTCATAATGGACAATAAAGTCCACACCTACCACTTAAGGTACTTGTAAAAAAATGTGTAACTTCACAATGTTCAAAGCCCATAGTCTGACACTTGCCTATAGGTTATGTATACTATACATCATTTCATCCTGGACCGATCTTAAACATCTGGTGTGCTGATGCCGAGGTTGCAGGCTCAATCCTTACACTGGTCAGCTGGACTCAAATGTTGACTTCTCATCCTTAACTTGGGGATGTAAATTACAAGTACCTCAGAAGTTGGAGTGGGTTCCCCTGATGGCGAGGGATTCTGGTAATAGGGAAAGCTAATCCAAATACACAAATCAGTCCAGTGCTACTAAAAGTGGTACTCATGTACGGGTTACACTTAAGTTCAAAGCCAGCGAACATTAAAAACACATTTCATAATGAACAATGAAGTTCACATTTACAACATATCATTCTAACATATCATTATAACATATAATTACAACATATAATTATAACATTTCATAATGAACAATGAAGTCCACATTTACAACATATCATTATAACATATAATTACAACATATAATTATAACATTTCATAATGAACAATGAAGTCCACATTTACAACATATCATTATAACATTTCATAATGAACAATGAAGTCCACATTTACAACATATCATTATAACATATAATTACAACATATAATTATAACATTTCATAATGAACAATGAAGTCCACATTTACAACATATCATTTTTTTTTTTTTTTTTGGTTGTTGCATATCCTTTACAGGACATCGCTGTCAACAGCAGCATCTTTCAGCTGTCTGTTGATTTCTTGGCAAGATTACGCTCAGTAGTTTGCCATTGCTTTCTGAGCGGCCGTCTCAGTATCCCGCAAGTCACCAGCGGGGGTCGAACCGCTCCCAGTTCTCTCCCGCTACGAGCTCTGCGTGATAAACAGGATTACGGAGAAAGTGTTGTAACCCCTCAGCCAGAGAGACCGGCAACATATAATTACAACATATAATTATAACATTTCATAATGAACAATGAAGTCCACATTTACAACATATCATTATAACATATAATTACAACATATAATTATAACATTTCATAATGAACAATGAAGTCCACATTTACAACATATCATTATAACATTTCACTATAACATTTCACTATGAACAATGAAATCCACATTTACAACATATCATTATAACATATAATTACAACATATAATTATAACATTTCATAATGAACAATGAAGTCCACATTTACAACATATCATTATAACATATAATTACAACATATAATTATAACATTTCATAATGAACAATGAAGTCCACATTTACAACATATCATTATAACATTTCACTATAACATTTCACTATGAACAATGAAGTCCACATTTACAACATATCATTATAACATATAATTACAACATATAATTATAACATTTCATAATGAACAATGAAGTCCACATTTACAACATATCATTATAACATATAATTACAACATATAATTATAACATTTCATAATGAACAATGAAGTCCACATTTACAACATATCATTATAACATATAATTACAACATATAATTATAACATTTCATAATGAACAATGAAGTCCACATTTACAACATATCATTATAACATATAATTATAACATATAATTACAACATATAATAATTATAACATTTCATAATGAACAATGAAGTCCACATTTACAACATATAATTATAACAACACTGCCTGCACATTTACAACATATCATTATAACAACACTGCCTGCACATTTACAACATATTATAACAACACTGCCTGCACATTTACAACATATCATTATAACAACACTGCCTGCACATTTACAACATATCATTATAACAACACTGCCTGCACATTTACAACATATCATTATAACAACACTGCCTGCACATTTACAACATATCATTATAACAACACTGCCTGCACATTCAGAAATTGACTTTTATATATATATATAGTTGTGCCACTGTGACATATTAGACAGTCCTGACTCACCACCACCAAGATCTGACCATCCAGTGAAGGATTAATTTCTAATAATTTACTCAAGAAATACCAGAGACATTTAACACTTCTGTTAGGTGACTCTGTGTCACCCTATGAATCCTGATCTACAGGTGCCATAAACACACTGAATCTCTCCAAGGACGAGATTAAAAGCACTTGGTCCAATTACCTCAGTGATCCATGAAGGTCATGAAAGAGTATCATGAAAAGAGCAATTCAAAGGAAGCAAATTCATGGGCAGCACAATCCTTGGTTAGAAACCAAGTGGTTCACCAAGGGACACACTCCCAGACATGTGGTGACCTGTCACTGAATACTGCAGAATTAAGTGCACAAAGGAATGTGTCTTCAATGATTCTAATGACTTAAAGCCGAAACTGCACTGTGTACAGCCAAACTTGTACAACTCCACTTCCTGGGCTGACACACGACTTTAGAACTAGCCAAAGGATCAAGCAACTTGATGACAGTGGTGCAGACAGCTATCAAATGTTAACTGAAAGGACAGATTATGACAGTTAGATCATGTCCAACATACTGAGTGTAATACAACAGAAAAGCACCAGACCAATAAAAGGTGATTGCAAAGTTAAACCTAACTATTTGGGCATGAAAAACTAGAAGCTGACAAGGCTGTGAGTGAAAGGTCATAAAAATTAAATAGTTTCGAATTTTATTTTATTTTGCTTCAAACACTAAATAATGTTAACAAAGCAAAAACAAAAACAGTAACAAAATGTTTAGAACATAAACTATAACATGATTTGTGATGAAAAATATAAACAATTATGAAAGTGAAGTCAGAAAGTTGTGACAGCTGGGTCTAAGAGACGGATCAACGAAAGGAAACATTTGCTCGATGGGTTGTCAGAATTACAAAGAATACAACAAAAATTATACAAAAGATGATTTTTTGGGAACATGATTGCATGTGCTGCTTGGCATGCACATGATGATGATGACGATGAAAGACAAGGAACTAAGTCGACACTAATTTGAACTGATCTACTTGTCTAGACACCTTTCAATGTTCTCCAGTGAAAGCTCCTCTGACAACTGCTCCCCTGTAGCCATAGCAAGCTGTTCACGCAGCTCAGCGTTTTCCCTCTTTAGCTTGCTTATCAGCAGACGAGGATCCAGTTCCTCATTGAGAGTGACCTCATTTTTGATCATAGCAACCCGCTGAGCAAATCGACATGTTGAAATTGACTCCTGAAAAATGTCAAGAGATTTTTTCACATCACAAGAAAATTAACACACAGTTCAAGAAATGTACTACACCAAGCAATGAAAGAAAAAGATTTTAAAACATGCAACAATTTAAAAAACCAAACCACATGGACAACTTACAGATAGAAAAGTATACTCACAACATCACAATAATATAACATCAAACATTCGTAAGAAAATAAAAGACAAACTGGACTCCAATCACTGCCACACAATTAGTCTTCTACACTGTAGCCTACTGGTAAGAGTGTGGAAAGAATGATCAATAGCCAAATCCATCAGCATCTAGCAAGTGAGAAACATCATCAAGCTAGCTTCAGAAAGTTCCATAACACAGAAAGTTGTACAATTTAAAAGAAATAGGGAAATCAAAAGCAAACAGAATAAAGCAGTCAGACTAATAATAGGAATAAATAATATAGGGATACATAAAGCCAGGATTTCTCTTATACTGGGATAAATAAAGACAAGATTTCTCTTATATATGGATAAATAAAGACAGGACTTCTCTTATATATGGATAAATAAAGACAGGCTTCTCTTATATAGGAATAAATACAGACATGAATTCTCTTATATATGGATAAATAAAGCCAGGATTTCCCTTATACAGGGATGAATACAGACAGGACTTCTCCTATACAAGTATAAATAAAGACAGGACTTCACTTTAAAATGTAAAAACATTTTAGCAGCAGGAACCCGCTCTGGGTATGTGAAGTGTAAGAACCATTACATTTGTGTAGGCCTGGCTGCATAGATGAATAGATGGCCAGTCTTTCTCTCCCAAAGCGAACAATAACTGCTGGCATCGAACCCTTGTCAGACATCACTCAAGCCATTATCAGTGTAATGTCCTAACCAACGAGTCCGCTAGGACTTCTCTTTTACAGGGATATAACAAATCAGCCTGCAACCCAAGCATGGCTTAGAAGGATAGCATGATGAAAGAGTTGAATTCGTTATGACCACAAGCAGCCAAAACATGTTGGAGGTAAACATGGCACTTATTTGAGTCACAAAACTTCACTTATGTTTGTATACAAAGTGATTCATTGAGCATGATTCAGAAAGCTGAGGCAAGTTCTGCACTCAGGAACTGGATTCAATCCCTCCACAGGACCACAGTATGTAGTGTTTCATCTTCACACCAGGACATCCTGGATAATGAGAGAGCGGTTGGCCAGCTAGCTCTAATACTATACCATCAGGTCAAATGTATTTAAGAAGTTAATGCCCCTGGCAGGTTTATTGTCATGATATAAACAAACATTGGTGCCACTAGGAATAAACATAACAACTGAAGAAATTACATAACAACTGTTTAACTCTTTATGTCCCAAGCAACACATCAGGTTGACTGGTTATTCCTCATGTTTGTCAATCAACATGTCACGACAATGTATTTGTTTTCTGCAAAGTGTGTATATTTGGTCTTTGTGAAAGTAATAAACTTTTAATTTTTGTTTGTTATCACCATTCAGCACCTGCTGTAACCTTCTGAGAATGATGGAGTTTATACAGAAACGGGAAGAAAGATATTATACTAGCTTTCTGGTAATGAAAGGGAGTTAATACACAGGAATTTAAGAAATAACTCAGAGATAAGTTATTATAAACCTTTCTGGTAATGAAGGGGAGTTAATACAGAGGAAGTTAAGAAATAACTCAGAGAGAGGATATCTTCTTCTTCTTCTTTGCGTTCATCCGGAGTGTTTTTTCAGATGTGATTGTGGTGTGTCTGGTTAGGCACCCTTGGGTCGAAACTCTTAGGCCAACACATCCGGCTTTTAGCGTGCATTTTTGACCAGGTTAGCATTCCTGGGAGACTTTCACTTTTGTGGTACTGTCCACATCCCAGCTGGTCAAGTTGGAACAGTCGAAGACTGCACAGTCATCCCTCAAATGTAGGCAGTCCATAGCATTTTCCGCCATCCTGGGTGGCTTCCATAATTGCAGAGCCGGCACATAACGCTCTGGGTGCTGGGCTTACCCAGGGAATCGTCACGTCCTGCTCATGGCTGCTTTAATTCCTCACTTCAATATATTGGGCATTTCGTTCGCCCCGGGCCGTTCCCGCACAGACCAGACTGGTTTGCAGTCAATCTCCACTCAGCGAGTTTTTCGGACATGTGCTTGTCGTTGTGTCCGTCAGAGCTGTTCCAGACACATCGGACATTCAGAAAACTACCTAGTCAGAGCTGTTCCGAACAAGAGCGGCATTCGGAAACTAGGTAGCTGTTCCTAGCACGAGGGAAGACTAGTTAGAGCTTTTCCGGTCACGAAAGACATTTCACTCGGACGTAATTGCGTAGTGCCATTTTTATTTTGCCGCCCGTAGGCTGGCACTTCCGGCTTCGGCGGGCATTTTTGATGAGGTTAGCCTTCCTCGGTTTTCAAGACAGTTAGACTCTTATTTCGACTTCCACACAGCAAGCTTTTGCTTCGGGCTGCCACGTAATGGATTCGCAAGACAGGCGTTCCATTTCGTGTCAACGAGACAATTTTCCACCTTTGACTACACTCACTCCATGAGTATGGTTACAGACTATCTACGGGACGTGCGACCGAGGTGTTTTTCCACCTTTTGTACTCGCTCACGAGGTAGGCTACATGTGCTGCCGGCTCAGCACTTTACCTCCGTGCGTCTGTGGGCGAATAACGGTCAGGTCCTTTCATCCGGGGATACCTCATATCCCCCAGCTAAGAGCCATTGAACGAGTATCTGCGCCGAGCATGTAGCGTGCTCAGCACCTCATCACAATTTTGATGTAGGTTTGTGTCGGCCAGGCTCTCACTTCCGAGAGTTTATGGCTTAGAGACGTTCAGCCATACACCTCGGATAGGAGCCTTAGAGGTTACGTCTGGACTTAGATTTTTGGGATCGTTTGCCTGTTTTTGACTGCTATCCTCAGTCACCTGCAGAGCAGCAAGTTGTGTCTCTCTTAGTCTGGTCCCTATCCCACAAGCCGTCCGATATGTAGTTTTCATCCATCGGCAAGCACATGGGGTCGATGGGACACGCAAGCTCCCCCACCACGGCAAGGTGGAGACACATCGGGGGAGAGAGAACAGCCTACTGGGAATGAAAAGGAGCTGAATGCAAAAGTTCAGTTAATTAACAGTAAGGAGGATGTTATAATTGTTTTCTGGTAATAAAGGAGTAATGGCAAACTACTTCACGTAAACTTGCCAAGACAGAATCAACAGCAAAGAAATGCTGGTGTTGACGGCAAATATCATGTAAAGGATATGCAACTAACATTTTTAGTGAAGAGTTAACACAGAAGAGTTTTTAAAAAGTTTTTTAACACACAGGAATGAAGGTGTTAAAAAAATATAAAACCCAATAATAATACAAGAATGTCACTCACATCCATGTTGCTCTTCTCCAAAGAACAAGTTGCAATCATAGTTGTCATACAGTTTCCACCTAAGCTGTCTCTAAGTACGGAAGTCATCATGGAGTTTCGGTATGGCACATGCTGCCGATTCTTCTCCGACAAGGCAATTATGACCTGAATGTTATTTGTAAGATAATTTCCATATAAATATGAACTTGTGTTTTCTGTTACATCTGTTATGTGGATACAGTTTTTTTTCCCCTGATGTTTAAAAAGTTCTGCTTTTCAATTATGTTTTGTTTGTTTTCCAATACATTATATAATTAGCTTCTGCTGTCATGAAGTTTAATATCTGCATTATGATTAATCATCAGAAACATCTTACGCTTCATACTACAATACAAACTACATTTCAAAGACATCAGTGTCGCCACACGGCGTGTGCCACCAAGGGCAGTAGCTCAAGGTGTTACTCCTGTAGCAACATCACTAATTATGTGTATGTGTGTGTTTGTGTGTGTGTGAACAACTAAGTGAGTAAAATTTAACTGACTAGAATAGAAGGTCCAGTGAAATAACAATCTTACTGCCAGAAAGGTTGAATTAAAAAGAAATATTCTTATTCTATTATAACTAATTACAAAATATTATTATACAAAGTAAAATTATGCTAACAAATGTATAGTCATTGTGGTGTCACAATATCTGGTGGTATCCTCTCTCTGGTGGTGTAATCCTCTCTCTGGTGGTGTCATTCTCTCTGTGGTGGTGTCATTCTCTCTGTGGTGGTGTCATCCTCTCTGTGGTGGTATCATCTCTCTGGTGGTGTCATCCTCTCTCTGTGGTGGTGTCATCCTCTCTCTGTGGTGGTGTCATCCTCTCTCTGGTAGTGTCATCCCCTCTCTGGTGGTGTCATCCTCTCTGGTGATATCATACCCTCTCTGGTGGTGTCATTCTCTCTGTGGTGGTGTCATCCTCTCTCTGGTGGTGTCATTCTCTGTGGTGGTGTCATTCTCTCTGTGGTGGTATCATCTCTCTGGTGGTGTCATCCTCTCTCTGTGGTGGTGTCATCCTCTCTCTGGTGGTGTCATCCTCTCTCTGGTGGTGTCATCCCCTCTCTGGTGGTGTCATCCCCTCTCTGGTGGTGTCATTCTCTCTCTGGTCATGTCATCATCTTTGGTCATATCATTCTCTCTCTGGTGGTGTCATTCTCTCTCTGGTGGTGTCATTCTCTCTCTAGTGGTGTCATCCTCTCTCTGGTGGTGTCATTCTCTCTCTGGTGGTGTCATTCTCTCTCTGGTGGTGTCATTCTCTCTCTGGTGGTATAATCATCTCTCTGGTCATGTCATTATCTTTTGGTCATATCATTCTCTCTGTGGTGGTGTCATCCTCTCTGTGGTGGTGTCATCCTCTCTCTGGTGGTGTCATTCTCTCTCTGGTGGTGTCATTCTCTCTCTGGTGGTGTCATCCCCTCTCTGGTGGTATCATCCTCTCTCTGGTCATGTCATCATCTTTGGTCATATCATTATCTCTGTGGTGGTGTCATCCTCTCTGTGGTGGTGTCATCCTCTCTCTGGTGGTGTCATCCCCTCTGGTGGTGTCATCCTCTCTCTGGTGCTGTCATCATCTTTGGTCATATCATTCTCTCTTTGGTGGTGTCATTCTCTCTCTGGTGGTGTCATTCTCTCTCTGGTGGTGTCATCCTCTCTCTGGTGGTGTCATCATGACTTTGATGGTGACATCATCTCTCTGGTCATGTCATCATCTTTGGTCATATCATCCCTTCTCTGGTGGTGTCATTCTCTCTCTCTGGTGGTGCCATCCTCTCTCTGGTGGTGTCATTCTCTCTCTGGTGGTGTCATCATCTTTGGTCATATCATCCCATCTCTGGTGGTGTCATTCTCTCTCTGGTGGTGCCATCATCTCTCGGGTCATGTCATCGTCTTTGGTCATACCATCATCTCTCTGGTGGTGTCATTCTCTCTCTGGTGGTGTCATTCTCTCTGGTGGTGTCATCCTCTCTCTGGTGGTGTCATTCTCTCTCTGGTGGTGCCATTCTCTCTCTGGTGGTGTCATTCTCTCTCTGGTGGTGTCATTCTATCTCTCGTGGTGCCATCATCTCTCTGGTCATGTCATCATCTTTGGTCATATCATCCCCTCTCTGGTGGTGTCATTCTCTCTCTCTGGTGGTGCCATTCTCTCTCTGGTGGTGTCATTCTCTCTCTGGTGGTGTCATTCTATCTCTCGTGGTGCCATCATCTCTCTGGTCATGTCATCATCTTTGGTCATATCATCCCCTCTCTGGTGGTGTCATTCTCTCTCTGGTGGTGTCATTCTCTCTTTCTGGTGGTGTCATCCTCTCTGGTGGTGTCATCCTCTCTCTGGTGGTGTAATTCTCTCTCTGGTGGTATCATCCTCTCTCTGGTCATGTCATCATCTTTCGTCATATCATTCTCTCTGTGGTGGTGTCATCCTGTCTCTGGTGGTGTCATCATCCCTCTGGTCATGTCATCATCTTTGGTCATATCATTCTCTCTCTGGTGGTGTCATCATCTCTCTTGTGGTGTCATCCTCTCTCAGTTGGTGTCATCCCCTCTCTGGTGGTGTCATTCTCTCTCTGGTGGTGTCATCATGACTTTGATGGTGCCATCATCTCTCTGGTCATGTCATCATCTTTGGTCATATCATCCCTTCTCTGGTGGTGTCATTCTCTCTCTGGTGGTGTCATCCTCTCTCTGGTGGCGTCGTTCTCTCTCTGGTGGTGTCATCATCTTTGGTCATATTATCCCCTCTCTGGTGGTGTCATCCTCTCTCTGGTGGTATCATCCTCTCTCTGGTGGTGTCATCCTCTCTGGTGGTGTCATCCTCTCTCAGGTGGTGTCATCATCTCTCTGGTGGTGTCATCATCTCTGGTGGTGTTATTATCTCTCTGGTGGCATCATCATATCTCAGGTGATCTCATCATCTCTCTGGTGGTCTCATCATCTCTCTGGTGGTGTTATTTCTTTGGTGGTATCATCATCTCTTTGGTGGTATCATCATCTCTCTGGTGGTGTCATCATCTCTCTGGTGGTGTCATCCTCTCTCTGGTCATGTCATCATCTTTGGTCATATCATTCTCTCTGTGGTGGTGTCATCCTCTCTCTGGTGGTGTCATCTTCTCTCTGGTGGTGTCATTCTCTCTCTGGTGGTGTCATCCTCTTTCTGGTGGTGTCATCATCCCTCTGGTCATGTCATCATCTATGGTCATATCATTCTCTCTCCGGTGGTGTCATTCTCTCTCTGGTGGTGTCATCCTCTCTCTGGTGGTATCATCCCCTCTGGTGGTGTCATTCTCTCTCTGGTGGTGTCATCCTCTCTCTGGTGGTGTCATCATGACTTTGATGGTGCCATCATCTCTATGGTCATCTCATCATCTTTGCTCATATCATCCCCTCTCTGGAGGTGTCATCCTCTCTCTGGTGGTGTCATCCTCTCTCTGGTGGTGTCATCCTCTCTCTGGTGGTGTCATCATGACTTTGATGGTGCCATCATCTCTCTGGTCATGTCATCATGTTTGGTCATATCATTCTCTCTCTGGGGGATTGTATGTATGTGTTTATTAATGTGAGTGTGTACATGTATCTGCCTGCCTGCCTGTCTCATAACATGTTAATATGCATTGCTTATGTTTACAACATTCATTTGACAATGATTTTTTCCTATGTGAATGTAACATGCACAATGATGAACAAAAGGTGAGTGATTGGAAGTGCCGAATATAAGACGGGCCTGCTGGCCAAATTTGTGACTCTTTGAAAATAAATTTTGTTCATTTGTTCTAGTGGTTTCATCATCTTTGGGTGTCATCATTTCTCTGGTGGTGTCATCATCTCTAATGATGCATAATTGCTCTGATGGTGTCATCATCTCTCTGGTGGTGTCATCATCTCTCTGGTGGTGTCATCATCTCTCTGGTGGTGTCATCATCTCTCTGGTGGTGTCATCATCTCTCTGGTGGTGTTATGTCTCTGGTGGCATCATCATATCTCAGGTGATGTCATCATCTCTCCAGTGGTGTCATCATCTCTAATGGTGCATAATTGCTCTGATGGTGTCATCATCTCTCTGGTGGTGTCATCATCTCTCTGGTGTTGTCATCATCTCTCTGGTGGTGTCATCATCTCTCTGGTGGTGTTATGTCTATGGTGGCATCATCATATCTCAGGTGATGTCATCATCTCTCTGGTGGTCTCATCATATCTCTGGTGGTGTCATCATCTCTAATGGTGCATAATTGCTCTGATGGTGTCATCATCTCTCTGGTGGTGTCATCATCTCTCTGGTGGTGTCATCATCTCTGGTGGTGTCATCATCTCTCTGGTGGCATCATCATATCTCAGGTGATCTCATCATCTCTCTGGTAGTCTCATCATCTCTCTGGTGGTGTTATTTCTTTGGTGGTATCATCAGCTCTTTGCTGGTGTCATCATCTCTCTGGTGATGTCATCATCTCTCTGGTGGTGTCATCCTCTCTCTGGTCCTGTCATCATCTTTGTTCATATCATTCTCTCTGTGGTGGTGTCATCCTCTCTCTGGTGGTGTCATCCTCTCTGGTGGTGTCATTCTCTCTCTGGTGGTGTCATCCTCTTTCTGGTTGTGTCATCATCCCTCTGGTCATGTCATCATCTATGGTCATATCATTCTCTCTCCGGTGGTGTCATTCTCTCTCCGGTGGTGTCATCCTCTCTCTGGTGGTATCATCCCCTCTGGTGGTGTCATCCTCTCTCTGGTGGTGTCATCCTCTCTCTGGTGGTGTCATCGTGACTTTGATGGTGCCATAATCTCTCTGGTCATGTCATCATCTTTGGTCATATCATCCCTTCTCTGGTGGTGTCATTCTCTCTCTGGTGATGTCATCCTCTCTCTGGTGGTGTCATTCTCTCTCTCTGGTGGTGTCATCATCTTTGGTCATATCATCCCCTCTCTGGTGGTGTCATTCTCTGTCTGGTGGTGCCATCCTCTCTCTGGTGGTGTCATTCTATCTCTGGTGGTGTCATCATCTTTGGTCATATCATCCCCTCTCTGGTGGTGTCATCCCCTCTCTGGTGGTGTCATCCTCTCTCTGGTGGTGTTATCATGACTTTGATGGTGCCATCATCTCTCTGGTCATGTCATCATCTTTGGTCATATCATCCCGTCTCTGGTGGTGTCATCCTCTCTCTGGTGGTGTCATCCTATCATCTCTCTGGTCATATCATCCCCTCTGGTGGTGTCATCCTCTCTCTGGTGGTGTCATCCTCTTTCAGGTGGTATCATCCTCTCTCTGGTGATGTCATCCTCTCTCTGGTGGTGTCATCCTCTCTCTGGTGGTGTCATCATGACTTTGATGGTGCCATCATCTCTCTGGTCATGTCATCATGTTTGGTCATATCATTCTCTCTCTGGGGGATTGTATGTATGTGTTTATGAATGTGAGTGTGTACATGTATCTGCCTGCCTGCCTGTCTCATAACATGTTAATATGCATTGCTTATGTTTACAACATTCATTTGACAATGATTTTTTCCTATGTGAATGTAACATGCACAATGATGAACAAAAGGTGAGTGATTGGAAGTGCCGAATATAAGACGGGCCTGCTGGCCAAATTTGTGACTCTTTGAAAATAAATTTTGTTCATTTGTTCTAGTGGTTTCATCATCTTTGGGTGTCATCATTTCTCTGGTGGTGTCATCATCTCTAATGATGCATAATTGCTCTGATGGTGTCATCATCTCTCTGGTGGTGTTATCATCTCTCTGGTGGTGTCATAATCTCTCTGGTGGTGTCATCATCTCTCTGGTGGTGTTATGTCTCTGGTGGCATCATCATATCTCAGGTGATGTCATCATCTCTCCAGTGGTGTCATCATCTCTAATGGTGCATAATTGCTCTGATGGTGTCATCATCTCTCTGGTGGTGTCATCATCTCTCTGGTGGTGTCATCATCTCTCTGGTGGTGTTATGTCTATGGTGGCATCATCATATCTCAGGTGATGTCATCATCTCTCTGGTGGTCTCATCATATCTCTGGTGGTGTCATCATCTCTAATGGTGCATAATTGCTCTGTTGGTGTCATCATCTCTCTGGTGGTGTCATCATCTCTCTGGTGGTGTCATCATCTCTGGTGGTGTCATCATCTCTCTGGTGGCATCATCATATCTCAGGTGATCTCATCATCTCTCTGGTGGTCTCATCATCTCTCTGGTGGTGTTATTTCTTTGGTGGTATCATCATCTCTTTGCTGGTGTCATCATCTCTCTGGTGGTGTCATCATCTCTCTGGTGGTGTCATCCTCTCTCTGGTCATGTCATCATCTTTGGTCATATCATTCTCTCTGTGGTGGTGTCATCCTCTCTGTGGTGGTGTCATCCTCTCTCTGGTGGTGTCATCCTCTCTCTGGTGGTGTCATTCTCTCTCTGGTGGTGTCATCCTCTTTCTGGTGGTGTCATCATCCCTCTGGTCATGTCATCATCTATGGTCATATCATTCTCTCTCCGGTGGTGTCATTCTCTCTCTGGTGGTGTCATCCTCTCTCTGGTGGTATCATCCCCTCTGGTGGTGTCATTCTCTCTCTGGTGGTGTCATCCTCTCTCTGGTGGTGTCATCGTGACTTTGATGGTGCCATAATCTCTCTGGTCATGTCATCATCTTTGGTCATATCATCCCTTCTCTGGTGGTGTCATTCTCTCTCTGGTAGTGTCATCATGACTTTGATGGTGCCATAATCTCTCTGGTCATGTCATCATCTTTGGTCATATCATCCCGTCTCTGGTTGTGTCATCCTCTCTCTGGTGGTGTCATCCTATCATCTCTCTGGTCATATCATCCCCTCTCTGGTGGTGTCATCCTCTCTCTGGTGGTGTCATCCTCTTTCAGGTGGTATCATCCTCTCTCTGGTGGTGTCATCTTCTCTCTGGTGGTGTCATCCTTTCTCTGGTGGTGTCATCATGACTTTGATGGTGCCATCATCTCTCTGGTCATGTCATCATGTTTGGTCATATCATTCTCTCTCTGGGGGATTGTATGTATGTGTTTATGAATGTGAGTGTGTACATGTATCTGCCTGCCTGCCTGTCTCATAACATGTTAATATGCATTGCTTATGTTTACAACATTCATTTGACAATGATTTTTTCCTATGTGAATGTAACATGCACAATGATGAACGAAAGGTGAGTGACTGGAAGTGCCGAATGTAAGACGGGCCTGCTGGCCAAATTTGTGACTCTTTGAAAATAAATTTTGTTCATTTGTTCTAGTGGTTTCATCATCTTTGGGTGTCATCATTTCTCTGGTGGTGTCATCATCTCTAATGATGCATAATTGCTCTGATGGTGTCATCATCTCTCTGGTGGTGTCATCATCTCTCTGGTGGTGTCATCATCTCTCTGGTGGTGTCATCATCTCTCTGGTGGTGTTATGTCTCTGGTGGCATCATCATATCTCAGGTGATGTCATCATCTCTCCAGTGGTGTCATCATCTCTAATGGTGCATAATTGCTCTGATGGTGTCATCATCTCTCTGGTGGTGTCATCATCTCTCTGGTGTTGTCATCATCTCTCTGGTGGTGTCATCATCTCTCTGGTGGTGTTATGTCTATGGTGGCATCATCATATCTCAGGTGATGTCATCATCTCTCTGGTGGTCTCATCATATCTCTGGTGGTGTCATCATCTCTAATGGTGCATAATTGCTCTGATGGTGTCATCATCTCTCTGGTGGTGTCATCATCTCTCTGGTGGTGTCATCATCTCTGATGGTGTCATCATCTCTCTGGTGGCATCATCATATCTCAGGTGATCTCATCATCTCTCTGGTGGTCTCATCATCTCTCTGGTGGTGTTATTTCTTTGGTGGTATCATCATCTCTTTGCTGGTGTCATCATCTCTCTGGTGATGTCATCATCTCTCTGGTGGTGTCATCCTCTCTCTGGTCCTGTCATCATCTTTGTTCATATCATTCTCTCTGTGGTGGTGTCATCCTCTCTCTGGTGGTGTCATCCTCTCTGGTGGTGTCATTCTCTCTCTGGTGGTGTCATCCTCTTTCTGGTTGTGTCATCATCCCTCTGGTCATGTCATCATCTATGGTCATATCATTCTCTCTCCGGTGGTGTCATTCTCTCTCCGGTGGTGTCATCCTCTCTCTGGTGGTATCATCCCCTCTGGTGGTGTCATCCTCTCTCTGGTGGTGTCATCCTCTCTCTGGTGGTGTCATCGTGACTTTGATGGTGCCATAATCTCTCTGGTCATGTCATCATCTTTGGTCATATCATCCCTTCTCTGGTGGTGTCATTCTCTCTCTGGTGATGTCATCCTCTCTCTGGTGGTGTCATTCTCTCTCTCTGGTGGTGTCATCATCTTTGGTCATATCATCCCCTCTCTGGTGGTGTCATTCTCTGTCTGGTGGTGCCATCCTCTCTCTGGTGGTGTCATTCTATCTCTGGTGGTGTCATCATCTTTGGTCATATCATCCCCTCTCTGGTGGTGTCATCCCCTCTCTGGTGGTGTCATCCTCTCTCTGGTGGTGTTATCATGACTTTGATGGTGCCATCATCTCTCTGGTCATGTCATCATCTTTGGTCATATCATCCCGTCTCTGGTGGTGTCATCCTCTCTCTGGTGGTGTCATCCTATCATCTCTCTGGTCATATCATCCCCTCTGGTGGTGTCATCCTCTCTCTGGTGGTGTCATCCTCTTTCAGGTGGTATCATCCTCTCTCTGGTGATGTCATCCTCTCTCTGGTGGTGTCATCCTCTCTCTGGTGGTGTCATCATGACTTTGATGGTGCCATCATCTCTCTGGTCATGTCATCATGTTTGGTCATATCATTCTCTCTCTGGGGGATTGTATGTATGTGTTTATGAATGTGAGTGTGTACATGTATCTGCCTGCCTGCCTGTCTCATAACATGTTAATATGCATTGCTTATGTTTACAACATTCATTTGACAATGATTTTTTCCTATGTGAATGTAACATGCACAATGATGAACAAAAGGTGAGTGATTGGAAGTGCCGAATATAAGACGGGCCTGCTGGCCAAATTTGTGACTCTTTGAAAATAAATTTTGTTCATTTGTTCTAGTGGTTTCATCATCTTTGGGTGTCATCATTTCTCTGGTGGTGTCATCATCTCTAATGATGCATAATTGCTCTGATGGTGTCATCATCTCTCTGGTGGTGTTATCATCTCTCTGGTGGTGTCATAATCTCTCTGGTGGTGTCATCATCTCTCTGGTGGTGTTATGTCTCTGGTGGCATCATCATATCTCAGGTGATGTCATCATCTCTCCAGTGGTGTCATCATCTCTAATGGTGCATAATTGCTCTGATGGTGTCATCATCTCTCTGGTGGTGTCATCATCTCTCTGGTGGTGTCATCATCTCTCTGGTGGTGTTATGTCTATGGTGGCATCATCATATCTCAGGTGATGTCATCATCTCTCTGGTGGTCTCATCATATCTCTGGTGGTGTCATCATCTCTAATGGTGCATAATTGCTCTGTTGGTGTCATCATCTCTCTGGTGGTGTCATCATCTCTCTGGTGGTGTCATCATCTCTGGTGGTGTCATCATCTCTCTGGTGGCATCATCATATCTCAGGTGATCTCATCATCTCTCTGGTGGTCTCATCATCTCTCTGGTGGTGTTATTTCTTTGGTGGTATCATCATCTCTTTGCTGGTGTCATCATCTCTCTGGTGGTGTCATCATCTCTCTGGTGGTGTCATCCTCTCTCTGGTCATGTCATCATCTTTGGTCATATCATTCTCTCTGTGGTGGTGTCATCCTCTCTGTGGTGGTGTCATCCTCTCTCTGGTGGTGTCATCCTCTCTCTGGTGGTGTCATTCTCTCTCTGGTGGTGTCATCCTCTTTCTGGTGGTGTCATCATCCCTCTGGTCATGTCATCATCTATGGTCATATCATTCTCTCTCCGGTGGTGTCATTCTCTCTCTGGTGGTGTCATCCTCTCTCTGGTGGTATCATCCCCTCTGGTGGTGTCATTCTCTCTCTGGTGGTGTCATCCTCTCTCTGGTGGTGTCATCGTGACTTTGATGGTGCCATAATCTCTCTGGTCATGTCATCATCTTTGGTCATATCATCCCTTCTCTGGTGGTGTCATTCTCTCTCTGGTAGTGTCATCATGACTTTGATGGTGCCATAATCTCTCTGGTCATGTCATCATCTTTGGTCATATCATCCCGTCTCTGGTTGTGTCATCCTCTCTCTGGTGGTGTCATCCTATCATCTCTCTGGTCATATCATCCCCTCTCTGGTGGTGTCATCCTCTCTCTGGTGGTGTCATCCTCTTTCAGGTGGTATCATCCTCTCTCTGGTGGTGTCATCTTCTCTCTGGTGGTGTCATCCTTTCTCTGGTGGTGTCATCATGACTTTGATGGTGCCATCATCTCTCTGGTCATGTCATCATGTTTGGTCATATCATTCTCTCTCTGGGGGATTGTATGTATGTGTTTATGAATGTGAGTGTGTACATGTATCTGCCTGCCTGCCTGTCTCATAACATGTTAATATGCATTGCTTATGTTTACAACATTCATTTGACAATGATTTTTTCCTATGTGAATGTAACATGCACAATGATGAACGAAAGGTGAGTGACTGGAAGTGCCGAATGTAAGACGGGCCTGCTGGCCAAATTTGTGACTCTTTGAAAATAAATTTTGTTCATTTGTTCTAGTGGTTTCATCATCTTTGGGTGTCATCATTTCTCTGGTGGTGTCATCATCTCTAATGATGCATAATTGCTCTGATGGTGTCATCATCTCTCTGGTGGTGTCATCATCTCTCTGGTGGTGTCATCATCTCTCTGGTGGTGTCATCATCTCTCTGGTGGTGTCATCATCTCTCTGGTGGTGTTATGTCTCTGGTGGCATCATCATATCTCAGGTGATGTCATCATCTCTCTGGTGGTGTCATCATCTCTCTGGTGGTGTCATCATCTCTAATGGTGCATAATTGCTCTGATGGTGTCATCATCTCTCTGGTGGTGTCATCATCTCTCTGGTGGTGTCATCATCTCTAATGGTGCATAATTGCTCTGATGGTGTCATCATCTTTCTGGTGGTGTCATCATCTCTTTGCTGGTGTCATCATCTCTCTGGTTGTGTCATCATCTCTCTGGTGGTGTCATTATCTCTCTGGTGATGAATTCATCTCTCTGGTGGTGTTACGTCTCTGATGGCATCCTCATATCTCAAGTGATGGCATCATCATATCTCAAGTGATGTCATCATCTCTCTGGTGGTCACATCATCTCTCTGGTGGTGTTATCTCTTTGGTGGTATCATCACCTCTCTTGTTGTATCATCACCTCTCTGGTGGTGTCATCCTGTCTAGTGATATCATTTCTGTTGATGTCACCGTATCTCGGATGGTATCACAATCTATTGGGAGGTGTTATCATCTCTGGTGGTCACATCATCTTTCTGATGGTCTCATCATCTCTCTGATAGCATTCCACCACACTCTGCTATAGGTGTGTGTGTGTGACTTTAGTCTCCCTTAATTGTGCCGTCTTTTCAACGTATATTTCAGCACAGCTGACAATACTCCACATATAGGACATATTTTCTTCCTCATCATTCACAAATATATTCAATCAAAACCGTTTCTCTCCATCTTTCAGGTACAAACTGTCCAAAAGAAAATCTGGATTCTTGTTTTTAAAACTCAACATCATAGTTTTCTGAGCAAACCCAAAGATGTCTGTCTCCCTCAGCAGATGTCATAAAGATGTAGATGCTGATTGTTCCAGTCACACATTGGTTGCAAACAGGTTGGATTTATTCCCTCAAACATTGCTCCTGGCTGTTACCACACTCAAGCAATCTTACTTATGTTGTTGCATCTTTTAATGTGCCTTCAATCTGCAGTCATTTATGTATGGTCTTCACAAGATCTCTCTTGTCTATCGGTAATGTTCCAGCTACTGGTGTTCTTGAAGTTATCGGATCTGTTTACTCACACTCTAGCATGTCCTTGACAGTACATCATAAAATATGTACAAACGTCTTACTCCATCGGCTTCATATTAACACAAACAATTGCTACAATTGATATTTTCTCAAAGACTGCCATCTAAATTTCCCCTATTTCTCATGACTCCATGTGATGTTTATCTCCGACTACTAACCTGCTCCAAGTAATGCAGGGACAAATTGATGTACTTGGCTTCTGTCAATATGGCACCATTTACTCCTGTCTTCGACACACGTTCTGACCTAGATGGTGATAAATCATAATACAGTGACATCAATCAGGTTCTAGGTTGAAGCATAACTCACACACTCTAGGCTAAGATAAAATTCACATACACAACTTAAAGCCTAATTCACATCATCACCATCATCAAGTGCCTTGCCAACTGTTATGGGTGAACACACTTCTCCACACCTTGGATCTCCATCAGCGTGTATCCATTTGTGCGGTGACCCCTTCAGTGGCATGACACAATTTACATAATCTAGTGTTAGGGATCCTATCAAGCATGTTGCAAGAGACAGTTAAGGAAGGGGTGTTGCTTAGGACAGGCTAACTCCACCATGTAGAACAATTCAGCCACAACATCCCACCAACCATGAACTAGTCACTTAAAGAAAAAAAGAATTACTTAGCTAAAAATGAAAAAGGGAGGCTCTTATAGAAGAGATATGACGCGCTGAGAATAAGACTGCAAGGAGTCCGTAGCACTGATTAAATTGCTTTCACCTAGGAAAATTTCAGACACTGGAAAGTGGAATGTATAAACTATGTATGAATTAGGTCAGATAGAACAGGTGGTAGAAGAAATAAAATATTATATCATTAGCATCTTGGGATTGTGTGAAACTAGGTGGACTGGAACAAGTGAACAGTATCTAAGCACAGGTGAAACAGTGATGTATTCAGGCCATAAAGAGAAAAATGCCCTTCACTGTAAAAGTGTGTCCCTAATGTTATTCAAAGAGGCAAAGAAAGCATTATTAGAGAGGGAAGCAGTGAGCTCCAGAATAATAACAGCAAGATTTAGAACAAAAAGAAAATAAATATGAATGTGATCCAGTGCTAGGCACCAAAAAATGATAAAGAGGAATCGGTTAAGGAGGAATTTTACATGAATCTTCAAAACGTAATTGGCAATCTAAGAAATGTTAATAACAAAATTGTGAATGATGACCTCAATGCCATAATAGGATTGGATAGCACTGGTTATGAAGGGGTCATGGGGAAACATGGACTAGGATTAATGAATGAATACAGAGAATATTTCACCAATGTTTGCAGTGAAAATATGTCGTAGGTGGGAGTGATGTCCTCAAAAAGAATCCATAAAGCCACATAGGCATCACCCAACTACAAAATGGAAAACCAAATTGACAATAAATTATGAAATATATATAATTTGTCTGTTAAAGTTATACATGAATCATTGTGTGAACATATACAAAATAGAATAAGTTTTAAGTTAAACATAAACAGTACACAAAATGATGTGAATGTTAATGTCAGAAACTGAAAAAAATGACATACACACACTCTCTCTCTCTCTCCCACCAACCAACCCATACACACAAAAGGGGAGGATGGGGCCTGAGAAGACACAATGTCTGCCCCACGCTCAAAAGTTACTTGGTTTGAATCCCTACACAGGGTTAGGTATTTTTACAAAAACTATAGCTTCCAACTGATATCACATGTCCTAAACTCTTCTGTAGAGTAAAAGGATTTCCAGATTTCTTGGATAAGACCAAAAAACAGGAGGCTCCATGCGCAAGTTGCACAGCAACTGGAAATTGCACAGAGTAGGTCATATTACTGCTGATCTGGCAAAAGTTTTAAGAAAAGAAACCCTACCCAGGGGTACACAAAGCCTGGTACCTTGGATGAAATCTGTATATTGGAATAAATGACACAAATTTATCCTGCAGTCTGACACACTGACTCCTGAGTCCGAATGGTGTATTACTAGGTGTGACGCACTCCTCTCACATGAGGCACATAGATGAAGAATCGTCATGACTGTTTAAAGAGAAATATATGCAGACAACTCTCATCTCTTACCCTGCTAAGTCTACCAAATGCAGCTTTGCTTTTCTTATGGTGACAGAACCTTCTTCTTTGCATGTCAGATGGACAGTGAAAATACAATGAGAGCGAGATGAAGCCTGGTTCATTGGAGTCTGTGGGAAAAAATTTGAAACAAGTTAAACAATTCAACACAAAATAATAAAATATCTCAAACATTATACTAAACAGTTTCAACAATTCAAAACAAGATCAATAAAATACCCAAACTATGGAACAAAACAAGATCAATAAAATACTCAAAAAATGATACAAAACAAGATCAATAAAATACCCAAAAAATGATACAAAACAAGATCAATAAAATACACAAACTAAGGTACAAAAGAAGATCAATAAAATACCCAAAATATGGCACAAAACAAGATCAATAAAATACCCAGAATATGGTATAAAACAGTATAAACAAACCAAAAACTTAAAAGGAAACTGAACAAGCAGCAAAAGAGATGAATGCATTGAATCCGGATGTACCGACACAGATCCCACCCCACTTCCAAGTACTGGTCCTGGAAGCAAGCTATATTACAGAAATCTGGCCAAGAGAGTAGGAATAAAATAGGGAAGACACGCCTGGTGTCAAACAATGCTAAGTCAGAAGGGTTGACTGAAATCTGCAACAAGCACTTCGCTGTAAATGGACAATAAGCAACCAACATCCTTTTCAGGATGATGTGGAAGAAGAAGAAAACTACAAAGAAAATGAGTAAACAAACTAAGTAAATAATAATTAAATGCTAACTAATCAGTACCAGTGGGTGAGTCAGTGAGGTTGATAGGGACGTAGATAATGTCATGAGTAGCCAGACAAGTGTTCAACGCCTGGGCTCATTGCCTGCTAAGTGAGGGAAAGATTAGCCACCTATTCCTCCAGTCTATTCCTGCATGTATTCACGCCTATAAAATGCTATGGCTCTATAACATGAGAGACCAACAGCAGGAAACTGCCTCAGGGAAAAATTGTTTGTGTAATCAGTATCTTCAACTCTCGTGTGATTCCAGTGCTAACGTAGGGATGTGAGAGTTGGAAATCAACTGTAGCTTTAGATAAAAAATTTGACAATTTTGAGAACAAATGTCTGAGAAGAATTCTAAACCTCCACTGGACAGATTTCAGAACCAATACGCAAATAAGACAAGAGACTAAGCAAGATATTGTATCCAATTTTATAAGAAAACGCTGTTGGAACTACATCGGCCATGTACTCAGAATGGACATGACAAGACTCCCCAACCAAGCCCTCTTATGGTCACCGGTAGGGAAAAGAAAACGGGGAAGACCAAGAGAGACCCTGTGTAGAACCATCATCAGAGAAGGTTCATTCAACGGCCAAGTGAACATCCAAGATCTACAACAAGTAGCAGCGAACCGCCGGACATGGAGAGCCATGACTTCTGCCTTATGCGCCGCCTTAGGCTCAAGAGGAAAGACTAACTAACTAACTAATCAGTATCAGAGAATTTGTTTCTCTCTGACAATCTGATACCACTGACTGTCGCAGCCACATACAAATGTATGGCTGTTGTTTCTCTCTGACAATCTGATACCACTGACTGTCGTAGTCACATACAAACGTATGGCTGTTGTTTCTCTCTGACAATCTGACACCACTGACTGTCGTAGCCACATACAAAAGTATGGCTGTTGTTTCTCTCTGACAATCTGACACCACTGACTGTCGTAGCCACATACAAAAGTATGGCTGTTGTTTCTCTCTGACAATCTGACACCACTGACTGTCGTAGCCACATACAAACGTATGGCTGTTGTTTCTCTCTGACAATCTGACACCACTGACTGTCGTAGCCACATACAAACGTATGGCTGTTGTTTCTCTCTGACAATCTGACACCACTGACTGTCGTAGCCACATACAAACATATGGCTGTTGTTTCTCTCTGACAATCTGACACCACTGACTGTCGTAGCCACATACAAACGTATGGCTGTTGTTTCTCTCTGACAATCTGACACCACAGACTGTCGTAGCCACATACAAACGTATGGCTGTTGTTTCTCTCTGACAATCTGACACCACTGACTGTCGTAGCCACATACAAACATATGGCTGTTGTTTCTCTCTGACAATCTGACACCACTGACTGTCGTAGCCACATACAAACGTATGGCTGTTGTTTCTCTCTGACAATCTGACACCACTGACTGTCGTAGCCACATACAAACGTATGGCTGTTGTTTCTCTCTGACAATCTGACACCACTGACTGTCGTAGCCACATACAAACGTATGGCTGTTGTTTCTCTCTGACAATCTGACACCACTGACTGTCATAGCCACATACAAACGTATGGCTGTTGTTTCTCTCTGACAATCTGACACCACTGACTGTCGTAGCCACATACAAACGTATGGCTGTTGTTTCTCTCTGACAATCTGACACCACTGACTGTCATAGCCACATACAAACGTATGGCTGTTGTTTCTCTCTGACAATCTGACACCACTGACTGTCGTAGCCACATACAAACGTATGGCTGTTGTTTCTCTCTGACAATCTGACACCACTGACTGTCGTAGCCACATACAAACGTATGGCTGTTGTTTCTCTCTGACAATCTGACACCACTGACTGTCATAGCCACATACAAATGTATGGCTGTTGTTTCTCTCTGACAATCATACCGACTGTCGCAGCCACACACAAACATATGGCTGTTGACTGCTACTTCACTGTATACAAATCGCAACACTCACTATAGTCCATGGAAAAGGTTATGTCAAGGCCAGGTGAAACATTCTCAACTAAAACATTACAACCAGGACAGATAATAGCCTCTGTGGTACCAGAACTTAGGTCTGTGTTTCCAAATGTGGGTCATGTCACAGCTGTTCAACCATCCACTCCTGTCTCACAGAAAATCTGTTTCAATCACTTTACTTTGAACATATCATGACAATATTTGAAGTTTTCCAGAACTTTCTCCCAGAAAAAAAAAAAACAAGTATGCTGAGACCTGTATAAATGTCTTTCATTCAATTAATGTCCTGAAAAAACACAACTCATAAAACGGACTCTACAGGCTTGCATGAGCTACCTCTGCAATCATTCTGTTGGTGTCTCCCATAAACAAGAGATTTAAAGCATCTTCTTCTGAGCCAGCTTGATGGACGGTTAAGTTCTTCAAGTGAATGTTCTGATCTGCATCCTCCAAAAGACACACTTTCCTACAGGACAAAAAAGCCTTGAATAAATAAACATGACGTGATGTGAGTTTTAAGCCACATGGTGTACTTTTTATCATGATGTCATATTCTTTGTTTCATCATTAACAATTTATTGGCAGACTTCCATATAAGGAAATCATCACTTTTGAAATATTCATATTAAAATAATTTACAAGGTGTAAAAAACACAAACTAGATATATAAAGATCATTGCTATTTTGTAAAATATGAGAGGAAACTGGCTGGCTATGGAAAATCAATCGACCACACAGCAGCATATTGAAAAACAAATGAATTTACTGCTGTGCAGCATAAAAGATAGAAAAATTCCCTGCACTTGTGTATAGAAAAGGACAGCTTATGTATTCTACACTATATAATAACTGTAATTTCACAACAAATATCTTAAATAACAAAATGCAACTACTGTCAAGATAATATATGAACAATCTGAGGAAACAATACACAAGGAATTAAACATGTTAAGGCACCAGATAAATATTTCCTGCTCTATGAAAACCTATATTAAGATTGGCCAATTGTTATAATTGTTTTCTGTTAATTGGAAACCAATTAAGCCTGGGTCTAATTAGGCCTACCATGTATGATTATTGTATTTGTTTAACTACACTGTGACTGAATAAACCAGATTTCCTCTACATATAAGAAAGTTATCAAATCACAGACCGGGATAACACAGTGCCAAATAAACCAAGATGAGGGTACCCTTAGCAAATAATATGGTGTAAAATGATATGGTGTGCATGACCAGCTTCCTGTTTCAGTCTTTTATTTCTCCATCCATGGTTAAATCAGAAAACTGTGTTACCCCAATAGCACTCACATAACAAGGCAATTCTCAATCTTATTTCAAACCTATGTAGTTCAGTCTTGAAAGTACTCCCTCTCACCCTTTCTTTTATAAGAATAATTAAAGTTAAACAATCATTAAATCCAGTCCCTAGTGATTGATCTACATGAACACTCAATGACTGAGTGTACTCAGCGACCATCTTCGTTGCACTGTAAAACTATCCAACCACAGTAGAAAACTCTCAACTCAGTGCAGAAACTTGTTAACACCGGCAGTGAGGATCCCAGTGTGAGGACTAGAATCCAGTCTATATATATTTTGTTATGGGCAGGTGTTGTCATTTTACAATTTTTTTCAACAGGGTAGCGACAATGCATCTTATTCTTTACAGACTATTTTTAAAGTACATGACATGCATACAGACCATATCAAATATCAAAGGATATTTTTGGTATCCTAAGCCAAGAAAGTTACACATCTAATTCCCTCCTGAACTTTAGTGGTGTGGGATATTCTGAAAGAACTGTCATGAAAATATTGACCTGACACAGAATCTGGCATTTTTTATATTAGGGGTGGATACCATAATCCTAAGGCGCTCCAGTACTCAATGATATAAGCAAACTGAAAACATATGTACTGACATCTGTATTAAAACAATAATAACTTGACTTCCCATTTCGGGTGACAGATATTCCAAGGTGGCAACAGAAAAAATGCAGCAACTAGCAGGACCTGCCTGGTTGAACAGGCTGAAAGCTAAGATCAGACAAAGAGAGACACAAACCTGCTAACTTACAGGTTGACTCAGGATAGTCAAAAGCTAAGAAAGACAAACATGACAGAACTGACTGTAGCAATGCACTGGGCCAGGACAAAGCAGCTATTATTACATGATTATGTGAAGACATTTATATGTGACATTGCTTCAGCTGTACCATACACTTTGTTTTGTGTGCAGTTTGCACCCTGATTAAAAGCCATTTTTTGTACAAATAAGAATGCCTCTACTTCTATACTTATTTTACATAAAAGATTTCAACATTACTTTGTTTTATTATCAAGGGACCATTTTGTAAGTAAATTACCTTTTACACATCAAATGGTGCTTGACCCATTTTATTATAAATAAATTGGCACTATGTAGGTCATGTGGTCAAGATCATTCTAGGTGCTTGTACTTCCCAAGACATTTCCTGATTTCCATTTTAGGCTAGGTTGACCCAATGTGGATTGGAACCCATGACCACTGGGCTGACAGGCAAGCATCTAGCCACTGCAGCTTACATACAGGAATGTCAACATGATCCAGGGACACTGTGTACTCACGGTAATTCCTCCAACTTTGCTGCTTCATGTTTGGGGTCAAGAAGATCATAACCATTTTCATTGTAAATCTCCAGGTAGGAAATGTGAACAGTGTACACTTTATCTGGGTGCTGGATGGTGCAAGGAGAAAGTCAAGCAAAATATCATACTACAAACTGACAAAACACAATTTCAGATATCTCATGATAAGTAGCTTTGAGAAAAGAATTTACTCTTTCTGTCCCAGGCAGTTATTACTTAAATTCTTTCTATTTTAAGCTGTTGTCAATGAACACCATAAAAATCAGCAGGGGACAGAAAGTGCTACATTTATTATTATGTCTTTTGTTATGAGATATTAGGTTTGTACTATATGCATCTTCATCCCAAAGGGCTCAATGAGATTGTCTTTCTCTGTGGCATCCATGTCGTTGGTTTAGTCACTCCTTCTTTTGGCTCTGAAGAGGATCGCTATTTATAGAGGCTCACAGAGATGCATTCCCTAAAAGTTCAGGCAGTCATGTTGCATTCAGTTCTGTGGCCAAGTCTTCATGGTGACTGTGTCATATCCTGCATGCTATGTTTTCACAATTTTTTCCAAAACTATATCTCTCAATTTCCATCAGGCCTGAATGGTTTCACCACCAACCCAAAAGTCAATAGTTGGACAAGGTCTGATGAATTGTCTCCACTGCAGCTTAGACACTGGGTGTGGTCTGGATCCTTCTCAGGTTTGGAGACAGTACTGAGTTTTATTGGTACCTTTTAGGGATTCTTTTGGTATATTGAGAATTATACAAGACAAGGTGTTTGTCATATGACATAAAGTTATAGGAAACATTTAACCCATGAGTGGGGATTGGGTTGTTGCAGGCTAGAGCATATCCACTCACCTTTACCTTAGGGGGCCTCAAACTGCTCCCAACCCAGATACACTACAGCATGCTCATGGCAGACTTGTGAGTGTCACTACAAAAAGATGTTGCCATGGACATATTTGTACACAAATATGTTGGAAGCTTACTATCAAGAACCACAACATTAGTTCTGCAGCTATCACAGCGCCTTGGATGTGAGAGGCTATTACTTGTGCATCAACATCCACTTATGTATACCCACATCCATTTATGTATATATTACATCAGAGCCCAGACCCTACATGGACCCCAATGATTGGGCCAATGTAACAAATGAGTGTGACAGAATGAACCAGGAAAAGCATATCACATAAATGCAAAGACAAATAAATGTGCAGTGAGCTGACTGTATAGAAAGAGTTAAACATAAACAGTGAGAAGATAACAAACAAAAACAACATGTTTACAAAACCATATTAACAATAAAATATATATACTGTTCAAAAAGAGAAACACAGCATTATTGCAGTTTCAACTGCAAACTTGTAACAACATTTTATTGACGATGCTGATTCGTCCACTGCAGTCAGTTCTGGCGAAGCCGGTCCATAAGAACAGGACCTCTGTACGGTCTTCTAGCCCAAAGACCAGCGTCGTGCAGCAGTTCCTGACCGTTTGATCTGAAATTCGACGAGCTCCTGGCATTGACTGGGCTGTGGAGGACACAGATGCAAATCGATTCCTAAGGTGACGCAGCCGTATGAAGCAGTCTTTGGCACCAGTTGTCTTGGTCTTCCACTGCGCGGCTGGTCTGCCACTGAGCCAGTTTCTTGAAATCGCCACTAAAGGCGACTAATGGTGCTTCTAACCAAATTAAATTCTCTGGCTACTACACTTTGTGACTGTCCAGCCTGTAAACGTCCAATGATGATGAGTCGTTGTTCTGCAGTGAGATGAGCCATACTCGCGCATTGAATTTTCAACTGAATTTTTTCGAGGAGCATCAATCTTTTATTCATTGGCACCTTGCCGTCTTGACAGACGATAGTTTGTGCTTTAAAAAGGCATAATAACTTTTAACTATGGCGGTAGCGAGTGTGACTGATAAGGCCAATTTGCGCTGTAAATGTCCGTTCACAGTGGGTGCATGTGAACACGTGGTCATTTCCACCATCATGCACCATCTTACGTCTCAAACGCTTGGTGTGTGACTTTTCTCTCTCCATAGCACAAAGCCTGGGCTAAAATATAGAGATCATGTGTTGCCCATGCAGCATGATCCCTCTCTCGGCCTGCCTAGTTCACTCCAGAGGAAAGGTAACACCCCTACATCTGGAACAAGACAAGCTGCAGAAGCTGCCGGATCAGCAAAGCAATGCTCTAACTGTCCGCCTGTCGGAGCTTCGATCCTAGACCAGTCGCCAACCAAGGCTTAGGGCCTGGTCTGCCCTGCCATGACAATTTTGTCTTTAGCTTGCATTTCCTCGCACCAGGGTAAGGCGTGTACCCTCCCAATTGCGCTCTTCCGCCCGAAGCCGTTGGCACAATGTGGGGTGTCGGGTTTGGTAAGCGCCGCCCAACGCTCGGCGCTAACAGAAACCAGGTAGTACCGTCTACTGTTATACGGTAGCTCAGTCATATCTGACTAAGACCTGACTGACCAAATAGGCATTCAATAATATGGTCAGAGAGTTTTGTGTTCAG
Source organism: Cepaea hortensis (assembly GCA_963921405.1). Lineage (NCBI taxonomy): Eukaryota > Metazoa > Mollusca > Gastropoda > Stylommatophora > Helicidae > Cepaea > Cepaea hortensis. Next base: position 54,649,421 of record OY992894.1, read on the forward strand.
TAAATTTCACAGGATTATCATAAACCTGTCACGAGTTATTGTCAAAAAATGTTATTTTGACCTTAACCTCTTTCATGAATCCTTAGGTGAGTACAATTCAGGAAACCACGAGAAGTTAATGACCATGTGGACACAGTCGATAGGTTGACTGATGTTCAACCAGCGAATATCTTTTTTAAAAGTAACGCCAAAAATGTTGTGTTTCTTTTTTTTGAACAGTACAAGTAATTCCATAACTTCCTCAGAAGTATGAAATGCTAAATATTTCACATATGTCAACCATGGGTTTATGGAGTAAACAGCCATAAACTCCAGGTCAACTTACAGTAAAGCCAGGTTTATCATTTAGTGTATCAAAGTAATTCTGCAACTTTGTTATCAACCAATGACAACAGCCATAGAAATGAAATCTCTCAGCTGATCCAGACAATCACATCAACAGTTGACTCTTTTCATTCATTCAGTTAAACAAATTAATATTTTCAGAACAAAAAAAAAGTGAAATCAACAGGAACAACAGAAAACATCTACAAATATGCAAGCATGCACAAAATGAAGGTAAAAGCAAAGCCATATTTAGTATAATAGCTGTCTGTCACATTCTAATATATCTCAAGACAATTAAAAACTGCAACATTTAATAAACAGAAAGCTACAAAAAACAGTGTTTGAGTTGAATACCTCCATATTGATAACCAACTACAGATGTATGTATTGAAAGCACCCTCTCCTCTATATCTTATATAAACATAATGCACATATGTAATCAAACACACACCAACTAACAAAATAAAACATGAGTTGTTATTTACCTTCTCAATTGTATCAAAAATGTAGGATAAAGATCGGGGAATAATGCCCCTGTCAGAATATCTTTCTGGGCCTCCAGTGATGGTGAATGTTTTGCCACTGCCAGTCTGGTAAACAACAAAATACAAGAAAACAGTCTTCAAACACAGTCAATGTCCTATTATTGTCAGTAGAGAAAATACAAAGGACAGCGACAATAATTATTCAGATGGCCAATGTTTTCTGATGACCAAGTCTGGTTAAAAATATAATCATACAAGAGCATTTATTCAGAGAAGGTCAATTTACTGTCACTATTAGGCCAGGTGGCAGCCAAGTCAGCAAAGTGGCTAGATGCTTACCTGCTAGCCTGGTAATTACGGGTTCGAATCATCTGCAATGGGGCAGTTTTAAACATTGATCTGGGCTCACAGGTTGACCCACTCTACAACAAGTACCTGGAGATGTGCTGGGAAGTAAGGCAGCCAGTGTGATCACCCAAGGAGTGCCGGTTCCTATATAAATATATGGGTCTAGAACCATAAGGCCAATACGCCTCAAGATGTATTAAAAGGATCCTATTTATCAGATGAGGCAAGCATCAGAAATTACGACAACAAAATTATGCAGAGAGGGTCAACGTAACACTCACCCGCCAGCCTGGTGGTCACGGGTTTCAAGCCACACTGAGGCGGGTGTAGACCCAGCTCCCAGGTCCACCCAGCCTAAAGTGGGTACAAGGAAATGTCTTGGGAAATAAAGGCGGCCGGCATGGTACAGACCACATCAGCCAGCAAGTACAGGGTGCATGCACATGTGGGGCTAGCACCATTTGCTTCAAAGAGTGCTTGACTTGACCTCTTGTTTAAACTATCATCAGGTCAACATGAGAAATTATGACAACAAACTATCTAGAGAAGGTCAATGTATCATCCACACCAGTAGGGGAAAACATCAGATATCTCACACCGACAATGACAGATTCTGAAGTATGTCATATTTAGATAACACTACCAATCCAGACAACTGATTTAGAGACAGGTCATATGTAGTCACACAACCAATGTAGACAATTGGTTAACAGACAGGCTGTAAGCAGTCAGACAACCAATCTAGACACTTGATTCAGTGGTAGGTCGTATATAGTCACATAACAAATCTAGACAACTGATCCAGTAATAGACCGTATTTAGTCACACAACCAATCTAGACAATTAATTCAGTGATCCATCCATCCATCATGTGCCATGCCAATAAGCGTGTTTAGTCATGTTTTGCCATCTCACTCGATTACCAGAGTTGTGGATCAGCTATGTGTTCCTGTCTTGACCATGCCATGTGGCCAAGCCATCCAGGTATTTACTTCTCTGTCTTCCCCTTGGTCTCTTCCCTTCGATCTTGCCAGTCGTCACCAAGTCTTCAGAGTCATTTCTTCTCATAACATGCCCCAAAAATTTTGACTGTCTACGTCTAATGTCTCTAATTAGTTTACGATCTTCATTTGCTTCTTGAAGGACTTGTTCATTGGTTTTTCTGTCTGTCCATGGTATTCTTTGCATTTTCCTCAGAAACCACATTTACACAGCCATCAGTTGTTTTTCAGCTTGTCTGCTCATTGTCCACGCTTCACATCCATACAAAAGTACACGTTCTATGTAGCACTTCAACACTCTTTTTCTCACTTCAAATGATATATTTTTATTGTTTTTCATCTTGCAAAAGGCTACTTTCGCAATGGCAATTCTTTGGCAATCCAGTGATAGGTCATATATAGTCACATAACCAACCTAGACAGCCGATTCAGTGATAGGTCATATACAGTCACATAACCAATCTAGACAGCAGATTCAGTGATAGGTCGTATATAGTCACATAACCAACCTAGAAGTAAAGGGGCACTGGACCAATGAGGCGCCCAATATATGCAAGTCAGTTAGCGCCATATAGTCTAAGTCAGTCCATGGAATCTGGAAAATTTAACCCGTGGCTTATAGATCGAGAACAGCACCAGGTTTATAGTTCAAGAGCTGTATGGTGGCAGTCATATACTGACAAAACTGTACAATTATAACATGTTGCAACAACCAGAATTTTTCTAGTATGTCAAAGAGGGGCAGCAAACTCAAACAAACAAAATGCTGTGCTGTGGTTGCAAGTGTCAGCTGTAGGTTGTAAATATCAAAACTTACTTCACATAGACACAATGCAACCAATGTTCTTTACAGGGTAAACAGAAGAAAGTATCTTTGCAAAAAATGATGAACAAAGTTGATTACATATGCTACAGTACCTGGCCATAAGCAAATATGGTCCCATTAAAGCCTTGAAGTGCACTGAAAATAATGATAAAAACAAAGGCAATATTATGCTTGGAAGATACTTGTTTCATGACTGTCTATTGCAAATATAAAAATGGGAACAAGAAAACACTAAACCTCTCTCTCTCTCTCTCTCTCTCACTCAAACACACACACAACTTAGGCATTCATTCTCTCTCTCTATCTCTGAGAGAGAGAGACAGAGAGACAGAAAATGAATGCATAAGTTGTCTGTGTGTGAGTGAGTGAGTGAGTGAGTGAGTGAGACACAAAGAGAGAGAGAGAGAGAGAGAGAGAGAGAGAGAGAGAGAGAGAGAGAGAGAGAGAGAGAGAGATTTAATTTTCTAATTTTCTGTATTTTGTGGTGAAAATCTTATGTGTTGCATGTTTGCATTCACCAAAATAATAAAATATTCTGTTTTTCTTAACTCAAGTTTATTTTTTAACATGTATTGTTTTAGTATGTAGAAAAAAATTAAGATTTACAAATATGGTTATATCCACAAATATCAGAAGTCTCACGGCAAAAGAAGAATCGAATTGAGAAGTCTAAAAACTGGGACTGAAGAAAGTGTCACTGAACTAGATCAAATACAGACCTTTAAATTAATTCTGGCATATGAAGAAATAAATCTCCATAATGAAAGATGTGTTGGAGGGAAAGCATACAAGAGGAATGTGTTACAAGTGAGAGGACAACATGAAGAGATATGCTGGAAAAAACATGTTGAGTACAACATGAAGACAAAGGACAGAATGTATCAGATTTGTAAACAGCCAACTTTCAATACAGAGGTCCCCGGGAAGGTTAACCCGGTCAACAAATGCCCGCAGAAGTCGGATGTGTCGGCCTAACGGCGCAAGAACGCAGCTCTGCTGTAAACAGGCACAACGCAATCACATCCGGAAAAAAAACTCCGGATGAACGAAGAAGAAAAAGAATACAGAGGTGACTGGATGATGTTTTTACCATTTTAAAACGGTGATACAACTACCTACTGCCTGTAAAACGGTACAATATGCCCTTTCTGTAAGCAAATGGGTTGACCATAAGATCTCAGAAACCAATGGGCTGAGGGGAGTGCACAATCTTAAAATATGCTACAAAAATACAGTGTTGGAATAGTTGTGACCTTACACGTTCATGGTATTCATGGTCAGAACAATCAGTTAACAAGAAAAGTGACAAACAGTACTTTTACAGAAAAAAAAAAATGAAGAAATAAATAAACAAAACAAAAAAAGTGACAAACAGTACCTCTACAGACAAACAAATGAAAAAATAAATAAACAAAAGTCATACTCCTCAGTGGACGGCTTTGTTCCACTTTCTTTTTAAGGTTCTGGGAATGACCCTAATGGTATGAGTTTAAGAATTAACATAATTACACTCAGGACATTCCCACACGTGCTCCGTCCCCTTGTTCGATAAGCAAATGAGTTCCCTTGCTGGTGGTGCCAGAGCCAGCCTGATTAAACTTCCGCCTGCATGTTCCCCTATATCTTGAGTACCGTTTAGACCCTCTATTCATTAAACTTCCGCCTGCATGTTCCCCCATGTATTGAGTATCATTTAAACCCTCTGTTCATTAAACTTCTGCCTGCATGTTCCCCTATGTCTTGAATGTTGTTGAGACCCTCTGCTCACTGCCTGCTAAACCAGCCTCCCCAGAAGTGTGGATCCCTGTCTGTTTTGCTGCACTGTCCAACCGGTGCCAGAGTCCTCACCACATCAGTCTAGTTTCCTTGCTAACCTGCATGCCTGAGCAGAAAATCCATGAAAATCTACCTTGATCTTGTTGAATGAGGCAAGCCACTCCACATGGAACATACCACTGTATATATTACATAGCATGCTGAGTCCACACTGTCTGGACCAAACAGCACTGGCAGGATGATGTGGTCAGTGTCACTGTGGCTGCCTTACCTCCCAGAAAATTACATGGGACCCATTATATAGGTCACTTCCAGAGCAATGTAGTCACGAAAATTCTACTTCAAATGGTATTCAAACTCAGGAACATAAGACTGGCAGGCCTCAGATATGAATCAGTGAAAGGCAGCTGTTACAACACCATGATTTATGATGAATGCAAATGATCAGAGATGATAATGATATCAGTGATCTCAACTTACTTATCTATCACTGGTTGAGCGACGCCGGCGAAAACTTCATCTTGCAAGGTCTTCTGATCAAATATTTTGTTAAATCTGCAGCAATAAAAACATTTTGCACATAAAATCACATATAAGTGACAATTCCATCAATTAAGTTTGTTCTGCCTTCGGGACTGCAATGTCTTCTTCTTCTTCTGCGTTCATCTGGAGTTTTTTTTTCCGGACGTGACTGCGTTGTGCCTGTTTACAGCAGAGCTGCATTCTTGCGCCGTTAGGCCGACACATCCGACTTCTGCAGGCATTTGTTGACCGGGTTAACCTTCCCGGACTGGCACGTATGATCATTGTTTGTTTGTTTGCTCGCTTTCAACTTGAGCATAGTCCACACTGGACTTATTTTTGTGTGTCAGCTAACTTTGCCTATTACTAGTGTTCCTCGCCATCTGGCGAACCCACTCTGACTTATGAAGTACTTGTAATTTATGTCTCCAAATCAAGGACAAGAAGTCAACGTTTTAGTCCAACTGGCCGGTGTAGGGGTTGAACCCGCCACCTCGCTATCAGCACACCTGGCATTTAAAAGTGAGCCCTTTTACCCATTTGGCAATACATTTCATTGTCAGATCGCTTTGCAAGGGCACCTGACATTGCAAAGTGATCTGACAATGAAACGTAGTCACAAGAGTGTCCTGTGCCATATATCATTCCAGGTCAGTGACTTTTGCAAGGCTCTTGACATCCAGTGGCCTTGTTGGGAATGTTGCACTGCTCTTTGCACTCTTCTGCTTCATGAATTTCCTCGACCCTCATGTGCCTGTGTTTTCATGACCAATGCCTTGACCACCACGAGACGTATTGCCCTCCCTGAACAAAGCAATCTCTCACAGCAAAGCTACCTCTCAAAATCTCTCAGCAAAGCAATCTCTCACAGCAATGCTACCTCTCAAAATCTCTCAGCAAAGCAATCTCTCACAGCAAAGCTACCTCTAAAATCTCTCAGCAAAGCAATCTCTCACAGCAAAGCTACCTCTCAAAATCTCTCAGCAAAGCAATCTCTCACAGCAAAGCTACCTATCAAAATCTCTCAGCAAAGCAATCTCTCACAGCAAAGCTACGTCTCAAAATCTCTCAGCAAAGCAATCTCTCACAGCAAAGCTACCTCTCAAAATCTCTCAGCAAAGCAATCTCTCACAGCAAAGCTACCTCTCAAAATCTCTCAGCAAAGCAATCTCTCACAGCAAAGATACCTCTCAAAATCTCTCATCAAAGCAACCACTCAAATAAAATAGAAGCAACCTTTATTATCTCATGCCAACCCAAGAGCCCTTGGGTTGCACTTGGAATCAACGACAGGCAAGAGAAAGTCCACCAGAGAGACGAATGGAGATGGATTGTATCTGCAGCAAAGAACCTCAATGGCTCGGAACGCTGAAGAAGAAGAAGAACCCAAGAGCCACTCCACCAAGTAAGTACAGTGTATCCAAGCTGCGGATGCTGCAGACAGGTCAAAAAACCACAATGTAGTGATCATTCCAATCAGAATTGTCATCGGAAGTTAAACCTCTACAGCCAAGTGACAGTAGCAGTGGTTTGTGATTGTATAAGGCATCTTGTGGGACCACACTCCACAGCAGAGACAGGGCGAGGGGAGTGGAGCTCATATCCATGACAGAATTAGCCCACAGGAAGAGCTAGCTTCTGCCTCAGGACGGATACTTAAGCTGTGAACAGCTACAGAATAGGCAATGTAGCAGCAACGATGACTATTGGATCATAGTGAGCCATCGAATGAAGGCAAGGACATGGGCAAATTGGAGGGTGCAAAGGAGCTAGCTGGCTTCCTTACGATTGATTGGAAGGTGCATGGCAGATTACATTTCTGTGCTTCCCTTGTATACCACAGTAACACATGAGCTCCAATATGCCTTTATGGCTGGTAAATGTAGTTAGATTTCTTTACTATACTTTGAAAGCTCAGAACAGAAAAAAAGTAGAGAATGCAAGGATCAAGTGTGTGTGGCATGTCACGTGTGACAGAAATTACCTAAATGAGTAGTTTTCCTTTTTGTTATTGATGAAACCTGCAGCCAACTCTCGTGGTACAATGAGCTGCAAGCGTGGGCAACCTTCGTCATCATCATCTACTTCATACAGCTGAAACATACACACAAATCACACACTTTAGAAGATGATTTTTAACAGCCATGCTACTGTTTTTTTTTCCAATCTTGCAAACCAGAGAGTGGCTCCTAGCCCAGACAGTCTCATACTGACCCACTCTACTACAGTTGCTTTTTTCACTTCTACCCCAGAGAGTAAGTATATAATATTTTCTGACCTAGAAGCAAACTACCTTACACAGAGTTAACAAACTGACAATGATTAAAGTAGAATATAACATTGTTCTATCACACAGTGGTGATCCACTACAGTAGAATATAGCACTGATCTATCACACAGATGTGATCCAATACAGTAGAATATAGCACTGTTCTATCACACAGCTGTGATGTGATCCACTACAGTAGAATATAGCACTGTTCTATCACATAGATGTGATATGATCCACTACAGTAGATTATAGCACTGTTCTATCACACAGATGTGATCCACTACAGTAGAATATAGCACTGTTCTATCACACAGATGTGATCCAATACAGTAGAACATAGCACTGTTCTATCACACAGATGTGATCCAATACAGTAGAATATAGCACTTTTCTATCACACAGATGTGATGTGATCCACTACTGTAGATTATAGCACTGTTCTATCACACAGATGTGATCCACTACAGTAGAATATAACACTGTTCTATCACACAGCTGTGATGTGATCCACTACAGTAGAATATGGCACTGTTCTATCACACAGATGTGATGTGATTCACTACAATAGAATATAGAACTGTTCTATCACATAGATGTGATGTGATCCACTACAGTAGATTATAACACTGTTCTATCACACAGAAGTGATCCACTACAGTAGAATATAGCAATGTTCTATCACACAGATGTGATCCAATACAGTAGAATATAGCACTGTTCTATCATACAGCTGTGATGTGATCCACTACAGTAGAATATAGCACTGTTCTATCACACAGATGTGATGTGATCCACTACAGTAGATTATAGCACTGTTCTATCACACAGATGTGATCCACTACAGTAGAATATAACACTGTTCTATCACACAGATGTGATCCACTACAGTAGAATATGGCACTGTTCTATCACACAGATGTGATGTGATCCACTACAGTAGAATATAGCACTGTTCTATCACACAGATGTGATCCACTACAGTAGAATATAGCACTGTTCTATCACACAGATGTGATCAACTATAGTAGAATATAGCACTGTTCTATCACACAGATGTGATCCACTACAGTAGAATATAACACTGTTCTATCACACAGATTTGATCCACTACAGTAGAATATTCATTGGCACCTTTCCGTCTTGACAGACGATAGTTTGGTACATTGTGCTTCAAAAAGGCTTAATAACTACGATCCGTGGCGGTGGCGAGTGTGGCTGGTAAGGCCAATTCTTGCTGCAAATGTTTGCCCACAGTAGGTGCATGTGAAAACATGGTCACTTCCACCATTTTGCACCATCTTACGTCTCTCACGCTGTCTGTGCTTTATCTGCAATCATTTTCTCCTTTGTCTTTATTCCATTTCTGATAGTTGCCCTCCATGCAACACGTTCAGCGGCGACGTGCTCCCAATGTGCATTATTAATGCCTGTATCAATCATGTCCCGCTTACACACATCTTTGTATCGTAGTAGAGGCCGACCCTGAGATCTCCTACCCGTCTGTAATTCCCCAAAAAAGATGTCCTTTGGTATTCTACCATCATCCATCCTCCTAATGTGTCCTATCCATCTAAGTCTACGAAGACTGAGCATGGAATACACCGTCACACAACCTGATCTTTCCAATACTTCAGTATTTGTGATTTTGTCTTGCCACTTAATACCAAGTATTCTTCGCAGACACCGCATATGAAAGCTGTTTAAACGTTTCTCTTGGCGTGAGTAAGTTGTCCAGGTTTCACTGCCATAAAGAAGAGTACTAAGGACACAGGCTTGGTAGACGAGGACTTTTGTTTTGGCAGTAAGCTTCCTGTTCTCCCAGACTCTGTTTGCTAACATGTTCATTGTTGTTGCTGCCTTGCCAATCCTGATGTTGATTTCCTGATCGAGGGATAATTTGCTATTTACCTCTGATCCTAGATATGTAAAATGGTCTACTATCTCCAGTTCGGCGTCGTCAATAAAGATTGATGGTACACCATGTGCACCTTGTGACATAATCTGTGTCTTCTTTTTGTTAATGGTTAAACCAAATTCAGAACAAGCATTGGAGAATGCAGATAGTAGATGTAATTCTTCCTCAGAGTGGGTCGTAATCGCAGCATCATCCGCAAAAAGCAACTCTCTGATTAGTACCTTGCTAATTTTGGTCTTGGCCTTCAATCTCTGAGCATTATAGAGGCCACCATCTGAGCGTGAGTGAATGTATATACCGTCATCCTGATCACGAAAGGCATATTTCAGTAGAAGTGAAAAGTATATCCCAAAGAGGGTGGGGACTAGTACACAACCTTGCTTAACTCCACTCTTGATTTCAAACTCTTCTGAAGTTGAGCCATCAAACTTGATTATACCCTTCATGCCTGTGTGGAACGATTCCACAATGGACAGAAGAGTTGGTGGGCAGCCAATCTTCTTTAGTGCTTTGAACAGACCCTCACGATTGACCAAATCGAATGCCTTTGTGAGGTCGATGAAGGCAATAAACAGTGGCTGATTTTGTTCCCGGCATTTTTCTTGCATCTGTCGCAATGAGAATATCATATCAATGGTAGACCGGTTCTGACGGAAGCCGCACTGTGATTCGGGGTAGACTTGATCTCCCAGGACTTGAAGTCTGTGCAGGACAATTCTGGCAAATACTTTCCCAACAATACACAGTAGTGAGATACCCCTATAGTTGTTACAGTCGCTCCGATCTCCCTTGTTCTTGTACAGCGTTATGATTTTTGAATCTTTGAAATCCTGTGGGACTTGTCCTTCTCGCCAGCATAGCTCTATTAGCTGGTGGATCTGTAGAGCGAGTGTGTCTTGCCCACTCCTGATTACCTCTATTGGAATCCCATCCTTACCTGGAGCCTTGCCAGATGCAAGCTCATTTATAGCACACTTAACTTCTGTTATAGTGGGAAGTGTGTCCAGGTGGTCAAGAGTTGGCAGGGCCTCTATGGCATTGAGGGCATCATCCGCTAGCTTGGTCTCACTTGAGTAAAGCTCTAAATAGTGCTCAACCCATCTATCCATCTGCTGTTTCTTATCAGTGATGATTTCTCCAGTCAAGGTTTTCAGCGGTGCACTTCTTTTGATCATTGGACCACAGGCTTTCTTTATCCCTTCATACATGCTTCTGATGTTTCCCTTATCACTTGCGATTTGAATGGACTCACATAACTTGATCCAATAGTCATTCGCACACTGCCTGGCCGCCTTTTGTACATCCTTCCTCGCTTGCTTCAGCTCACTCAGAGTGTTACGTGTTGGTCTTTCCTTGTTTCTTAAGAGAGCTATCTTCTTTTTATCAATCAAGGGCTGCAGTATCTGACTGTTTGCCGCAAACCAGTCCTGCCTCTTATGATCCACAGTGCCGTAAACCCCTACCGCTGTTTTATAAATAGTTTCCTTAAGTTTACTCAATTTATCATTTACTATACAATTTTCTGATGTATCATTGAAAGCATCTTCAAGTTGCTGTTGAAATTCAAAGCACTTTCCAGGATCGTGAGTGTTAGTAATATTAATCCTGGGGCTAGACTTGTATTTAGCTGTTGCCACATATCAGATGCCACATATCAGTCACTGACACATAGCAGACTGAGAAAGGCTGAAGGGAGCTTCCCTAAAAGATGCACCGAATGGTACAATAATAGAGTGCGCAGGGAAACTAGGGAAGCGTCACGAAAAACGTCACTAAGGGAGTTAGACTTGGGCTGCCGTCCTGTTCGGACGCAGCATGTCTTTTAAGCATGGCTAACATTCCGTTATACCGCTTTTGTGTTGATCGTGTGTGTGTTCTAAAGTTCCTGTGGAGCGACTGAGTGTGGTCGACATGTGAGTAATTGAGTCGAAATATTAAAGTCAATTTGCGAGAGGAAAGTCGTTGTGGAGTTTTGTTTCAGTGGCTGAATTCGAAGGTATTCATATTATTATTCATATTATGTCAAACCCTAGACGCATCGGTAGCCTTCCTTGACATCACTTCGTGACAAATGGGGTCTTGTACCGGTAGTAATGATTATGAACTCGTGATTTATTATCAATTTACGACATATTTGCAGTAATTTAACGAGTCGAACCAGCTACATATGAAGGCCAAGGTCATCATAAAAGATCAATTACGTCATTGTATTCAAATAATTTTGTGTGGAGTAATCTCGAAAAAAATGAGTGATGACGTCATTATATATATAATAGATTTTGGTGAAGTAGTCTCAAAACCAAATAGCCAATTCTGAGGACATCAGTATTTTGGTCATACACAAAACATCCGGAAAGGAAAGTATGAAGATCTTACGATTTTAATTCAAAGAACTGTTCAACTACTATTTAATCGCATGATGAAATCAAGAGAGGAAATTCAACAGCTATCACATTCAGTTGACGGAAGAAATTTATTGAGAAGTCAAAACGGCAACAAATGAAACTTTGGAATGAAGAAGGTAAATTCAAAAACATTAAACTATTTTATGGTTGTAATCCAAGGTTCAAAGACATTGGTCATTGTGTCTGATGTATCGAGTAATGAAATTCAACTGAAGAATATACGATGATGAAGATTCAATACCAGTATTTACTAAGTACATTTGCGTGAACAAACAACAAATTGATAGTACTACCAGAATTTACGCAAGTGATTATATTGATCTACATAAAGATTTCATATTCCAGGGACACGAACATCATACCAGAACATTATCTAGCATGTCGTCAAGACTTATTCTGAAGATACAATATATTTATTCAAAATTTGAAAGTTAAACTCAGATCACGATACCATTTGTCATTTGATTATATTCAAGTACAATTCGTATTCATAGATACAGGAAAATATAGTTGAACGTGAAATAATTCGACATATAAACTGTTGTAGTCATAGTGTGTTAAAGTGAAGGAAAGCGTACATAAACAGTAAATTAGTACTTTTCAAGACGTATGTGTAATAGAAGAGCATGAAAAAGTTTGGACCAGGATGTTGTTCGACGGTATTCGAAAATCTCGACTGTGATCTACGGTATTACTGGTTCATCAGTTGAATCCGTACCGCTTGTTCTCAAATACTTCGGTTGCTGACCTGGTGTAACAAGCACTCTGGAGGAGACAACTACCGATTATCTGATAGGAACTCGTAAAAAGATGCTAATAACACGGCATCAAACTGTTTGATACACACGTCAGATTCCGTATACTCCAGTTCACATTGTTTGTCTCAAATACTTGATCATTGAAATGCTTGAACCTATGTACCAACATGTTTGTTGCTACACACAAGACTACGTCAGAAAAATAAAAAGACAAACAGTTGTCAGAAGAGTTACAGATATACACAGTTCTCCAGGAACGTTCGAAAGAAATTTCTTGAAGTACAACAACACAAGACTATAAATTTACATGTAAACAGTCGAAATTCACTGAACTTTGAAAATTACATTAATCAATGAATTCCTAGAAATGATAGTTTGGATGAAGTCAAATTGATACGTGAACATTGAGAAGTAAACACTTGGAAGAAAGCAAGTGAATCTTATTTTAAAATTATGAACCAAAATTCTCAGAACATTCATATATATTAATTATTCTTAAATTGAGAAATTTTATGAAACAATTCGAATGCCATGAAATTCGATTATTCGGAACATGAAAAATTTTTAGAACAATTTATCGAAAAGTCATGACCAGGATACGCAATCACACGTTATCAAATTACAAATCTGGTTCAATACATTGTCAAAAGACGATACATATTTCTTTGGCTACATGATCAAATCTGAGAGATATCAATGCATATTTCAACTTTAAGGATATTTTCTCACATCGTACTGCTTTTGGGAAATTGTCAAAGACATTGAATCACCAAACCTGCAAATCAATATTCGAGATCAGAAGAAGTTCCAATCAACATATTCAACATAGACTAGAATTTTCAAGTAAGACCAATCGATCGCTTTGGATACATCGTTCGAAACTTCGTTATATCAATGTCTGATTATTCAATCATGAAATTTACTTCAATCGTTCTATACAGTGGAATATTCGTTTTAGAGAAAAATCAACCTTGAGAAACAGAACTTATGGAAACGTACACTAAACGTCATTAAGAAAAATTACATCTTAAAAAAAATATACTTCACTTGAAACATTGTGAATTGAAATCATAATACAACCAACACTGACTAGTCTACATGCAGTCGAGATCAAGCTAAAATCGTGAGCATATTTTACTGGTTGCTCAAGGCCGAGATACTCAGTCATTCATTATCAAATCACGAACTTCTTTGGCTACATTTTCAAATCTGAGGAATGTCCATGCATGTTTTAACTTTGAGGATAATTTTGCCCAAAAACATCGAATCACCAAACCCGCAGACGATTATTCATCCACGTCCATGATGTCAACCGTGCTCCTTTATGTCGAGTCCAGAAGAAATTCCGATCAACATGTTCAGGATACACGATAACTTTTTGAGCAGGGCCAATCAGTCGCCCGAATCGATGATACAACGTTTGAGACCTCCTTATATGGATGCCCAATTACCCAGTCATTACAGCAGTTGTCGGTATTGGAATATCGAATACTAGAGGACAAACTTCTGTGTCAACGATGGATAACAATTCATTTAACAATGACAAATTAGGGATACACGACGTTGTTAAATTGAGTGAAAACATACAGGGATTTGGTCGAAAAAACTGTTATAAGAATGAAATCTAGATACTAAAATATGAATGACATTTAAAAACGGCTAATACACCTGAAAGTTAAAGGATAATTTAATTTAATTTACATCGTCATGAATAAAAGAATGTCATGTTGTTCTCACGTGAATCCAGCACGTGATTAAGGTTGTTCATGAGTTCAATGATAGGAAACTAAGTGAATGGTGTTTATTTGTTGTCTTCGTTGGTGATGGTCATTTAATCTGTTGTATTTGTGCTAAATGTTAGTATACAGATCCTTACATATTGGTTTTAGACTATGCATGTGGTCTTACAAATTAGTTTTGATTTACTGCTTGATCATACGCAAAGGTTTGTCAATTGTTGTTATAATAAAGGTACAGAAGAAAACACACGTGATGTGAGGGTGCAGTGAGGTGTACTGGGATAGAAGCAACTCCCCTGAGCGGATGTAACAGTACACTAGAATTGTACCAGGATATGTGAATATAGAGATGTACTATGGACTAACCAGCGTCATTAATCTAAGAGGTTTGGGGAAACTCTCTTTGAGCTATGGCGAAGGCAGTCGATATCATACCGACATATGATCGTCAGAAAGTTAAAGATGATTTATGGTGCCATGAGTCAGATTACTTAAGACCTGGTTAACAGCAACATAGATTGTTGAAACATTAATAGTGATAAACAATCACGGAGAGTGATAAGGGAAAAGACACCGGTAACGGGCTAAAGATAGTGGCCAATAGAATTGCGAGGAGGAGGCCACGTGATTAGGAGGGTCGAGCAGGGCGCACGGACAAAGGGAGTCAGTCGGAGTTGGGAGGCCATGACAGACAGATCACGAAAGCAGAGAAGTGTGTCGGCTGAGAACTGAATATCCCTTGTGGCGATGAAACGCCGAGAATCGTCGACGGCGAGTAACTGAGTGTACGCTAGATATTTCAAGCGTGTACCGATTGAGGAGAACAGCGTTGCCGCGACCAGGCGGGTGGACATGTTACAGCACGGAGTCGAGGGTGTGCCGTGTGCAGAGGTTGCCGGCCTGTGAATGTAGGCGCCATGCGACCATGTGTAACAGGACTGTAAGTAGGGTAGAAGAGTGTATGTGTAGACCATTGTAGTTGATTAGATAGCCTGGATAGTAGGACGTACTACAATCAATGTGTAAACAAATGTCGTGGGTGTACCTTTGAATATCCCAGTGATTGTGTCGCATAGGAACAATACATGATGCTATTCTATCACTCGGTGGTGACGAGTTGTGTTCACGGTGTATCAGTGTGTAATTCCTAAAGAGTGTCAATGTAGCCGCATCTCAATACCCCTAGTTACGTCAGAAAAGGCTCGTTGGCAACATGGGGGCATTCGTCCTTCAAAAGAACTCGGCAAAATTGAGGCAATGGTTATCATGGTAGTGAACAAGTATGTATGTATTGGCAGCTACAGATTTTTCAATAAACCATAAACAGTTAACGCTATGTACACCAACAAGATAATAGTACAAGCGCATTAATTATAGATAACAGAAAACCATGGCTAGGTGTTGGACATAGGACGGTTGAGCTTATATACAAGAAAGTAACTCGCCACCAATTCTGCGAAAGCTAAGAAGATGAGTAGCAGCAATACAAACAACGGAACATACGTCGATACTCAACGTTATAATTTCTGATTAACTTGGCGTTGTGCATAAGCGACAACACGTTAATATTAGGAAATCCCGGAAAATAGAAATACAGAAACATTATGGCATCTTGCCACAAGAATAACAGTGTGAAGCCGTATTCGGGGGGCTGCAGGCATTAGAATGCCAGCAGAGACTAATGATGTCAAAACTAGTATCTGTTCCAGAAATGTGTTCCAGGACAGTGAGTAGTACACTATGTGGTATCTACACCATGGATGTGGAGCTGCACCTGACGACCAAGTTTATCCTTGTCGACCTGTGAGTGAAACGGGGACGGCCACGCTGATTTGAATCAAGCCCGGAAGCAAGCGGAAGTGAACTGAGTATCGGGATCAAGCCACTGGAAACATCATCGCTGGATATATACAGGGCAAGTTAATTCTAATTAATTTTCTATGTGTACTGCTCAATTACAGAGAGGTACCAGGCATCTTTGTATGATATGATGTAGGTGTGATCAGCCTGACGAAGTAGATTGTTCTCCCACAGGGATGATGTTAGTTAGAGAACCTCTTTTGTTCCAGGTTACAGGTTAACAAAACAAGATCAGCAGCAACACTGACTGCGTGTACAGATAGTAATAGATATATCACTCAGTAGATACATCATATAACCATGCCAACATGGTCGGATTTCATAGATTTAGGTGTGAGATGTGGGCTGACAGTGACAGAGCTTAAGACAGAACTTCAGAAACGGAATGATAACCAAGGTAAAGACCAACAGAATAGACCCAAGAGTAGAGATCACCAAACTACTCAATATAGACCGGCCCTACAGAGATCAGCTACGGTAGCTCGATCAAAGCGAGTAAGTGAATGTACAGATTGTGGGCGCCAACATGGGGCTGTGGATATAGGAAATAGAAACCCTAAGTACGACTCGTACATCAGAAACGGTCCTTCTAATAGAGTCGAGAGGTACGCAGACTACGTAAACAGTCGAAAATGTTGGGTCTGTAACAGTCTGGGCCACGTAGCCAGAGAGTGTAGACTGAGACGGCTGACTAAAGAAGAACATGACCAAAGGACAAATGTAGGGGACATAGCGACAGACGTGAATAAGAGACAAGAGTTCAGTAACCCCACGTGTAGGCACACAGTGCCTGCAAGAGAGGCGAATGCGACCAACATTCACAATGGGTCCTTGAAAGTCCACAAAGCACTCGTGAACGGAAAGATGACAACCTGCGTTAGAGATACTGGGGCGTCTATAGTAGGTGTGGATCGGAGTCTGGTACTGAACAGTGAATACACGGGAGATAGTGTGACATGCCGTACCTTTGGCGGCACAAAGGAAAAATACGCGATAGCATGGGTTCATATATCCTGCCCATACTATGAAGGGAGAATACGAGTGGCGGTATTGCCAAACCCATGTGCAGGCCTTATGATAGGTAACGTACCGGGGGCAAAAGATTGTACGGAAGAGGAAGCCCGGACATGGGATTATAGTAAGGCATATGGCAATGCGATTACCAGACAGCAGGCTAAGAAAGACAAAGAAGAAGATAACATGACCATACCTCGGGCTGAACAAACAGACAATGGACTGGTCCCAGACATCCAAACCGACGACTTTGCAAAACAACAAAGAGATGACAATACACTGCGAACGTGTTTTCAGCGGGCAAACCGCCCACCTAAACAATCTAAAGAGAGTAAGTGGTCATTCGTAATTGATAAGAACATCCTCACGAGAGAGTATAGCAAAGGGGCAACGCTTCTCACACAAACCGTTCTGCCGTTACATCATCGCAGCAACGCGCTAAAATTAGCGCATGACTCCCCATTTGCAGGCCATATGGGGATGGCCAGGACGAGACAGAGATTATTATCTCAGTTCTACTGGCCAGGCTATTGTAAGGATGTCAGAAGCTATGTCCGTTCATGTGAACTGTGCCAGCGAACTTCACAAAAAGGAAGGCATCCAAAGGCTAAAATCCAGGAAACGGACTTGGCTTCTAGACCATTCGAAAAGATAGCTGTCGACATTGTGGGACCCCTCAATACGACAACGGACCGAGGGAATAGGTACATCCTAACGATGATTGACCTATGCACACGATGGCCAGAAGCGGTTCCCCTGAAATCCATATCATCTAGATCCATCGTAGAAGCATTCCTCCTTATATTCAGCAGAATAGGATTCCCATCATGCATCCTATCAGATAGGGGTACCCAGTTCATCTCAGAAGCCACACAGTGCGTAATGAAGTTAATGGGGATAAAGCAATCATTCAGCTCCCCATACCATCCGATGACCAACGGAGTAAATGAGAACTTTAATGGGGTACTAAAACGTACTCTAGCCAAAGTCACGGCGGAACGCCCAAAAGACTGGGATGTGATGCTCCCTGCAGTGCTATTCGCATACCGAGAGGTACCACAAGCGAGCACAGGATTCTCCCCATTCGAGTTAGTATACGGAGCAAACCCAAGGGGTCCATTGCTACTGTGGAATGAGCTGCTCACAGGCAAAATACATGACTCCCTGAAAAGGGAGGCATACGACATGGTGATAAGCCTAAGGCAGAAAGTAGTCACGGCATGTCAAGTAGCAAAAGAGGCACTGCAGATCGCTGGACAGAAATATAGACAGTATGATAACCGGAAGGCCAAGACATTAGTCTTGAAAGAAGAAGATAAAGTCTTGTTGCTCCTCCCAGACCCCAGAGACTCCCTCATTGTATCATGGCAGGGACCATTCCAAGTATTGCAGAGAATTAGTGATGTAGATTATCAGGTGCAGGTGGGCAATAAGAAAAAGATCTACCACATCAATATGCTGAAACCGTTCGTAGACAGAAAGACGGACGAGACAGTAACAGTAGAAGAAGGTGAAAGTCTTAGACCTGCCTCTGGATGCGGGGTCATTAATGAACAGCAAAACGACGCGGTTGGGGATGAAATTCCAACACCTGACGTTAGAGACGATGACAGCTGGAGAGGAATACAGCTGAACCCGGAATTAGGAAAACAAGACAAAGCCAAACTGGAAAGGTCTATTGTTAAATTTAGACACATATTTTCCAACAAACCAGGAAGCACTGATCTCATAACTCATAAAATCACCCTATTATCTAATGTGCCAGTAAGGGTGAAACCGTATCCTATTCCGGTCCACTTCTTTGAGAAAATAACATCTGAAATATCTGACCTTGACCAGTGTGGTATCATTAGGAAATCCACTTCAAATTACTGCTCACCTTTGGTCATAGTAAAGAAAAAAGATAACACCCTGAGGATATGCGTTGACTATAGAAAGATCAACGCATTAACCCTCTTAGATGCGGAACCCATGCCAAACATCGACGATCTCATAGACGGCATGGCCAAATCACAAATTTTCTCCAAAATCGATTTAACCAAGGGATACTGGCAAATCCCTATGGAAGAAAAGTCCATGCATATCACGGCTTTCGCTACGCCGTTAGGCCTTTATGAATGGGCCTATATGCCTTTTGGTCTACAGAACGCGCCAAGCACATTCATGCGAATGATGCGCAGGCTACTGCAAGGCATTGGAAATGTAGCCACGTATATGGACGATATATGCATCCATACTACGAATATAGATAAACACACCGAGGTCATGGAGCAGGTGTTTCAGAGAATACAAGACCATGGGCTGAAAGCTAAGCCCAGTAAGGTCGAGATAGGGTATTTAGAAGTGCAGTTCCTTGGACATAGAATCTCCAGCGGGTTTCGGAAAACCGACCCGACTGTGGTTACAAAGATTTTGCAAATTAAAGCTCCCACCACCAAGAAAGAGGTTAGGAGCGTTTTAGGGCTTATTAATTATTATCAGAAGTTCATACCGAACTTCGCCGAGATGACTGCAACTTTCTCCGAACTACTGAAGAAAGGTCAACCGACAAAGGTAAACTGGACAGACAAACACAGCAGACTATTGGAGGAAATTAAGACACTCTTCAGTAGACAACCTATCTTAAAACTGCCAGATATCTCAAAAGACTTCATTCTCCAAACTGATGCAAGCTCCTACGCAATCTCTGCTATCCTACTACAGTACCATCATGGACAATTACACCCCATACTCTACTATAGTAGGAAACTTACAGACACCCAAAAGAACTATTCCATCACGGAACTGGAAGCCTTAGCGCTAGTTGAAAGTGTTAAGAAATTCTCCAAGTATTTGTTGGGGAAAAAGTTCATGGTATTGTCTGACAATAAACCATTAAAGGTATTCAAAGAGGGCCATCCAAAAAACTCTCGGATACACAGGTGGTCCTTACTTCTGCAGGACTATGACTTTGATATTTGCCACATACCAGGCAAAGATAACAACCTTGCAGATGTACTGAGTAGACTATAGAAAGACATTAGAAATACATGAACGAATTAAAATGGAATTACTTTTTTTAGAATGTAAGTATAGATATGTATATTGTAGGTACTGTACAGATTGCATAAAGGTTAGATATATGATTGCAGTAATATAATATACAATTGCAAATGTGGAAAGATGTAAATGTGCATATGGATGTATGGATATATACACCCAAGGCTGTTACTAATTTCAGATAGTTAAGAGGTGTAAATGACTGAGCAGAAGAAATAGTGTCGAAGGTACCTCAAAGATGTTACCTCACTAGCTGACTGAAGAGGCTGAGACAGACAGACGCAAGGGAAGATTGGGAATCTGATTGGTAAAAGATACAGTCAGCGAAGACAGATACCCGCCAGAACCAACCAAGGGAGTAATAGTTAATAACATTCACTATCATTCAATAAACAAAACTCATAATACATATAGACAGATAAATAATATCATGTTAATGGCTGATAAGTACATACATAAACATCAATGCATTCTTACGATCATAATCATCATGCCATGTATATTCATAAACAGTATGCATGTAATGGTAACAGTATTGATTGTACTAGTATATGATGGTAACACAGGACAGGTAAGATGAGAGGTTGGTAGAAACGACATCTGCGAAAACAGGAAGGTTGACAGTGGGTCTTAAACCACGATACATCACATAGGACACCCATAACTTAAAAGCAAAAAGAAGAAGAAGGTAACTGAGACACTACTACCAATGATACATATTGATGTCACAAAAAAGATAATGATGGGCGAGTGAAAGTTTGACTAGTGCTTGAAATATTACATGTGAGTCCAATTGTAAATATTATTCAGGTTTTATGACAATATTGTATATTTGGGAGACAGAGTACATAATAAAAAAAAAAAAAAAAAAAAAAAAAAAAAAAAAGAGAGCGAAAGACAAACGATGAAAGGATGAAGAGAGGGAATGAGAGAGAGAGAGAGAGAGAGAGAGAACAGAGTGCAAGTGAAATTGAAGGAAAGGATACAGGGATAGTGTAATAGGATTATTGGTAGTACCATTGATAATAGTACCAAGTGGTAGTACTGTGTACATATAAGATGTCAACATGTAGCACTTCAGCATGGCAGTAGATGTATATAAAGGTATATAGGGGTCATGGTATTGGGAACACTACAAGGAAAAAGTTAGTAGTAAGAACACCAGGCATAAACATAGGGCAAATGAAGGGAATAGATAGCCATAGAGCACAAGTAACTAATGGCAGCCGACCACGCACACACGTTGACAAGACAAATACAAGAGTCATAGGTACTCGCACCAAAAAGATCCACAGTCGTAGCATAGACTACTCAGGAGCAAGATAGAGCTTAAACAAAATATGGGTGAACTTGATATGTCTGCAATACACACGTTCCTGCACCCAGGGCTTAAGGGCTGGGGAGGGTGTCAGTTGCTTGTACCGAGGTATAAATGAGGAACCTTATGGGAATGTCCGGGGTGGGACATTGGGACTCATAGTAGGTTGGTCCTCAACTTGCCGAATACAAAGGGGGTTGAGGCCACACGAGGTCTATTTGGGAATAGACGGATATTCGTGTCCGACATTATAATTTGTGTGAAGGTAGGGCGGAATATCAACGGAACACAGAGGGAAGTTAAAGGGAACTGAGAAGCAAGCTCAAAGGCATGAGGCAGTAGACAGATATGTGCGACCAGGGACAGGCATGTGCGACCAAGCTGACTCATGTCAAGTGTAGAGATAAGGAAGAACCCAAAAATGTAGAACATTTTTGAAATTGCGGGGGGCATATGCCATGAGTCAGATTACTTAAGACCTGGTTAACAGCAACATAGATTGTTGAAACATTAATAGTGATAAACAATCACGGAGAGTGATAAGGGAAAAGACACCGGTAACGGGCTAAAGATAGTGGCCAATAGAATTGCGAGGAGGAGGCCACGTGATTAGGAGGGTCGAGCAGGGCGCACGGACAAAGGGAGTCAGTCGGAGTTGGGAGGCCATGACAGACAGATCACGAAAGCAGAGAAGTGTGTCGGCTGAGAACTGAATATCCCTTGTGGCGATGAAACGCCGAGAATCGTCGACGGCGAGTAACTGAGTGTACGCTAGATATTTCAAGCGTGTACCGATTGAGGAGAACAGCGTTGCCGCGACCAGGCGGGTGGACATGTTACAGCACGGAGTCGAGGGTGTGCCGTGTGCAGAGGTTGCCGGCCTGTGAATGTAGGCGCCATGCGACCATGTGTAACAGGACTGTAAGTAGGGTAGAAGAGTGTATGTGTAGACCATTGTAGTTGATTAGATAGCCTGGATAGTAGGACGTACTACAATCAATGTGTAAACAAATGTCGTGGGTGTACCTTTGAATATCCCAGTGATTGTGTCGCATAGGAACAATACATGATGCTATTCTATCACTCGGTGGTGACGAGTTGTGTTCACGGTGTATCAGTGTGTAATTCCTAAAGAGTGTCAATGTAGCCGCATCTCAATACCCCTAGTTACGTCAGAAAAGGCTCGTTGGCATATGGATACTAACTTATATGGTTATATTGGCATTTTACAAGCACCGATGGGTAGATTAAAGCATGATGAGTTAGCTTCTATACATACAGGTATGAGCAGTGGGCAATGATACCACATTACAACAGTCGATTGAAGAAGAAGATTTATCATGTTGGAGTATGAAGAGTATTAGTTTATTAGAATAATTACGGAAATATGATTGGTTAGGCGATCATTATTTACACAAAGAGAGCTGGTGCTATTATGACATTGCTAGTTGAATGAATTATATTGTTGTATTATTGGTAGGCACTTAATAATATTAGAAATATCCCTTAAATTAGAATGTGATCTGCGAGCCTCTACCTCACCTACAGCCATTAAATGATAACGCAAGATATAGGCATGACCAGCGACAACGAGGATCGGCAACTGATACAGACAGCATGATACCGATTGATACTCTCGTCCACAACTCCGGGTTTTGACCTAGAGTGAGGACAAGTTAGGGACTAATGGTATCATTAGTTGGTCCGGCCCTCCCATAGGCCGGCCACATGACGCTCACCGTGGGTGTGAGCAGGAGGGCATGTCCGTCAGTAATATTTTTTTTTTTTAGGGTTATTAACGGGAACCATAATGTCATGTTCAGCAATTGATACTTAGGTTGTCAGTGATGCTATTTGTCATGGGTAATGAATGTATAGGAATTAAATGATAATATCATTTAATTTGTAGGGCGGGGGGCATAATGCCACATATCAGTCACTGACACATAGCAGACTGAGAAAGGCTGAAGGGAGCTTCCCTAAAAGATGCACCGAATGGTACAATAATAGAGTGCGCAGGGAAACTAGGGAAGCGTCACGAAAAACGTCACTAAGGGAGTTAGACTTGGGCTGCCGTCCTGTTCGGACGCAGCATGTCTTTTAAGCATGGCTAACATTCCGTTATGCCGCTTTTGTGTTGATCGTGTGTGTGTTCTAAAGTTTCTGTGGAGCGACTGAGTGTGGTCGACATGTGAGTAATTGAGTCGACATATTAAAGTCAATTTGCGAGAGGAAAGTCGTTGTGGAGTTTTGTTTCAGTGGCTGAATTCGAAGGTATTCATATTATTATTCATATTATGTCAAACCCTAGACGCATCGGTAGCCTTCCTTGACATCACTTCGTGACAGCTGTGTAGATTCTCTTTGGTCTCAGTCTAACCCTTGCAACAACCAAAGAATGATCTATATCACAGTCAGCACTGTGGTAACTTCGAGTTAATGATGTATGGTTCAGGTGTTGTCTCCGTGTGATAATGAAGTCCAGCTGATGCCAATGGCCGGATCTTGGATGTTTCCATGTGACCTTATGCATCTCTTTTGTTTTAAAAAAGGAGTTTGTAATACATAGGTCATTTCTAGTGCAATGCTCCAGCAGCCTTTGCCCATTATCATTCATGCGACCGATGTTGTATTTTCCAAGGCACACTGGCCATGAACTCGAGTCCTTGCCCACACGAGCATTGAAATCACTGAGCATATAAATGTAGTCGGATTTTGGAACTGCCTTGATCGCAGAGTCTAGCTGCTCATAGAACGTATCCTTCACATCATCAGAGGAAGCGAGTGTCGGTGCATATGCAGTGAGAATGGTGGCAAATCCACAAGAGGTTGCCAAGCGCAGTGATAATAATCTTTCATTACCTCCAGCTGGGATATCAATCATTTCCAGTAGCGAATTCTTCACTGCAAAGCCCACACCATGTTGCCTTTTTTCTGCCTGCCCTCTTCCCTTCCAAAAAAAGGTGTAATTGTTTTCCCTGAGTGACCCTTCCTCAGAGAGGCGAGTCTCCTGCAGGCCAGTAATATCAATGTTAAGACGATTGAGTTCAGCATCAATCACAGCCATTTTTCTCACATCGTCAATATTTGTCAAGTCAGTGGAAAATCCTGGACACATGGTTCTCACGTTCCAGGTTGCAAGCAGTAGCTTGAGGTTTCTATTCTTTTTATTAGTACCTGGTGCATTGGTTTTACAGCCTGCGATTCAGATTTTGTCCTAGCCCCAAGCACCCATTGAAGCAGGCAGGCTGTGGCGGATCAGCACCCAATTGGCTGGGGGCTGCCCAGCTTGAGGCGGGCGGTAGCTGATCAGTGACACCTGTAGGTGTCTCCCACCGTCAGAAGCAACGCGTGGTGCCCCATGTCTACGCCAACTGACAAGGACTTATAACCCGTAACAGTTGCCTCTCGCTTTGATTCCGAGACCGGTTAAGACCAGGGATGGAGTTATTGCCTCTCCATAGCACAAAGCCTGGGCTAAAATATAGAGATCATGTGTTGCCCATGCAGCATGATCCCTCTCTCGGCCTGCCTAGATCACTCCAGAGGAAAGTTGACACCTATAATCTGGAACAAGACAAGCTGCAGAAGCTGCCGGATCAGCAAAGCAATGCTCTAACTGTCCGCCTGTCGGAGCTTTGATCCTAGACCAGCTGCCAACCAAGGCTTAGGGCCTGGTCTGCCCTGCCATGACTTATTTTGTCTTTGGGTTGCATTTCCTCGCACCAGGATAAGGCTAGTACCCTCCCAATTGCGCTCTTCCGCCCGAAGCCGTTGGCACAATGTGAGGTGTCGGGTTTGGTAAGCACTGTTATATCACACAGAAAGGCTTGCAACGCGGTTCGTGAGCCGAGTACCAGGCGTTCGAAGCTCAGCTGCGACCGATTTGTGCAGCAGACTGTGTTGCGCTGTGTTATAACGTGCTGGTATGGGAGCTGGTCGTTCAGAAAGCAATGGCAAACTACTGAACGTAACACTTGCCTAGTACATCAACAGCAGCTGAAAAATGATGGTGTTGACTGCAACGTCCCACAAGGGATACGTAACAAAAAAATATCACACAGATGTGATCCAATACAGTAGAATATAGCGCTGTTCTATCACACAGATGTGATCCAGTACAATAGAATATAGCAGTTATATCACACAGAAATGATCCACTACAGTAGAATAAAATACTGTTCTATCACACACACCACTATACCAATGGCACTGTTATATCACACAGAAGTGATCCACTACAGTAGAATATAGCACTTTTCTATCACACAGAGGTGATCCATTACAGTAGAATATAGCACTGTTATATCACACAGATGTGATCCACTACAGTAGAATATAGCACTGTTCTATCACACAGAGGTGATCCATTACAGTAGAATATAGCACTGTTCTATCACACAGATGTGATCCACTGTAGTAGAATATAGCACTGTTCTATCACACAGATGTGATGTGATTCACTACAGTAGAATATAGCACTGTTCTATCACACAGATGTGATGTGATCCACTACAGTAGAATATAGCACTGTTCTATCACACAGATGTGATGTGATCCACTACAGTAGAATATAGCACTGTTCTATCACACAGATGTGATCTACTACAGTAGAATATAGCACTGTTCTATCACACAGCTGTGATGTGATCCACTACAGTAGAATATAGCACTGATCTATCACACAGAGGTGATCCACTACAGTAGAATATAGCACTGATCTATCACACAGATGTGATGTAATCCACTACAGTAGAATATAGCACTGTTCTATCACACAGATGTGATCCACTAAAGTAGAATATAGCACTGTTCTATCACACAAATGTGATCCACTACAGTAGAATATAGCACTGTTCTATCACACAGATGTGATGTAATCCACTACAGTAGAATATAGCACTGTTCTATCACACAGATGTGATGTGATCCACTACAGTAGAATATAGCACTGTTCTATCACACAGCTGTGATGTGATCCACTACAGTAGAATATAGCACTGTTCTATCACACAGAGGTGATCCACTACAGTAGAATATAGCACTGATCTATCACACAGATGTGATGTAATCCACAACAGTAGAATATAGCACTGTTCTATCACACAGCTGTGATGTGATCCACTACAATAGAATATAGCACTGTTCTACCACACAGATGTGATCCACTACAGTAGAATATAGCACTGTTCTATCACACAGATGTGATCCAATACAGTAGAATATAGCACTGTTCTATCACACAGATGTGATCCACTGTAGCAGAAAATAGCACTGTTCTATCACACAGCTGCGATCCACTACAGCAGAATATAGCACTTTCTATCACACAGATGTGATGTGATCCACTACAGTAGAATATAGCACTGTTCTATCACACAGATGTGAAGTGATCCACTACAGTAGAATACAGCACTGTTCTATCACACAGATGTGATCCACTACAGTAGAATATAGCACTGTTCTATCACACAGATGTGATCCAATACAGTAGAATATAGCACTGTTCTATCACACAGATGTGATCCAATACAGTAGAATATAGCACTTTTCTATCACACAGATGTGATGTGATCCACTACAATAGAATATAGCACTGTTCTACCACACAGATGTGATCCACTACAGTAGAATATAGCACTGTTCTATCACACAGATGTGATCCAATACAGTAGAATATAGCACTGTTCTATCACACAGATGTGATCCACTACAGTAGAATATAACACTGTTCTATCACACAGATGTGATCCACTACAGTAGAATATGGCACTGTTCTATCAAACAGATGTGATGTGATCCACTACAATAGAATATAGCACTGTTCTATCACATAGATGTGATGTGATCCACTACAGTAGATTATAGCACTGTTCTATCACACAGAAGTGATCCACTACAGTAGAATATAGCACAGTTCTATCACACAGGTGTGATCCAATACAGTAGAATATAGCACTGTTCTATCACACAGCTGTGATGTGATCCACTACAGTAGAATATAGCACTGTTCTATCACACAGATGTGATGTGATCCACTACAGTAGATTATAGCACTGTTCTATCACACAGATGTGATCCACTACAGTAGAATATAACACTGTTCTATCACACAGATGTGATCCACTACAGTAGAATATGGCACTGTTCTATCACACAGATGTGATGTGATCCACTACAGTAGAATATAGTGTCTCAAAGTGCCTGTCCTCTAAATCCAACGGGACCAGACACTCAAACCATTTCAACTCGAACTCGTCAAGAACAGATCAGAACAACAAAACATGTTCTATCTAACGTGAACAGGATCATGAACATATTGCAGACTCAAGTCAAGCAAACGATTTTCAGATGTACGTTTATTCCGCCGCAGGACAAAGGATATAACTCTTGTAGAAACGTGAGCTGATCCCTATACGCAGGATCGGCGCTCACTTAAATAACATCTACCTACGAGCTCCCAAGTCCAGCCCGTTGCCCTTGAGGCCTAATTATCCAATCCTCAGTTCAAACGTTTGAATAAAGAGTCTAGGTATCCACACCCGGTCTTTCTACCGTTGTGTTGTCTTCAACAAATTCCTCTCCGGAGTTCCAGCTGCCTCATCACGAAATCACCGCCTCCAGGTGTCACCTTCACACGAAGCCTTTAGAAACACATCCTTTCGAATCCACGAATTCACAGCGTCTCCTGTTGCCGTTCTATGACGTTGTTTACATTCCCTTGGTTTCTCATATTTGTCGTCCAGTTTTGTGACTGTCTGGGAATATCCATTTTTCTTCTTCTTTATATTTGGTGGCGCGTGCCGCCATGTGGCATATAGCACTGTTCTATCACACAGATGTGATCCACTACAGTACAATATAGCACTGTTCTATCACACAGATGTGATCAACTATAGTAGAATATAGCACTGTTCTATCACACAGATGTGATCCACTACAGTAGAATATAACACTGTTCTATCACACAGATTTGATCCACTACAGTAGAATATAGCACTGTTATATCACACAGAAAGGCTTGCAACGCGGTTCGTGAGCCGAGTACCAGGCGTTCGAAGCTCAGCTGCGACCGATTTGTGCAGCAGACTGTGTTGCGCTGTGTTATAATGTGCTGGTATGGGAGCTGGTCGTTCAGAAAGCAATGGCAAACTACTGAACGTAACACTTGCCTAGTACATCAACAGCAGCTGAAAAATGATGGTGTTGACTGCACCATCACACAAGGGATACGTAACAAAAAAATATCACACAGATGTGATCCAATACAGTAGAATATAGCGCTGTTCTATCACACAGATGTGATCCAGTACAGTAGAATATAGCACTGTTATATCACACAGAAATGATCCACTACAGTAGAATATAAGACTGTTCTATCACACAGATGTGATCCAATACAGTAGAATATAGCGCTGTTCTATCACACCGATGTGATCCAATACAGTAGAATATAGCGCTGTTCTATCACACAGATGTGATCCAGTACAGTAGAATATAGCACTGTTATATCACACAGAAATGATCCACTACAGTAGAATATAAGACTGTTCTATCACACACACCACTATACCAATGGCACTGTTATATCACACAGAAGTGATCCACTACAGTAGAATATAGCACTGTTCTATCACACAGGGATGATTAATTACAGTAGAATATAGCACTGTTCTATCACACAGATGTGATCCACTGTAGTAGAATATAGCACTGTTCTTCTTCTTCTTCTTCTTCTTCGTTCATCCGGAGTTTTTTTCGGATGTGATTGCGTTGTGCCTGTTTACAGCAGAGCTGCGTTCTTGCGCCGTTAGGCCGACACATCCGACTTCTGCGGGCATTTGTTGACCAGGTTAACCTTCCCGGGGTAGCACTGTTCTATCACACAGATGTGATGTGATCCACTAAAGTAGAATATAGCACTGTTCTATCACACAGATGTGATGTGATCCACTACAGTAGAATATAGCACTGTTCTATCACACAGATGTGATGTGATCCACTACAGTAGAATATAGCACTGTTCTATCACACAGATGTGATCCACTACAGTAGAATATAGCACTGTTCTATCACACAGCTGTGATGTGATCCACTACAGTAGAATATAGCACTGTTCTATCACACAGCTGTGATGTGATCCACTAAAGTAGAATATAGCACTGATCTATCACACAGAGGTGATCCACTACAGTAGAATATAGCACTGTTCTATCACACAGCTGTGATGTGATCCACTACAGTAGAATATAGCACTGTTCTATCACACAGATGTGAAGTGATCCACTACAGTAGAATACAGCACTGTTCTATCACACAGATGTGAAGTGATCCACTACAGTAGAATACAGCACTGTTCTATCACACAGATGTGAAGTGATCCACTACAGTAGAATACAGCACTGTTCTATCACACAGATGTGATCCACTACAGTAGAATATAGCACTGTTCTTTCACACAGAAGGGATCCACTACAGTAGAATATAGCACTGTTCCATCACACAGATGTTATGTGATCCACTATAGTAGAATATAGCACTATTCTGTCACACAGATGTTATGTGATCCACTACAGTAGAATATAGCACTGTTATATCACACAGATGTGATCCACTGTAGTAGAATATAGCACTGTTCTATCACACAGATGTGATGTGATCCACTAAAGTAGAATATAGCACTGTTATATCACACAGATGTGATCCACTACAGTATAATATAGCACTGTTCTATCACACAGATGTGATGTGATCCACTACAGTAGAATATAGCACTGTTCTATCACACAGCTGTGATGTGATCCACTACAGTAGAATATAGCACTGTTCTATCACACAGAGGTGATCCACTACAGTAGAATATAGCACTGATCTATCACACAGATGTGATGTAATCCACTACAGTAGAATATAGCACTGTTCTATCACACAGCTGTGATGTGATCCACTAAAGTAGAATATAGCACTGATCTATCACACAGAGGTGATCCACTACAGTAGAATATAGCACTGTTCTATCATACAGATGTGATCCACTGTAGCAGAATATAGCACTGTTCTATCACACAGCTGTGATGTGATCCACTACAGTAGAATATAGCACTGTTCTATCACACAGATGTGAAGTGATCCACTACAGTAGAATATAGCACTGTTATATCACACAGATGTGATCCACTGTAGTAGAATATAGCACTGTTCTATCACACAGATGTGATGTGATCCACTAAAGTAGAATATAGCACTGTTATATCACACAGATGTGATCCACTACAGTATAATATAGCACTGTTCTATCACACAGATGTGATGTGATCCACTACAGTAGAATATAGCACTGTTCTATCACACAGCTGTGATGTGATCCACTACAATAGAATATAGCACTGTTCTATCACACAGAGGTGATCCACTACAGTAGAATATAGCACTGATCTATCACACAGATGTGATGTAATCCACTACAGTAGAATATAGCACTGTTCTATCACACAGCTGTGATGTGATCCACTAAAGTAGAATATAGCACTGATCTATCACACAGAGGTGATCCACTACAGTAGAATATAGCACTGTTCTATCATACAGATGTGATCCACTGTAGCAGAATATAGCACTGTTCTATCACACAGCTGTGATGTGATCCACTACAGTAGAATATAGCACTGTTCTATCACACAGATGTGAAGTGATCCACTACAGTAGAATACAGCACTGGTCTATCACACAGCTGTGATGTGATCCACTACAGTAGAATATAGCACTGTTCTATCACACAGATGTGAAGTGATCCACTACAGTAGAATACAGCACTGGTCTATCACACAGATGTGAAGTGATCCACTACAGTAGAATACAGCACTGTTCTATCACACAGATGTGATCCACTACAGTAGAATATAGCACTGTTCTTTCACACAGAAGGGATCCACTACAGTAGAATATAGCACTGTTCCATCACACAGATGTGATCCACTATAGTAGAATATAGCACTATTCTGTCACACAGATGTTATGTGATCTACTACAGTAGAATATAGCACTGTTATATCACACAGATGTGATCCACTACAGTAGAATATAGCACTGTTCTATCGCACAGATGTGATGTGATCCACCACAGTAGAATATAGCACTATTCTATCACACAGATGTGATCCACTATAGTAGAATACAGCACTATTCTATCACACAGATGTGATGTGATCCACTACAGTAGAATATAGCACTGTTATATCACACAGCTGTGATGTGATCCATATAGTCAGGTCTTAGATATGACTGAGCTACCGTATGACAGTAGACGGTACTACCTGCTTTCTGTCAGTGCCGAATGTTGGGCGGCGCTTACCAAACCCGACACCCCACATTGTGCCAACGGCTTCGGGCGGAAGAGCGCAATTGGGAGGGTACTAGCCTTATCCTGGTGCGAGGAAATGCAACCCAAAGACAAAATAAGTCATGGCAGGGCAGACCAGGCCCTAAGCCTTGATTGGCAGCTGGTCTAGGATCGAAGCTCCGACAGGCGGACAGTTAGAGCATTGCTTTGCTGATCTGGCAGCTTCTGCAGCTTGTCTTGTTCCAGATTATAGGTGTCAACTTTCCTCTGGAGTGAACTAGGCAGGCCGAGAGAGGGATCATGCTGCATGGGCAACACATGGTTTCTTTATTTTAGCCCAGGCTTTGTGCTATGGAGAGACTAAAGATGATTGGCTGCCCACCAACTCTTCTGTCCATTGTGGAATCGTTCCACACAGGCATGAAGGGTATAATCAAGTTTGATGGCTCAACTTCAGAAGAATTTGAAATCAAGAGTGGAGTTAAGCAAGGTTGTGTACTAGCCCCCACCCTCTTTGGGATATACTTTTCACTTCTACTGAAATATGCCTTTCGTGATCAGGATGACGGTATATACATTCACTCAAGCTCAGATGGTGGCCTCTATAATGCTCAGAGATTGAAGGCCAAGACCAAAATTAGCAGGGTACTAATCAGAGAGTTGCTTTTTGCGGATGATGCTGCGATTACGACCCACTCTGAGGAAGAATTACAACATCTACTATCTGCATTCTCCAATGCTTGTTCTGAATTTGGTTTAACAATTAACAAAAAGAAGACACAGATTATGTCACAAGGTGCACATGGTGTACCATCAATCTTTATTGACGACGCCGAACTGGAGATAGTAGACCATTTTACATATCTAGGATCAGAGGTAAATAGCAAATTATCCCTCGATCAGGAAATCAACATCAGGATTGGCAAGGCAGCAACAACAATGAACATGTTAGCAAACAGAGTCTGGGAGAACAGGAAGCTTACTGCCAAAACAAAAGTCCTCGTCTACCAAGCCTGTGTCGTTAGTACTCTTCTTTATGGCAGTGAAACCTGAACAACTTACTCACGCCAAGAGAAACATTTAAACAGCTTTCATATGCGGTGTCTGCGAAGAATACTTGGTATTAAATGGCAAGACAAAATCACAAATACTGAAGTATTGGAAAGATCAGGTTGTGTGACGGTGTATTCCATGCTCAGTCTTCGTAGACTTAGATGGATAGGACACGTTAGGAGGATGGATGATGGTAGAATACCAAAGGACATCTTTTTTGGTGAATTACAGATGGGTAGGAGATCTCAGGGTCGGCCTTTACTACGATACAAAGATGTGTGTAAGCGGGACATGATTGATACAGGCATTGATAATGCACATTGGGAGCACGTCACCGCTGAACGTGTTGCATGGAGGGCAACTATCAGAAATGGAATAAACACAAAGGAGAAAATGATTGCAGATAAAGCACACACAGAGCGTGAGAGACGTAAGATGGTCCAAAATGGTGGAAATGACCATGTTTTCACATGCACCTACTATGGGCAAACATTTGCAGCAAGAATTGGCCTTACCAGCCACACTCGCCACCGCCATGGATCGTAGTTATTAAGCCTTTTTGAAGCACAATGTACCAAACTATCGTCTGTCAAGACGGAAAGGTGCCAATGAATGATGTGATCCACCACAGTAGAATATAGCACTGTTCTATCACACAGATGTGATGTGATCCACCACAGTAGAATATAACACTGTTCTATCACACAGATGGTAGAATATAGCACTGTTCTACCACACAGATGTAAAGTGATCCACTACAGTAGAATATAGCACTGTTCTGTCACACCGATGTGATCCACTACAGTAGAATACAGCACTGTTATATCACACAGATGTGATCCAACACAGTAGAATATAGCACTATTATATCACACAGAAGTGATCCACTACAGTAGAATATAGCACTGTTCTATCACACAGATGTGATCCATTACAGTAGAATATAGCACTGTTCTATCACACATAGATGATCCACTACAGTAGAATATAGCACTGTTCTATCACACAGATGTGATCCATTACAGTAAAATATAGCACTGTTCTATCACACATAGATGATCCACTACAGTAGAATATAGCACTGTTCTATCACACAGATGTGATGTGATCCACTACAGTAGAATATAGCACTGTTCTATCACATAGCTGTGATGTGATCCACTACAGTAGAATATAGCACTGATCTATCACTTCACACAGAGATGATCCACTACAGTAGAGTCACTAGAGTGGTATAGTAATGTTCTAGTTTGTACCACAATGATGTTACTTAGTTAGTTAGTTGAAGGTTCAACTTTACGGCAACAGGTCGTCCCCATTATGGTCCATAATAATAATAATAATACAGAAGACATAATAATCTGCACTCACTGGTTACTCCATAAACTGCCATTCAAACACATTCTTTAGATGTAACGATCTGAAAATAGTCTTACTTACTTACAGTCAGTTGTTTGTTACTCTTTCAGACACTAGTCTTTGGTCCTACTCCTAGACTACTAAACTAACTAACTAACTGTAACTACTACTACTGCTGCTACTACTACTTCTACTACTACTACTAACTTAGTACTATTACTACTAACTACTATTACTAACTTAACTTATATTACTAACTACTTACTACTAATTTCAGTTCTTTTTGGTACAATGGTACATAATGAGTCAACTTTCAGTTACACTTACAATACATAGATCCTTGTAACAAAAACAAATGATCCACTTCTAGATTATTCTTGTCATACACTTTCCAAAATGCAAATATAAGTATATAATATAATATTAATAGTTAATAAGGTTAGATAGAAAAATATAAGTATATAATATAATATTAATGGTTAATAAGGTTAGATAGAAGATTTTTTAGAAAGATCGTTCATCGCGACGTCTCGTTGACAACGAAAACTTACCCCAGTTTTTGTTTGTTTGGTGGGTTTTATCCTAGCGAAAATCTGTATAGTTTGTTTGACCATGATTGCCGATTGTTAACTAAACAATTGTAATAGTTTTAGCTAAGGGTAGCTTAGGGGGAAATCTAACAGTAAAGTGGGTGTTTAGTGTTTCCAGACCGACTGTTTACACTACATTCCTCCATGCTGCCAAACATTGTCATACAGGGAAAAATGAAATGCTGAAAGATCATTGGTCTAAATATTGATGTAGATCTCTGAGATATGCTGATGAGTCTTGACAGCAACATGTCAGGGAAACTTCAAAGAATGATAATATTAGGAATTGAAAACAATATTAAAGTAAAAGAGAAAAAAAATGGGAACTAAAACGTGTAACATGTCAATATGTCTCTACTGTCTGTATGATTGTATCGGATGTCCACCAATTATGAGCAGATCAAAACTATTACGTTAAGTCACATGCCAAACCTGGACAGTGACAGAAAAAGAGAAAAGAAATATTACAACAACAGAATGAAATGAGGTTCCTGAGAAGAATACTCAACGTATCAAGAAGAGATAAGATCAGAAATGAAGAAATCAGGACTAAAGTGGGGGTTAAAGCAGCACTAGATTTTATTAGAAAGCAGCAAGTCAAATGGTTTGGTCATGCAAGTTGGTTACCAGTTAACAGCATACCACAACAAGCAATGATGTACAGACCAGATGGAAACAGAGGAAGAGGCCGACCACGTAAACGTTGGACGGAGGGGATAGCAGAGACCATCCATCCATCCATCCATCATGTGCCATGCCGGTAAGCGTGGGCGGTCATGTTTTGCCATCTCACTCGATCACCAGAGTCGTGGATCAGCTCCGTGTTCCTGTCTCGACCATGCCATGTGGCCAAGCCATCCAGGTATTTGCTTATATGTCTTCCTCTTGGTCTGTTCCCTTCAATCTTACCAGTTGTCACCAAGTTCTCCAATCCATCTCTTCTCATAACATGCCCAAAAAATTTTGACTGTCTGCGTCTAATGTCTCTAATCAGTTTACGATCTTCGTTTGTTTTGCAGAGACCATGGGAATATCGATACATGAAGCCCATAATCGGGCACTCTCACGATGTTCATACTTCACCTCGACACCGCAAGGTACAAGAGGAACATGATGAGATGAGATGTTTAGTTTAGTTTAGTTTAGTCGGATCAACATCACGGCACACGGTTGAACCCATAAGTGCTCCGTGTTCCTCCTAACTCAAACCTGAGTCTGGAGAAACTCAGCTCAATGCACGAACTCCGTTGCATCGGCGAGGACCCTGAAATACTTTGGATAGATTTTTAACTCGAAATTTTGCCCGGACAGCTCCGTTAGGCAACTCTTTTTCGATTTCCAACTGCCAAGGGATTTTTTTACGTGTGCAATAGGCTAATACACACGGGCGTCCGATCTCACTACCCAGAGACCAGGGGCAATTTTATTACCGGAAGTCCAGGTGGAATTTTTTAATAAATCCCGGTCCTCACCGGGGCCTGAACCCGGGACCTCCAGCACTCGAGGCGGACACCATACCTCGAGACCACTCAGGCCCCCCCCCCCCACCCCAATGAGATGAGATGAGACATGCAGACCGCCTTACTTTATACTTTGTAAGTGCCGGTCGTTCAGAAAGCTATGGCAAACTACTAAGCGTATACACCCAAAAATGCTGTGGTTGAATGCGACGTCCTGCAAAAGATATGCAACTAACTATGGCACATATGAATTATGAAGGCGCCCATGCTGGTTTCGAAACTTGCACAATTGCCATAGATCTGGAAGACGCATACAACACTAGCAGATGCATACCACAAAGTACCATTTCATCTTCTGGCGAATCTACTGCTGGAATGGTATCTTTACCCACTCCTTGTCAGATGGATATCCTCCGCCCTATTTGAAAGGAACGCTGAACTCAGATGTGGTCGTCAGAACCCATCGTAATCTATGCAGGTTTTCCCTCAAGGTTCTCCCTTGACTCCAGCCATTTTCAATGTCTATACGATCAGGATCACTGGGAAACAATTTAAATGGCAAAGGTAGAACACCCCCATTCGCAGATATCCTAGTGTACAGGCAGTGGGAAGACCAAGCTAACGTCACTCTAGAGTTACAAGTAGACCGGATAACATCACGTGCAGCAACGCAAGTGAAACTATCAATCCACGAAAAGTGTCCTTAACACGATTCTCCTGAATACTCTTGTTTTCGACACATTCGTGTTACACAACAGTCTAAATAACAGTTACACGTACGGACAGAATATTGAAAATACCAGCTCAATGAAATATTTGGTTGTGAGATTCGACTAATATCTGAGTTTAGTTTAGTTTAGTTGACGGATCAACATCACGGCACACGGGTGTAACCCATAAGTGCTCCGTTCTTCTCCTAACTCAAGCCTGAGTCCGGAGAAACTCAGCTCAGTGCACGAACTCCGTAGCACCGGCGAGGATCCTGAAATACTTTGGGTAGATTTTAAACTCCAAATTTTGACCGGGCAGCGAAGTTAGGCTACTCTTTTTCGATTTCCAACTGCGAAGGGATTTTTTACGTGCGCAACAATACACACGGGCGTCCGATCTCACTACCCAGAGACCAGGGGAAATTTTATTACTAGAAGTCCAGGTGTGGACTGCGCCTGGCCCTGCAGCCAGCAAGGTTAGGATCGGCTAGAATCTCCCAGAAGGGGTGAAAAGTGAAAATTAGTAGCCAGCCGATGACCCGCAGACTACACAAGTCAACCCCCACCTCCACGTGGTGCAGAAAGGGCAACCATGACCTCGCGGTCATGGGCTAACGGGGATATAGCTCGCCATGAGGGAAGACTCCGTATGGTCAGATTTTTGTCCTAAATCTGTGACTGGTCTAGCAAACCGGCAGGGGATCTTCATACTGCTCGCAGAAAAACTAAGAAGTATAAACGGACTGACGCAAAAGGATATAAACCCGGCAATGTTAATGGACTACAAAATAGATCAGCGATTCAAAAAATAGGCACAATGAACGTCTGCGGTTTTAATAGTATAGAAGAAGAACTTATAGAAACATTGAAAGAGAGGAAAATTGGACTAATGGGAATAGCGGACACCAGAATAAGGGGGAAGGATGCAAGGCGTTCCACCACAGTTACACGTTTGTCTACTCTGGAGTGGAACAGCAAGAAAGGGCAAGGCACGGTGTGGGAGTAGTCATTGAACCACGGCTAGCAAGAGGAATACTAGAAATAAAATATATATCAGAAAGAATCATAACAGTGAGAATAAAAGAACAAACAATTACAACACATGTACAAATATACGCACCATGTAATACAAATAATAATAAGCAAGAATGCGAGGACTTCTACGAAGACATCCATGACGTGCTAATTAAAATAAATAAGCAGGACAACACAATAGCTATGTATGGGAGACTTTAATGCAAGACTAGGACACAATAGAGCGGGCATATAAAACATCTTGGAGCATTTGGAGACCAAGATAATGAAAGAAATGATAACGGAAGAAGACTGATGGAGCTATGCAGCCTATACGACCTCTATATAACAAATACATTCTATAAACAGAAAGACTCACAAATATACACCTGGTATAAATGGAACGATCTAGATACTAAAAGCCAAACTGATTTTATATCAACAAGAAATAACAGAAATATAAAAATATTACATGCCAGGGCAGTGCCCAACTTAGGTATAAACACAGACCATAAAGCAGTCGTTGCAACAATAAGAACCATCAGCAGAAGGAAGCAAAGACCAGGAAAATACATGCCATGCGAATCAGTAAACTTAAAAAAATCTCAAAGACGAGGCAATGAGGGAAAGTTATGAAAAAGAGCTAACTGAAATCTTTGTAAAATTACCTATAGAAATAAAGACAGTGGAAGAAGAATGGGAGATGTTAAAATCAAGCATTTCAAATACTGTAAAGATAACATGTGGAACCACGAAAAAACGCAAAACACGGATGAAAAAAAAAATAACAAGTTAGTGGAACGCAGAAGTAAAGAAAGCTGTAAAGGACAAAAAGGAAAAATATAAAAAGTGGTCGAAGAGCAAACAGGAATGCGATTACACAGAATATAGAATAGCGAGACGACATGTGAATAGAATAGTCTTCTTCTTCTACTTCTTCAGCTTTCCGAGCCATTGAGGTTCTTTGCTGCAAATACAATCCGTCTCCATTCGTCTCTCTGGTGGACCTTCTCTTGCCAGTCGTTGATTCCAAGTGCTTGTAGGTCTGTACATGTATTATCTCTCCACCGTCTTCTTGGTCTACCTCGGGGTCTACGGTCATTTATTTCCTGAGTGTAAGCGAGTTTTGTTTCCCTATTATCTTCCATTCTTTCTATATGCCCCAGCCATTGTAGTATTACTATTAGCCTTCATGATACCAGTGA
The DNA here is from genome assembly GCA_963921405.1 of Cepaea hortensis. Classification (NCBI taxonomy): domain Eukaryota; kingdom Metazoa; phylum Mollusca; class Gastropoda; order Stylommatophora; family Helicidae; genus Cepaea; species Cepaea hortensis. The sequence goes on from OY992894.1 coordinate 54,688,756, forward strand.
TTAGCGGGGACTTAAACAGATCATAAATGTCTTTGTTACTTCTTCTTTTCCACTCTCCACTTTGTGTATCCCTAATGGGTCCAAAGATGCGTCTTAAAATAGAATAGAATAGTAAAGAGAGAAAAACAAAAGGACTGGGAGGAGTATGGAGAAACTCTAAACAAAAACTACAAGGAGGCAATTAGAAACGTCTATAAAAAGATAAGTGCAATGAGAACCAGAGGAGAACCCTTTGACCCAACTGAAATAATTAACACCGAAAATGGAGAACCAATAAGTGAACAAAAACAAATTCTAATAAAATGGAAACAGTACTTCGAACAACTTCTCAACATCCCATCAGATGTCACAGGAATTTAAGAAACCGACACAGATGCCACCGAAGAACTAGAACCAGACATACTGAAAGAAAATATTATAGAAGCCATCAGATTAGCCCCATTGAACAAATCACCAGGACAAGATGAAATACCAAATGAACTAATTAAAGCAGCAAGAGAAGTAGGAGCAGCATGGCTACATAGACTATTCAACCATATTTGGGTAGAACAACAGACACCACGAGACTGGAGAAACGCCATAATTATCCCAATTTGGAAAAACAAAGGCAGCAAAAGATACTGCACACAATACAGAGGCATTTCACTGTTGAGTCATAATGGGAAAATATTTGGCAAAATTCTTGAGAAAAAACTACGAACTATTATAGAACCCCAGCTAAGCGAAAAACAACTTGCATTTAGGAAAAACAAAGGATGCACAAATGTCATTTTTTTTCTCTTAGACAACTTTTAGAAAAATCCATATAATTCAACGAAACAATCTAGTTAGCCTTTGTCGACCAAGAAAGGGCATTTGATAGAGTAAATAGAAACAAGCTGTGGGAAATCCTTAAACAATATGGAGTGACTACACATCTAACAAACCTAAGTAGAAGCTTATACAACAATCGTGAATGTATAGTGAGAGCAACTGGAGGACACTCAGAACCCTTCACCATAAGATCCGGAGTATGACAAAGTTGTGTCCTGTCCCCTCTCTTGTTTATAACATATATAGACAACATGTGTAAAGAAACCAGTCAAACAGAGACTGCAAGAACACCGCATGACGAGAACACAGAAGAAGAACCATCTGCAAATCTAACCATTAGAGAACTCCTGTTTGCGGACGACCAAGCACTAATAGCAAAATCAGAAGCTGAATTACAAGACCACATGAATAGTCTAAACGAAATGTGTAGAGAACATAACACTAAAATTAGCACAAGTAAAACAAAGGTAATGACTATAACTAAAGAAGAACAAACAACAACGATTCACCTAAATGAATATCCCTCAAAACAAGTCAAGAGTATCAAGTACCTAGGAAGTATAATATCATCAAATGGCAAATCAGAAGACGAGATCGAAAATAGATGCAATAAGACAAACCAACTATTGGACAAATGGCACCAATACTAAAGAACAAACATGTATCAATAACTACTAAGAAAGAACTTTACAACATAATCTTCCTACCAACTCTATGTTACCAATGCCAAACCTGTACAGTGACAGAAAAAGAGAAAAGAAAAATCACAACAACAGAAATGAGATTCCTGAGAAGGATACTCAATGTATCAAGAAAACATAAGATCAGAAATGAAGAAATCAGGACTAAAGTAGGGGTTATAGCTGCACTAGATTTTAATAGAAGGTAGCAAGTCAGATGTTTGGCCATGCAAGTAGGTTACCAACTAACAGCATACCACAAGCAATGATGTACAGACCAGAGGGAAGCAGAGGAAGAGGCCGACCACGTAAACGATGGACGCAGGGAATAACAGAGTCAATAGGACTATCGATACATGAAACCCATTCGCGGGCACTCTCCCGCTGTTTATACATCACCTCGACACAGAAAGGTACAAGAGGAACATGATGAGATGAGATGAGTCCACGTGAAAAAATCCATGTCCTCACCGGGGCTTGAACCCGGGACCTTCAGCACTCGAGGCGGACACCATACCTCGAGACCACTCAGCCCACGGCCAATCACCCCGCACATACAAACAGATTTGAATAATGCTCATCGGCTATTCTGACAGTTACTTGTTGTTCAAGATACAATGTTTCAATAGAGTTTATTAAATGTTTTGGAAGTCCCACGGCTTTCATGGATGTCCACACTTTCTTATGTTGAACACAGCCGAAGGCCCTCATTCATTCAACATGTGCCATGCCAATAAGCGTGGGCGGTCACGATTTGCCATCTCACTCGATCACCAGAGTCGTGGATCAGCTCAATGTTCTTGTCTCGACCATACAGCGTGGCCAAGCCATCCAGGTATTTACTTCTCTGCCTTCCCCTTGTTTTCTCGCCTCTCGATCTTACCAATTGTCACCAAGTTCTCCCATTCATTTCTTCCTCATAACGTGACCAAAAATGGTGACTGTCTACGTCTAATTTCTCTAATCAGTGTACGATTTTCATTTGTTTTTATCCTAACTTTCCCCCGTTCAAGTTTTTGTCTCCCGTCGAAAATAAGTCGTTGTAAATTTAGGATTATAGAAGTGGGAAACACACCAGCCCTGTTGCGGTGTCACTCTTGAATTGTTTTACGGGGAATATTCTCGGCGACGTTGTCGGCTTGCGAAAATATATCACACCTAGATCGCTTGGCCGCGTTGTAGGCTATGGTCGAGACAAAAACGCTGAGCTGATACACGACTCCGGTGATCGAGTGAGATGGCAAACAATGACCGCGCACGTTTACCGACGTGGCACATGATGATGATGAGTTTGGGGAAAGGCAACACAAAAAGGGCTAGAAGAAGTATTGGTGACAGAATTATATGTATCAGTGATGAAAGGGCAGTAGTAGGGCTTGCACGTTTCGGGGCGGATTTGGAGGAAACCTCTCCGATTGACCTTGACCTCGGCTGATTGAGTTCACTCCTCCTCGGTCTTGTAGCTGGGTGGGTAAAGGGTGATAACTAGGTCATATCTAAGGGAGATAATTCTAAGAATTATGTTTCTAAGGGCAGATAACTATTGAGTGGGTGTATTATATGTTAATTAATAATTAAAAAAAATATATAAATAAAAATAAAAAATAAATATCTACCATGCGCAGGGTGAGGGCCCAGGGTGGGGAGCAGGTGCGTGGGGTGGGGCTAGACGGTTCGAGTTTAAACACTATTATCATGAAAACCTTTAAAATGTAATGATGGCAGGTATTATTGGTCGTAGTGGATATGGCTGATTGAAATTCGTTGGTAAGGGGTGGGTAGCGGTTATTAGGGATCCGTATAGAGTCGTAGTGGTTTAAACACTATCATCATACGAGTTACAAATGTAAACCTTAAAAAGTAAAGATGGTCGGTATTAACGGTTGTAGTGGGGTTGGCTTAGTGAAACTCGGTGTTAAGGCGTAGATATCGGTTATTAGTGATATGTAGAGGTATGTAATTACCTATACACTAGCATCATAGGTTACAAATAAAAAACCTTAAAATGTAATGATGGCCGGTATTATTGGTTGCTGTGGGTATGGCTTGGTGTCATTCGTTCATAACGGGTGGGTAGCGGTTATTAGTGCTCTGTAGGGGGTCGTAGTGGTATATACACTATTATCATATGGGTTACAAATGAAACCTTTAAAAAGTAAAGATGGTCGGTAGTATTGGTTATAGTGGGTACGGCATAGTGTTATTCGTTGTCAAGGGGTGGATAGTGGTTATTAGTGATGTGTAGAGGGTCGTAGTGGTATATACACTATTAGCATAGGGTACAAATGAAAACCTTAAGAAAGTAAAGATGACCTGTGTTATTGGTTGTAGTGGGATGGCTTCGTGAAATTCGAAGTTAAGGGGTGGGTGCATGGATGAGTAGCTAGATAAGTGCTCGAACACTAACATTATACGATTTCAGATAGTTAAATGAAACCTCAAATCTCTCTCTCTCTCTCTCTCTCTCTCTCTCTCTCTCTCTCTCTCTCCTATTATACCCATTAGGGTTGTCCACCAAGTGTATTTACAATTTCATTATCTCTCATTGTGTCTATACGAAACTTTGCATGGTTCCCCAGAAACCCATTCCAAAACCAATATATTTTCTCAGACTTGTCTGCTCAGTGCCAAACTTCACATCCAGACAAAACTACAGCTTCTATGTACCACTTCAACATTCAAATAAGAAAATATGTTAACCAAAATGGAAACGAGAGCGTTCAAACTTATAAACATCTCGGGACAACTTATGAAAAGTAGAAAACATTGTTAACCAAATGTGAAAAAATATCGTCCCAAGAGATAAATATTTCAACTAAACTTATAAATAGATCAGCCAAATTTATTAAAAGTAAGAAAATTGTCAGCCAAATTGGAAAAAAGTTAGGCCAAATACATAAATATCTCATCCAAACTTACGAAAAGTAGGAAACGTTGTTAGCCAAAAGGGAAAAACCTATGTCAAGTAGGAATATTATGTTAGCCAAATGTGAAAAATGTCGGTCAAATACAGAAATATCTCAACCAAACGTAAAAAAAGCCAGAAAATTGTTAACCAAACAGGAAAGATATTGATTAAGTAAGAAAAATTGTTAGCCAAATGAGAAAAAAATAGCAGCCAAGGAGTGAAATATCTCGTCCAGGCTTATAAAAAGTAGGAAAATTTGTCAACCAAAGGGTACAATTATCAGCCAAAGAGAGAAATATTTCGTCCAGACTTATAAAAAATAGGAACATTTGTCAATCACCGATGCCAGTCGAGGAAGATGTATCTGTATGTAACAGCTATCGGGTAACATACCTATACAGCGACTAGTGGCTAGCGCATGTTATCAGATGTACAATATTATACACAAACACAACAAACTGCCCCGACTCAACCTTAGGCAATGCATTTACCATGTCATGTCATGAAGCATTCAATTTAAAAACAATAAAGAGAAATTTAATTGTTAATTTTTGTACAATTTTATTGTTGAAATTTTATGTTTTCATACAATGATAGTGACTTATTACATAAGATACTTTTAATTTTCTGAAATACAGCTGTTGTGTGCATAGGGGACAGACGATTATTTCTAGAAGGTTGGAAATTTGCCCAGTCAGCAGAAAACTGGTTGTGGTGTGATCAAAGAGAATGTTAGTGTTAAGTAATATGAAACGTTGGAAGTCGGTTAAAAGATGAGATAGATGGTATTCAAGGGGTCAATAAGGCAGACGTGGTCTTAAGGAAATGTCGACGTCATAATAGACACTGCTGGTTGGATGGACACTTGACGCTATTGCGGATATGAAATGACAACGTGACATATATTCCCCATTTGGTTAAGAAATTGTCCTACTTTTATCAGTTTGGCTGAAATTTGGTCAAATTTTTTCTTCTTTGGTTAACCAAGTTTCCTACTTTTTATAAGTTTGGCTGCGATATTTTTAAGGTTGGTGGAAATTTGGCCACAATTTTTCACATTTGGCCAACACAATTTCCTACTTTTCATAAGTTTGGATGAAATATTTCTTTACTTGACCAAAAATGGTCTCATTTGGTTAACAAAGTTTCCTACTGTTTATAAGTTTGGTTGAAATTTGTTCAAACTTTTCACATTTGGTTAACAAAGTTCCCCACTGTGTATGAGTTTGGTTGAAATTTGGCCAAACTTTTCACATTTGTTTAACAAAGTTTCCGAGTTTTTATAAGTTATGGTTGAACATTGACCAAACTTTTCACATTTGGTTAACAAAGTTTCCTACTTTTTATAAGTTTTGTTGAAATTTGGCCAAACTGTTCACATTTGGTTAATAAAGTTCCTTACTTTTTATGAGTTTTGTTGACATTTGGCCAAACTTTTCACATTTGGTTAACAAAGTTTCCTACTGTTTATATATTTGGTTAAAAATTCACCAAACTTTTCACACTTGGTTAACAAAGTTTCCTACTTGTTATAAATTTGGCCAAACTTTTCACATTTGGTTAACAAATTTCCCTATTTTTCATAAATTTGGCTGATATATTTATAAGTTTGGTTGTAATTTGGCTAAGATTTTTCACATTGGTTAACAAAGTATCCTACTTTTTATAAGTGTCGTTGAGATTTTTCACATTTGGTTAACAAAGTTTCCCACTTTTCATAAGATTGACGGAGATATTTCGTTACTTGGTCAATATTTTCCCACCATTTAGCTAACAAATGTTCACACTTGACCAATATTTCCCCCTTTGGTTAACAAATTTACCTACTTTTTATAAGTTTGGACGCGGTATTTCTTTACCTGGCCAACATTTTTCCCATTTGGCTAACAAATTTTCCTATATTTTATACATTTGATCGAGATCTTTCTGTATGTGACCAACATGTTTTCCTCCTTTTTATAAGCCTGGTTGAGATATGTCTGTATTTGGGCGTACTTTTTCCCATTTGATTGACAAAATCTTCCTTTTTATAAGTTTAGTTCGAATATTTCTCTCTGTGGGCGACATTTTTTCACATTTGGTTAACAAAGTTTCCTACTTTTCATAGGTTTGAACGCTGTATTTCGTTACTTGGTCAATATTTTCCCCATTTGGCTAACCAATTTTTCTATTTGACCAAGATTTTTCCTCTTTGGTTAACAAATTTTCCTACTTTTTATAAGTTTTGACGTGTTATTTCTTTACTTTGCCAACATTTTTCCCATTTGGCTAACAAAGTTTCCCACTTTTCATAAATTTAGTTCAAATATTTCTCTCTTTGGGCGACATTTTTTCACTTGGTTAACAAATGTTCCCACTTTTCATAAGTTTGAACGATGTATTTCGTTACTTGGTCAATATTTTCCCCATTTGGTTAACAACTTTTTCCTACTTGACCTAGATTTTCCCCATTTGGTTAACAAATTTTCCTAGTTTTCATAAATTTGGATGAGCTATTTCGTTATTTGGTCAATATTTTTCCTTTTTGACAAACAAGTTTTCCTACTTAGTTGATATTTTTCCTCTTTGGTTAACAAATTTTCCTACTTTTTATAAATTTGTATGCGATATTTCGTTATTTGTTCAATATTTTCCCACTTGGCTAACAGGTTTTCTTATTTGGTCGATATTGTTTTCCCATTTGATTAACAAATTTTCCCACTTTTTATAAGTTTGGTTGAGTTATTTCTGTGTATGGTCGACATTTTCCCCTCCTTTTTTTGTTTGGATGAGATATTTCTGTATTTGACCTAACTTTTTCCCATTTGGTTGACAGATGTTCCTACCTTTTATAAGTTTGGACGAGATATTTCTCTCTTTGGTTTATCCTATTTCACACTTAGTTAACAACGTTTCATACTTTTAATAAGTTTGAACGATGTATTTCGTTACTTGATCAATATTCTTCGTCTTTGACTAACACATTTTCCTAATTGGTCAATATCTTTCCCATTTCGTTAACAATTTTTCCTACTTTTTACACGTTTGGTTGAGATATTTCTGTATTTAGCCAACGTTTTTACCATTTGGTTGACACATTTTCCTACATTGTATAAGTCTGGACGAGATACTTCTCTCTTTGGCTGATATTTTTTTCTCATTTGGCTAACACATTTTCCTACTCGGCCAATATGTTTTCCCATTTGGCTAACACATTTTCATAGGTTTCATAAGTGTGGACGTGATATTTCTGTATTTGGCCGACATTTTTCACATTTGGCTAAAAGCTTTTCCTACTTGACCTAGATCTCTTCCCCCCCCCCCCCCCCCTTGGCTAACAGTCTTCTACTTGTCATAAGTTTGGGTGAGATATTTCTGTATTTGGCCTAACTTTTTTCCATTTGGCTGACAATTTTCCTACTTTTCATAAGTTTGGGTGATCTATTTATAAGTTTATTTCTTCTTCTTCGTTCATCCGGAGTTTTTTTCAGACGTGATTGCGTTGTGCCTGTTTACAGCAGAGCTGCGTTCTTGCGCCGTTAGGCCGACACATCCGACTTCTGCGGGCATTTGTTGACCGGGTTAACCTTCCCCGGGGTTAAGTTTATTTGAAATATTTCTGTCTTTGGGCGATATTTTTTCACCTTTGGTTGACAATGTTTCCTACTTTTCATATGTTTGGCCGAGATATTTATAAGTTTGACCGCTATTTTTTTTCCATTTTGGTTAACATATTTTCTTATTTGAATGTTGAAGTGGTATATAGAAGCTGTAGTTTTGTCCAGCTGTGAAGTGCGGCACTGAGCAGATAAGATGTAAAACATATATTGACGTTTTGAATGTGTTTCTGGGGAACATTGTAGAGTTCCGTAGTTCCATACAGACACACAGAGTGGTAGTGAACGTGTACATGTCTAATTTGCTACGTGATAATGTCGCTTATTATGACAGCGGACACGTGACATGACATGTTACATGCATTGCCTAAGTTTGGGTCGGGGCCGTTTGTTGTGTTCGTGTATAATATTATACATCTGATAACATGCACTAGCCACTAGTCGCTGTATATATATCTTACTCGATAGCTGTTACGTACAGATACGTCTTCCTCGACTGGCATCGGTGACCACAATTCACAGTTTTTACTAATTTATTGACAAATCTATCTATTTTTTATAAGTTTGGACGAGATATTTCTCTCTTTGGCTGATAATTTTACCCTTTGGTTGACACATTTTCCTACTTTTTATAAGTCTGGACGAGATATTTCTCTCTTTGGCTGCTATTGTTCACATTTGGCTAACAAATTTTCCTACCTGGCCAATTTTTTTCCTATTTGGCTAACAAATTTTCCTAGGTTTCATTAGTGTGGACATGATATTTCTGAATTTGTCCGACGTTTTTCACATTTGGCTATTACATAAATAGTATTTTTTAGTGCTCACAGAAGAAGAAGAAGAAGGAAGAAGAAGAAGAAGAAGAAGAAGAAGAAGAAGAAGAAGAAGAAGAAGAAGAAGAAGAAGAAGAAGAAGAAGGAAAATAGAGATTAGAAGACGCACTAGAAAATATAAAATTTGAAAGCTATAATAGTTGCCAACCGGGATTGAACCTGTCGCCTCCAAATGACGACGGCGTCTCACTGCAGGAACAAGTGTACTTGACGCATGACCAACTAGACACTCCTATTTATTTCACATTTGACTAACACATTTTCCTACTTGACCTAGGTTTTTCCCCTTTCACTAACAAAGTTTCCTACTTTTCATAAGTTTGGGTGAGATATTTCTGTATTTGGCCTAACTTTTCCCCATTTGGCCAACAATTTTCCTACTTTGTATAAGTTGGACGATATTTTTCTCTCTATGGTTGATATTTTTTATATTTGGTTAACAAAGTTTCCTACTTTTCATACGTTTCGTTACTTGTTCAATATGTTTTCCTCTTTGACTAACACATTTTCCTACTTGGTCAATATCTTTCCCGTTTGGTTAACAATTTTCCGACTTTCTATACGTTTGGTTGAGATATTTCTGTATTTGACCGACATTTTTCACATTTGGCTAACAGAATATTCCTATTTGACCTAGGTTTTTCCCCTTTGGCTAACAAAGTTTCCTAGTTTTCATAAGTGTGGACGTGATATTTCTGTATTTGGCCGACATTTTTCACATTTGGCTAAAAGCTTTTCCTACTTGACCTAGATCCCCCCCCCCCCTTTGCTAACAGTCTTCTACTTTTCATAAGTTTGGGTGAGATATTTCTGTATTTGGCCTAAATTTTTTCCATTTGGCTGATAATTTTCCTACTTTTCATAAATTTGGCTGATCTATTTATAAGTTTAGTTGAAATATTTCTGTCTTTGGACGATATTTTTTCACATTTGGTTAACAATGTTTCCTACTTTTCATAAGTGTGCCCGAGATATTTATAAGTTTGACCGCTATCTTTTCCATTTTGGTTAACATATTTTCTTATTTGAATGTATAAGTGGTACATAGAAGCTGTAGTTTAGTCTGGTTGTGAAGTGTGACACTGAGCAGACAAGTCTGAGAACATATATTGGTCTTGGAAGTGGGTTTCTGGGGAACGATGCAAAGACCCGTATTGACACAATGAGAGATAATGAAATAGTAAATACACTTGGTAGACCACCCTAACGGGTATCATAGGAGCGAGAGAGAGAGAGAGAGAGAGAGAGAGAGAGAGAGAGAGAGAGAGAGATTTGAGGTTTCATTTAACGATCTTAAATCGTATGATGTTAGTGTTCAAGCACTTATCTAGCTACTCATCTACTCACCCACCCCTTAACTTCTAATTTTACTAAGCCATACCCACTACAACCAATAACACATGTCATCTTTATTTTTTATGGTTTTCATTTTTACCGTATGCTAATAGTGTATATACCACCACGACCCTCAACATATCACTAATAACCACTATCCACCCCTTGACAACGAATAACACTATGCCGTACCCACTATAACCACCACTACCGACCACCTTTACATTGTAAGGTTTTCATTTGTAACCCGTATGATAATAGTGTATATACCACTACGACCCTCTACAGAGTACTAATAGCCGCTACCAGCCCTTTATCAACGAATGAAACCAAGCCATACCCACAGCAACCAATAATCCCGGCCATCATTATATTTTAAGGTTTTCATTTGTAACAGTATGATGATAGTTTATAGGTAATTAATCCCTCTATAGATCACTAAAATCCAGTATCCACCCCTTAACACCACTACCCACTACAACCGATAATACCGACCATCTTTACTTGTTAAGGTTTTCGATTGTAACTAGTATGATGATAGTGTTTAAACCACTACGACCCTCTACGGATCCCTAATAACCGCTACCCACCCCTTACCAACGATCTTCACTAAGCTATATCCACTACGATCAATAATACCGGCCATCATTACATTTTAAGGTTTTCATTTGTAACCCGTATGATAATAGTGTTTAAATTCGAACCGTGTAGCCCCACTCCACGCACCTCCTCTCCATCCCTGGGCCCCCACCCCGCGCATGGTTGATATTTATTTTTTATGTTTATTTTTTAAAATTATTAATTAAAATATAATACATCCACTCAATAGTTATCTGCCCTTAGAAACATAATTCTTAGTATTATCTCCCTCTGATATGACCTAGTTATCACCCCTTACCCACCCAACTACAAGACTGAGGAGGAGTAAACTCAATCAGCCGAGGTCAAGGTCAATCGGAGAAGGCTCCTCTAAATCCGTTCCGAAACGTGCAAGCCCTACTACTCAGGGTGGCCTGGTGATTCTGGTGGTGTTGTCACAAGACCCGTGGTGTCGTCCACGATGCCACTATTATGCCATTGGAATGTTCTGGGATACCACGACAGTTATCGCTGATCAAGTTTTGCTGTATGACAGTGAATCTTAGAATGTAAATGAACAAATTAGGAAGAACTTGGAAGCAACAGAGATATGGTTCCTGAGACGAATGTTGCGAATTCCTTGGACTGCCAAAGTAATTAACAACGGTTGCTTGAAAAAGGCTAATGAAACTAGAACATTATATACACCAATAAGAAAGAGACAAACAGCTTTCTTTCGTCATATGATGAGAAGAGAGGCATTGGAGAACATTGTGACAACTGGAAAGATCAAGGGGAAGAGAGGCAGAGGCAGAGGCAGACAAAGAGAAATGATGCTGGACGGATTGAGACGGTGGCATGGATGAATATGATCAGCAGAGTTGCAGGTCCGCATGGATAGGAACGCGTATTATTAAACATCCGGTGTGCTGATGCCGAGGTAAGCGATTCAACCCCTACACCGGACAGCTGGACTAAAATGTTGACCTGTCATCCTTGACTTGGGGACGTTAATTACAAGTACCATTGAAGTCGGGGTGGGTTCGCCTGATGGCGAGGGACACTGTTTAAAGGGAAAAGCCAACCCACACACCCACTCAGCCCATCACTACTATAAATAGTGTGTATGGACTACGCTTGTGTTTAAAGCGAGCGAGGAAATAAAAAACAGCAGAGTTGATCCAGAAAACCAAAGACCGAGATCTGTGGAGAGCCACGAATACCTACGCCAACTGGGCTCTGTATGATGATGATATAGATCAGCAAAGAAATGTTCAACTGTCCGCCTGTCGGAAGTTCAATCCTAGACCCGTTGCCAAACAATGCTTAGGGTCTGGTCTGCCATGACATTTAGTCTTTAGGTTCAATTTCCTCGCACTAGGATAAGGCTTGTTCTCTCCCAAAATGCGCTCCTCCGCCCGATGATGTTGGCACAATGTGGGGTGGTGAGCGCCGCCCAACATTCAGCGCTAACAGAAAACAGGCAGTAACGTCTACTGTCATACGGTATCTCAGTCACATCTGACCAAGACATGAAACCTGGTTCATAATGAAATAGAAACAAAATAGGGGGTGTAGATATACGAATGGAGGCTTAGCAGGATGTGAATAAATATAATTGATTGAATGATTGATTGATTTAGGAACCGACATTAAATATAATTTTAAACCTCTAATGCCGAAACAATCATATATATATATATATATATATATATATATATATATATATATATATATATATATATATATATATATATATATAAAATGTCCTCTTTTGAGCGCATTTACGTGCTCAGTTTGTGCGTAGGTTATATACAAATCTCTCCCCCACCATGAACCACGCCCATGGATACCAGTATGATGCAGTTTGTTGGTTCGAGGCTTTGCTAACTTTCCCATTAAGAACGGTACTCTTGGTATGGTAAGCCATCAAACCGCTCAGGTGTCTTTTGGATAGTATTTACACAAGCTCGACAGACATTTAAACTAATTCGTGTTTCAACAAGTGGTTTCTTTTCACAAAATCTCTGTGCGGTTGGGTATGACGAGGATTTATGGCAGAAGTCTTAACTGGAACTTATACTCACAGGGGAATTGATAAATGAAATTTGATTTGGAGTATGGAGGCTGGTTCTTTTATAGATATAGCAGGTATCGTCGTGGGTTTATATCTTATCATTGGTTCAGCAGCAAAGAATGTTTGGCTTACTGCTGTCGACCGTGTATTCAATTACGTCAACCCCTTGAAAAGTTAACTGGAGAAACACTTGAATTTTGGGAACCGGTGGTTCGGTAGGGATAGGTTTGGGTTTCTGGCAGCGACGCTTGAGTCAGCTAGATATTAGATTGTAGTCTGGTTAAAGGTGACAGGTTCTTCTTTTACTGTGTCATCTGAGCAAATCTTTCTGGCTCGATTAAGAAGGGTCCTTACCAGGCTATTTATTATTGGATGTGTGCAAAGGTATTGAAATTCAGTTACTGGCCCGCCCGTGTGCGAGACCAGGGGTTCGAATCCTCGGGAAGGTGTAGGCATTTTTTCTGTCAGGAGCAAAACGACAATCCTAACCTGCACAGTTCGCGGCGACTGCACTAGCCAGGTGGGCCTTAATTCCTCAGGTGCAAAGACCCCCCCTCCCCCCCCCCCCCCCCCACCACATCGCAATGTACTATATCGGCAGTAAATGACAGTGACGGTTTTATGAATGCCCCGTCCTTGTTTCTTTTTGAAATACTGCTCTTTGAATGGTGTCATCCTCTTGACGTGGATTAGGATGTCTAAGAACGATAAGGTGCTATTATGTTCGTGGTCAATGGTCTATTGTAAAGGCTTGTGTGTTTAAATGACACACTTCTACAAATGTCTCTCATTTTAATGGCATAGAGCAGAGGTTTCCAAACCACGGCCCGCCAGCTGTCAGAAAGTGGCATGCGAGCAGTCATTTTTCGCAATGACCGTTATTTTAAAAAAAAAAGCAATGTTCCAGACTCACCGACACTAACCTAGCTGCGCTTATGACTTTGGGCACGACAGATTTGTGACCAGACATTGATAAACTGGCATCTGAACTTAAGTAACTGCTTATGAAGAACAGTTACTGTAAATAAATTACATTAATAGCGGTGTTCGAAACTGATTTAAAAATTTAATTTAAGAAAGGTAAGAATTATATTGCACGACTTTTACAATTTTATAACGTCGTGGCCCACTTAACTAACGAAAACAGTAGATATGACCCTCTGCTTGAAAAGCTTGGGAACTACTGGCATAGAGATTAGTTTGCTTGCTGATAAAGGCAGTGTGTTTTTGTGGTTGTTGCCCTTTATCTCATTTTGAAGCACAAACCCTCAACCAATTCACCCCAAGCCCTCCTCTCTTCTGCAGCTTCATCTATATCCTCACCATATTATTCACCACTCATTCTCTTCTCCTTGTGTGTTTAGGTCTCCGTCTATTTCATTTGCCTTGTGGGTTCCAGGTGAATGGACCTCCTAGTTAAACTGTTCTTATATTCTCTTAATAAGTGCCCTATCCAGTGTGTTTTCATAATCTCTTGATTCACTGGTGTTTTATTCTTTCCTTGATCTCCACATTTGTGATTCTGTCATACCAGAAATGGAATTTAAAGGACTCTGACAGCAGCTTTATAATTTGGACATTGCTGATGACATTGTCCCAAACACGAAATCAGATGCAAGATAAATTAAACACACTCAATGGGAGTATTTCAACAATTAGGTCTACAAATTGACAGGGAAAAGAAAGATAACGAGATTAAACCAAACAAATAACTAATCTCCCTTGGTGAAACCTCACTTCAAGGGCCAGAATCATACAGCTATTTAGGTAACAATGTAATCACAGATGGGGGAATGGATACAGATATTACATTAAGAACACAAATGGCAAAAGGAACATTTATAGCACGGCCCGCTTTATGAGCACAAGATGAACACTCTGAGGGGTGAGGAGAGAGAGACATGGAGTAAGCTGCAGGAGAAAACAAAATTTGTGGAAGTCAAATGAAACTATAATTAGCACTAAACTTACTCTATTTAATTCTAGTTTTAAATCAGTACTGCTACATGGATTACAAACACTGAGAATGGCTAAGAGAATTACTAATGCACTGCAAAACATTTGTTAATAATTAGTGCCTGCGCAGAATTGTGGTACTTAATGGTATGACAAAATCATCAATGTGGAGCTCGTGGCGTGAACTAAACAAACTCTGGTCAATCAAGAGGTGAAGAAAATATGCTGGCATTGGATTTCTTCTTCTTCTTCTGCGTTCATCCAGATTTTTTTTTCGGATGTGATTGCGTTGTGCCTCTTTACAGCAGAGCTGCGTTCTTGCGCCGTTAGGCCGACACATCCGACTTCTGCGGGCATTTGTTGACCGGGTTAACCTTCCCGGGGGCATTGGATTTGATGGGACAGACACTGAGAATATCTGGGGATAGTATAACAAAACATTCTATTGTCTGAAACCCACAAGGTGGACAAAATAGTGGGAGATCTCGAACACACAGAGAAGTCAATTACAGACATGAATAATATGGGGTGAACATGGACTGAGCTGCCATAAATAGCACGACTTGGCCCAAGTTGGTTATGGGCTTATGTTCCATTAGGGGATTAAATGCAAAACAAAAAAAAGAAAGAATACAGAAAAAGACATGGAACACACACAGATATTAAAATAAGAATACAAAAGGCAGTAGAATGAGGAAATTTGAAGAAGTCTAACAAAATTAAAACTTAGAATATTTAACTCTAATATAAAATCTCTAGTGCAGTATGGATTGAAAAATAGATAACTAAAGCAATTACCAATAAACTATCAACATTTATTAACTGGTGTCTGTGCAGAACAGAACGAAAACTATCAACACTTATTAATGGATGTATGTGCAGAACAGAACTAAAACTAGAAAGTCCTTTCTCTGCAACCCACAGGGTAACTGAAATAAGAGGAAGACCTAAAAACACCAGGAGAAGAGAATAAGAGACAAGATGAACACTCTGGGGGGTGAGGAGAGAGAGAGACATGGAGTAAGCTGCAGGAGAAAACAAAAGATGGGGCAGCTTGGTGTGAGTTGGCTGAGGACATGGAGTGAGCTGCAAGAGAAAACAAAAGATGGGGCAGCTTGGTGTGAGTTGGCTGAGGACATAGTGAGCTGCAAGAGAAAACAAAAGATGGGGCAGCTTGGTGTGAGTTGGCTGAGGACATGGAGTGAGCTGCAAGAGAAAACAAAAGATGGGACAGCTTGGTGTGAGTTGGCTGAGGACATGGAGTGAGCTGCAAGAGAAAACAAAAGATGGGACAGCTTGGTGTGAGTTGGCTGAGGACATGGAGTGAGCTGCAAGAGAAAACAAAAGATGGGGCAGCTTGGTGTGAGTTGGCTGAGGACATGGAGTGAGCTGCAAGAGAAAACAAAAGATGGGGCAGCTTGGTGTGAGTTGGCTGAGGACATGGAGTGAGCTGCAAGAGAAAACAAAAGATGGGGCAGCTTGGTGTGAGTTGGCTGAGGACATGGAGTGAGCTGCAAGAGAAAACAAAAGATGGGGCAGCTTGGTGTGAGTTGGCTGAGGACATGGAGTGAGCTGCAGGAGAAAACAAAAGATGGGACAGCTTGGTGTGAGTTGGTTGAGGACATGAAGTGAGCTGCAGGAGAAAACAAAAGATGGGACAGCTTGGTGTGAGTTGGTTGAGGACATGGAGTGAGCTGCAGGAGAAAACAAAAGATGGGACAGCTTGGTGTGAGTTGGTTGAGGACATGGAGTGAGCTGCAGGAGAAAACAAAAGATGGGACAGCTTGGTGTGAGTTGGTTGAGGACATGAAGTGAGCTGCAGGAGAAAACAAAAGATGGGACAGCTTGGTGTGAGTTGGTTGAGGACATGGAGTGAGCTGCAGGAGAAAACAAAAGATGGGACAGCTTGGTTTGAGTTGGTTGAGGACATGGAGTGAGCTGCAGGAGAAAACAAAAGATGGGACAGTTTGGTGTGAGTTGGTTGAGGACATGGAGTGAGCTGCAGGAGAAAACAAAAGATGGGACAGCTTGGTGTGAGTTGGTTGAGGGAACTGTAGGAGAAAACAAAAGATGGGACAGCTTGGTGTGAGTTGGTTGGGGGAACTGTAGGAGAAAACAAAAGATGGGACAGCTTGGTGTGAGTTGGTTGAGGACATGGAGTGAGCTGCAGGAGAAAACAAAAGATGGGACAGCTTGGTGTGAGTTGGTTGAGGGAACTGTAGGAGAAAACAAAAGATGGGACAGCTTGGTGTGAGTTGGTTGAGGACATGGAGTGAGCTGCAGGAGAAAACAAAAGATGGGACAGCTTGGTGTGAGTTGGTTGAGGGAACTGTAGGAGAAAACAAAAGATGGGACAGCTTGGTGTGAGTTGGTTGAGGACATGGAGTGAGCTGCAGGAGAAAACAAAAGATGGGACAGCTTGGTGTGAGTTGGTTGAGGACATGAAGTGAGCTGCAGGAGAAAACAAAAGATGGGACAGTTTGGTGTGAGTTGGTTGAGGACCTATGCTCCAATGGTGGATAAAGGGCAGAAGAAAAGAAGATACCAAGGATCGAACCCAAGACAATTATGTTGGTAGGTGAGTGTGTGAACTATCACAGTTCCTAATCAGTATAAGTAAAATATCCAAATACAAGAACAAAAACTCATTAAACACTATGTGCTATCAACACAACACACATTATTAACATGTGAGGTGACGGAAATTTTTCCCTCTTACAAGCATACAGTTTTTCTTGTTCTCCATTCTAATCAATCTCCCAAGCCTGTAAGATTCCTTGCTGCAAACATTCAGTTTCCTTGTCTATCAGTGGTGATCAATCTTAAGATCCCATCATTAAAATAAACTGATCAAGAATCTTCAGTTGTCTGGCAGAATAATGAACTTGACAAAACAAAGATATTTTGTTGCAAAGATTTTATTTAACACACACAAGTGAACTCCAGCAAACCAACATCCTACAAGAACTAGAACTGGCATACAAACACATCTCAGCAACAAATGATACTATGAGAAAAAGAAAACCTGAGTATGTTAATGTATCAACAAAGATAACAAGAATAGTTACCTCTAGTCCATATCTAATAAATTAAGTATTTTATGAAATCCTTCCTCCATACATAACGAAATGAGGCCTGCTATTATTCAACAAACTGTTCTATGGTCTTTCCATTATTATTTGTTTTTGCTTTATCTAAAGTAAAAAGTTGGAAACTGTCTAAATCAGTTCTGTCATGGCTTGTTTCTTTGGATATTCTAAGTAGATATGAAATAGTAGGACTAAGAGCTCACATCCCTGTCTCACTCCTGTATTGACTGCAAACATATTTATTGTACCTTATTGTGTTCTTACTGCACTATGACTTGAAATAATACATGTCTATGTTTTCTAGTAATTGTCCTTCTATACCATAGTCTTTAAGGATGGTCCCTAATTTATATCTATCTACAGTACTCTGTGGAAATTTGTTGCATGCAACAAATAAAAAAAAGAAGTTAACCCAACTTATTTATCAACAAAATTAAAGCTGGTAATTAAAGCATTCCTCTAACATGGAGGGGAACAAATAATTGTCAGTTCAAGCTTGATCAAGAAATGATGTTTGTCCAATATCTGGTGGAAACAACCAGTCGGTGGAACAAAGAGATCTTGTAAGTATAGACACCAGGGGCACTGAAGCCAGCTTGGGCAGTGTCATGTGTCTGAGAATATTCTTCAGCAATCATGCATGGAAAATATATGTAAATATCAAAACGAGGTCAACTGGTGTTGTGGTTATGCTTAAATGTCATGTTTTTCTATGAGGGCAAAATACGAGGGCTCTTGTCTCAATTACAAACTTATAAATAGATGGTATAAAAGAATATACATGTTCACACACACCCCCCTAAACCAAAAACATATCTTCAGTAAAATAAACTGCAGACAAATTTAGGAATTTAATCAAATGGGCTTCTGATAATTATGTAGCCTGATAAGTAATGTGGAAGTCAAGGGAAAACCATCACATTATCTTCCCAAGAATAACTTATGAGCAGATCACAAATCTGGACTGGAAGAGTGACATGTTCATGAACATCATATTGGTCACTGGACTAAATAACCTGAAGTGACCCTACCATACAGTTGAAAATGATGCCCAGGAAACAAAATATAGGAATAATCATTGCAAAAGCATATGAAATCCTTGGGCATTGGCTTCTCGTAAGAGGACCAACTGCTATTATGGCACTGTGCGCCCTAAAAAGCTTAAGTATAATGTTGGATAACAGAGTGTACTTATTCACCCAAAATGTACACTAAATTTATGAGACTACCAACAATGATCATATCACGGCAGTGTAAAAACTAATGATTACAGTGGTAATACAAATTATATGAAAACTAAACATTATAAACAAATAGAAAAGAAAACAGTGCACATCAATCAGATCTAAACCAGTCAAAACAGATCAGAGATGACCCTCTCAATCTATCGTGATCCTGACGTGTGCATTAGCATGCCTTTAATCAGAACCAGTCATGTGCGGATGTCATTCTATGATTATGTTCAAGTGATTCAAACTGAAAATAGAAAGTGGTCATAAGTTATTATTGTTGCCACAAATATCTTAGAGTAAACCTGTTACATGTTATACAACAGAACTGCTGCCTTTTCATCAACATGATTACTTTAAGTGTCATCTCATCGACTATGGAAAGAGAATGCTATAAGGCAGTGGTTCTCAACTGGTGGGGAGAATTAAGATTATTTCAAGATCGCATTAATACAAGAACCAGTTACTTGATATTGTTTTTCCCTCTAAATTTTACAGTTCTGCACTTCTCGCCCTAATGAAATTTGTTTTATAATGTAAGTAGACCCGCAAATCACGTTTTATGTAGATGTATAGACTTGTTCTAGTATGTGTTATTAAATTTTGCTTCCATGTTTATGTATACTGTGTAAGGGTGGGGGTGGATTTATAAGGAGGAAATTCAAAAGGGGGGAATGACGTTCTGAACATATGGTAAAGGGGGGCATGGGCCAAAAAAGGTTGAGAACCACTGCTGTAAGGACTGTTTAACAGCTTCTTCAATTTCTCACTTCCCATGGGATAAACATGCACTTTCTCATGGCTCTGTCTTTTTCTATAAGACCTCTGCCATACACACAAAAGCATTGTACTGGCAAGATTCAAAGGTACTGCACAATTTTTCTATAAGACCTCTGCCATACACACAAAAGCATTGTACTGGCAAGATATCAAAGGTACTGCACAATTTTCCTGTAAGACCTCTGCCATACACACAAAAGCATTGTACTGGCAAGATATCAAAGGTACTGCACAATTTTTCCATAAAACTCTTGCTTGTTATATTTACTGCCATAAGTTCACTTCTTAGGCAAATATCACTGCTGCCATACGTTTGCTCATAAAGTACAGTCTTTAGGGACTTCAAAAGAGAGAGATATGCAGAAAGAAGACCTAGGCTGTAAACTTGGTGAAGACAAATAAATATTGGAAGTTTCCGTTTCCTACAACCTCTTTCATACTTATTGTATTGTAAGAAACATTTACCAACTTTGTGTGGGGTAAATTCTCTTGAAAATTTGCAGCTTCTTACAAAAGATGTATGAAAGAATGGTTGCCCACTAAATGTATCTACCATTTTGAAATGCTACCAATATATGCAAAGTCTGATCACTTCAAACACAAAAGGCACTATCTGCCACAGCTCTGGGGGAGGGGGGGGGGCATCTAAGTCCTGCTTTTTACAACAATTTGCACCACAGACAGGCATTTCTTTATGAATATCCTTGGTAGAAGTCATCTGGCCAAAGTAAAAACCCACTTTACAACAGCATGCTTCAGTGGTGCAATCTTCATGTATGGCCAACATTTTCAACACGACGTGCTTGTGAATCTTTGTATTTGCATGTGCATACAGCAATTGCCGTCTGCCATAAATAAAAATAAAGCTAGATGGACATCCTACATAATGACACCTGTATAAACCAGTAGCAACAATATCTAAACTGTCCTGTTTCATTTTGTGATATACTGATTCACCCTCGTACAAGTGTATTATGAAGAATACAATTTGCCATTATATTTATACACCATATACTTCTTCTGCCTTGTATTCCCTATAGAGCACAGACCCTGAAACAACTCACCCCAAGCCTTCCTACATGTTGCCACCTTCTACAGCTGCTTCCATATTCTCCCCATATGATTCATCCAGAACCCTCACAGGGCATTCAAATCAACTGGTCATTCAGTATGACTTGCCTTTCATCACCGACCCATGATTTGAGAGTGGCCTGACCAATTTGAGAAATTCCATGACAATAACTTTGAATACTATTTTAAGGTAACCAAAGGATGTCACTCATCTGACATGTACATTATCAATTATTATACTTATGCTTCTTTCCATGATGCTTAGTTTATTATTAACTATCTTAATCGCTCCTCTCTCCTTCTTGCACAAACTTCTTACTTATTTTTTTCAGAATCTTTGAGCGTATTTAATGCTTCTGAGTAACTATGTAACAAGGCAGTGTTAATGACACCATAATGATGTCTGAATAAACAATGTGGTCTACCAAATATACACATTGACACCAACAATGAAAGAGACAACAATCATACCTGAGATGCTGCACTGTCAAGCACATCAAAGACAAAGCTGATGTTTACATAGCAGCCTTAATGGCTTTCACTATCTTTTCAAATTTGTCTTTTTTGTCAACAAAGCCATCTCCATTCTGAAAACAAGGGGATGAGACAACATTAGCCTTCAACATTAATAGTGCCCATAATGCACATACAAACTGATGAGTCCAAACAAGACAAGAAGTTGAACATAATGCACATACAAACTGATGAGTCCAAACAAGACAAGAAGTTGAGATGACCAAAGAGATTGAAATGACACTGGCACTGCTGAGGAAATGATATCAACTTAGTGCAACTGTTGTAGTAATTTCAATGGCAATTTAAGTGTTGGGTGCTAGAGAGTTTCTTCTGACAATATGCCCACTGAAATCATCATACATCTTGGAATGTTCTTGCCAAACCTGTCAGCTTGACAAATTGGGAAATACTATTTTCATAAAATGGGGTAGCTGGGGTCTGAGTGACTAAAATATGGCAACCATCTCCAACTTAAACAGTGCCCAGTTTCAGTCCAGCAGAAGTTACGTCTTTACCAGAGCTTAACGATGTCAAACTCTCTCAGATCTCTGGCTAGTTGATGGAGTGCCTAGCATTCCCACATAAGGGCAAGGATCAAGCGGACCCATACATGCAGCAAAATTCCCCCAGCAGCTGTAAGTTTTCCTGAATAGTCACTGCCCTGGTAACATTTCATAAATTAAAAAAACTACCCAAAACACAAAAAAATATATCTTACGTGTAGAAGAGGCAAGGCAAAATCATTTGTAAAATATGCAGTGCTTCAGTTGGATGTGTCGGCTAAAAGATGCAAATATTGCAGAGTGGACACAACATTTACACATGTGTATGAATAATTGTGGAAGAAGGATGGACTCAATAGTTAGAAACACTGCACTAGATTTCACAAATAGATGGTTACCTTCTTAGAATGGATTAGCTTTCCATTGACTGACACTTCAAACCAGCCAGTAGAGTTAGGGGTGGCTTCACTAGTCTAAAATGAACAGAAAATATATATTATATGAGGAAACGTAAACTCACACACAAGCTGAAAATGGTAGTTTCTAAGGATGCCATTTGGTGGCAGCATTATCCAAGTTTGTTATTGGCTTTGGTATCAGGCCATTAGGTGTCACACACACATGATAAATAAAGCCCTTTACATGACTTGAAGCTTATTTGGTATAAGATGCCAGACCCACATTCGTATAGACCTGTTGGCACCCAGTGTGGTGATTGCCTTGTTGACCACCTATACTTCCCAGGATTGATGGAGCCCACTGGATCAGCAGAACATTGTAACACTGTAACCTATCATGGCCGGTCTCCTTGGCCAAGGTGTTAACAACATTCTTTGTAATCCCGTATAATCACGTGGGTAACGCAGCTGCGCAAGATTCTGTAGCGGATCATGTCGCGTTGGTTATTTGCGGGGGTATGTGAGCCGGTCGTTCAGAAAGCAATGGCAAACTATTGAGCATAATCTTGCCAAGATAATATAATAATGCTGGTGTTGACTGCAATGTCCTGTAAAAGGATATGCGGGGGGGGGGGGGGGGGGAAGAAACCTATCACGACTGTCTTGAGAGATGACTTGGGGTTCTGCTTGGGGCTGGCTACCGCATCCTGTAGACCAAGGCAGCTGCTGAATCCAACCAGCCATGAACATGTGTACAGACCCAGAAATATGAACAACTCAGCCAACCAAGGGGATGTATGAAGCAATGCAGAGAAAGGCATACAAAGTCTTGCTTGTCGACTTACCTTCCTTCATCTAGGAAAATCTCCTGAACTGGCATCTAGAATGTTAGAACTATGTGTGAATTGGGAAAGACAGCAAATATGTCAGCAAAAATGAAATATTATGTGATTAGACACTTTGAAACTATGTGAAACAAGGTAAAGTGGAGCAGGCAAAAGGTTTCTAACATGGGTGAAACAGTGCTGTTCTCAGACCATACAGAGAAAAATTTCCCTCACAGCAAGGTGTGGTCTAAAGCTATCTAAAGAGGTAGAGAAAGTACAAATACAATATGAAACAGTGAGTTTTAGAACAATAATAGCAACATTTGGAGCCATAAAAAGGAAAGTAAAAGTGAATGAGATCCTGTGTCACGCACAAACAAATGGCAAGGATGAAGCAGTTCGGCTGGAATTTTGCATGAAACTTCAAAGCACTAAGGGTAATCTAAGAAATAATATCAAAATCGGCATGGCACATGATGGATGGATGGATGGACTAAAAAACCACATCTCCAAGGCTTCTACAAATTTTTTTCTCCTGTTTACTAATTGTCCTGGATTTGATGCTGTATGTTAAAATTGGTTCTATGTAACATGCAAGAATTCTTTTCCTAACTTTCAAGGACCACATACATAGAACCACAAAATAACTTGAAAATAACAAAACAATATGTCCGCAACCTCCTCAATTCCCGGTGTGTTACCTGGACCCGCAAGGGAAAAAAAGATTAGTAACACCCTATCAGGCATGTCATAAGAGGCGGTTGTGCTTAGGACAGGCTAACCATCATGTAGAAAAATGCAGCCACAAAATCCAGCCAACCACGAACAAGTAAAAAACAAAAAGAATTATTCAGCCAACCAGGAGAAAACGGAGGTTCTTAATGAAGATATATGACGCGCTTCAGAGAAAGCTGCAAGCAGTCCGTGGCACTGATTACATTTCTTTCACCTAGGAAAATTTCCTGGAATTCCTGGCACCTGGAACATTAAAACTATGGATGAATTAGATAAGACAGCACAGGTGATAGAAGAAATGAAATATTATAACATTAGCATCTTGTGACTGTGAAAAAAGGTGGATTGGAACAGGTGAACAGTATCTAGACATGGATAAAATAGTGCTGTACTCAGGCCATACAGGACCCCCTCCCCAGTGAAGCAGTGGCCCTAATGTTATCCAAAGAGGCAGAGGAAGCATTATTAGAGTGAAAAGCAGTGAGCTCTAGAATAATAACAGCAACATTTAGAACTATCAAAGAGAAAATAAATATGAACGTGATCCAGTATTATGCATCAACAAATGATCATGAGGAATCAGTTAAGGAGGATAAGAAATGGCAATATAAACATTTTCATGGGTGACCTACATGCCAAAATAGGATTGGATAACACTGGTTACAAACAGGTCATGAGGAAACATGGACTAGGGGTAAAGAATGAAAATGGAGAAATATTCATAAATTTTTGCACACTGAATCAATATATCATCATAGGCAGGAGTGTTTCTCCACACAAAAGAATCTATAAAGCCACATGGGCATCACCCAACTTCAAAACGGGAAACAAAAATTTATTAATAAGACATTTAAATCATCTCTACATGATGTAAACGTTTTTAGAGGAGCAGATGTAAACGACCTGCTGATAAGTAAAATTTAATGAAAACTCAAATGACATATAACATCTTGAAATTAAATATAATGTAGGGAATCGCAGAAACGAAGACATTAAGGCTCAATTTATGGTCACAGTCTCTAATAAGTACCAAGTCTGGCCACACTTAGAAGATAAGGAGGCACGGAGAAGAGTTGGCAACAGGTTGGGGAAATGCATGTATGGAAATCCTTAGAAGAAGGGAACATAAACATAAGGCATGGATAATGCCAGAAACCTTCAAGAAAATAAAGGAAAGGAAAAATATCACGACAGTCATTATTACGAGGGCAAGTCAATAAGTAAGTCACACAGTTCTGTGGGATGGCAGGTAAATGTAGTTGGTGTTTTCTACAGGTGTCATTAGGTGACAGCAACATCGAACTTTATATTCCTGTTCGTCAGGTGGTGCTAGGTGTCTCATGCGCAGCGCATAAACAAAATAGCGACTGTACTTACAGATTGTACAACCAAAGAGCAACATGCTGTTGTGCGTTTTTTGTGGGCAAAAGGACTGCCTGCTAAGGACATTCATAAGGAAATGCTTCCTGTTTATGCTGACAAATGTTTGTCTCGTAAAGCGGTGCATAGCTGGTTAGAAAGATTTTTCTCAAGGATGCCCTAAAATTGTTGATGAAATCCGATCTGGTCGTCCTGTTGAGATTGCAACAGAAGTATCCATGCAGCGGGTGAAGGAGATGATTAGAGGTGACAGGCGAGTAACGATAGACTGTAGCATCTGCAATAGGGTGCTCACGTGGTTCAGTATACAGCATAATGCATGATCGATTGAAATTTAAGAAAGTGTGCTCAAGGTGTGTACCCAGACAATTGAAGGAGGAACACAAAATGAACCAATTTGGCCTTCCTTGCATTATCTCCGTCGATAAAAAGATAAAGGCGAAGACATGCTGAACAGGACTGTTACTGGGGACGAATCATGGGTGCATCACTACCAGCCCGAATCAAAGCGTGCTTCAATGCAATGGAAACATCCTTCTTCGCCTTGTGTCCAAAAATTCAAGGTTATGCCATCAGCAGGGAAGGTTATGCTGACAGTGTTCTGGGATTTTCAAGGAGTGCTTTTAACCAATTTCAAGAAGAAAGGTGACAATGTGAATTCTGAATCGTACTGTGAAGTTCTATCGATGCTTCATGATGCAATTCGAAGAAAACGTCCAGGACTGCTGACTAGAGGAGTGTTGCTTCTTCATGACAATGCCAGACCACACACGGCTCGATCAACTCAGGAGAAAATTCCATCTAAAGTGAGAAGTTTTGGAACATCCACCTTACAGCCCAGACTTAGCCCCTAGCGATTTTCACCTTTTTGATCCACTGAAAACCCACCTAGGCGGGAGACGCTTCGCGAATGACGCCGATGTTGAATGTGAAGTGAAAATGTGGTTTAGAAAACAGAGCACGCAGTTCGATGCAGCCGGTTTGGGAGGACTGACAAAACGATAGGATAAGTGTATCAATCTTGGTGGAAATTATGTTGAGAAATAAAGGGACAATGTATGTATAAAAATAAACTGGTTTCAAATTGTTATCATATTTAGTTATTTTTCTACAGCCATATGTGACATACTTATTGACTTCCCCTCGTAATATCAAAACCAGAGCTGAGTCAGAGCCCAAGGAAAATATTCAGAATCTAATAAAGAAGTTAAGAAGCACATACAGGCAAATAAAAGTCAATATTTAGATACCCTAGCAAGAGAAGCAGAGGATGAAGCAGTGAAAGAAGGAAATTGGTAGGAAAATATCAACCAAGTAGACTTATTAAAAAATAGTAACGGGAAAGTTTTCACCAACATTAAAGAAAACATGAACAGATGGGTTGAAACGAGGGGCTTTCTGAATGTAATGCAGCACAACATTTTTCTCAGGAGCTGTTTATTAAAAAAGCATGAAATTTATATACTTCTTCTGCGTTCGTCCAGAATGTTGTCTTAGATATAACTGCGTTGTGCCTGTTTACAGCAGAGCTGCGATATTTAAACCTTTCGGCCAATACATCCGACTACTTCAGACATTTGTTGACCGGGTTATCTTCATGGGTGTTTCGTAGGATGTTTGACTCTCACTGTTGTAGCGTTGTCCCCATCCCTGCTTGCTCATTTAGAACAGCTGAAAGACACCACGGTCAGCCCTCAAGGGAAGACAGGGGCAGACCATGGGCACTCCCCGCCATCCAAGGAGGCTTCCATAATTACAGAGCCAATACATAGCGCTCTGAAACTGGGCCTACCCAAGGAATCGTCACGTCCTGCACATGGCTGCTTAGCCCCACTTCCGTATATTGGATCTTCCGTTCACCATAGGCTGTTTCTCCGGAAACCAGAAGAATGCAGTCTGCAGATGACATCCACACATTGAGCTTTCGATTCGGACTTTCCACGTAATGGATTTGCTATCCAAGCAATATTCCATGTCATGCCACTGGGATGTTTTTTCCACCTTTGATGACGCCCACACAATAAGCTTTTGATTCAGACTTTCCACATAATGGATTTGCTAGCCAAGCAATATTCCATTTCGTGCCACCGGGACACTTTTGCCACCGACATATTTGTGGCATGAAGTGTGGCAGTCTAATTATTTCTTCATGCACCTTTAGATGTCAACGTGAATGCAGTTAAAGAAAGCTGCAGACAACTTGGACTTGCTGACATCTAGATAGAGCGTCCTCAAATGAAGCAGGTGTGGGCCAAAATATCTTTCTCTGTTCTGCATATATTAGGCACTCCTGCCACGAATGTCTAGCTGTCATTTTATCAGTTTCATACTTACATTAATCATAATCTCCTATCTTTAGTTTATTGTATTTCAGCCTGTTATGTCCTGTGTGAAGATTGCAAATTTGTTCACTTCAGTCGAGTTTGTAATATGCATCATCTTTCTGGTGGCCTGAATGCTCTGATTTCCATTTGGTTCTATAAGTGCTTTTTATAAACCACTTTGCCTCAAAATTTATATACAACAAACATGGATATGTCATGTAAACATTGCATTATTCAACATAATTCCCATCAATTTAAACGGTTTTATGCAAACATGAAACAAGTGCATGTATTCCTTGCTCATACCAAATTTTGTCTTGATCATGTAGCCACATCTTTGCTGCATGAATCACTTCGCCATCTTCAAGCCTTGCCCCACAGAGAGCATATTTGCGTGAACCAAATTATGAAAATCAGAGGGTGCAAAATCAGGACTATAGGGTGGATGAGGTAGTACAGTCCAACCCAATATGGTGATTGCTTCCCACATTGCCAGACTTGTGTGAGGGCGTCCACTGTCATGAAGGAGAAGCAGGTCTGTTGGATTCTTGTGTGGCTGAACTCTGTGAAAATTTTGAGTTTTTTAATGTCCTAATGTAAGCTTGCGAACTGATCGTCTATCCTCATGGCATAACATCCACAAGAATCACACCTTCAAAGTTTCAAAAGACAGTGATCATGACCTGTCCAGCTGAAGGAATTGTCTTGAACCTCTTTCTTCGTGGTGATTCTGGATGATGCCACTCCACTGACTTGTCTTTTTGTCTCAAGTTCAAAATGAGGGCGCCCAGGTTTCGTCACTTGTAACGATCTTAGCCAAATTCTCCATCAGCATTGAAACGCTCCCAAATTTAGAAGAAATTGCTTTCCCTTGCAGTCAGTGGTCATTTGTGAGACTTCGAGGAATCCATCTTTTGTGCAAACCTTAGAAAATCTGTTGAGTTTTAATAACTATTTGCACTACCATTGCTGACTGACAGCTGTAAGGCCAATTGTGTGAGTAGTGATTCACCTATCATTAAGAATAATGTCCTCAGCACATTTCAACATTTCTGCGCTGGTGGCTGTGGCAGGACGTCCACAGCGTGGCCGATCAAGCAGCTCCTTTTCTCCACTTCCTGATTCTTTAATTCTCTTAACACAGCGACTGTCAGTAATCCTGTCGACTGTAAAACTTCCACACACATAACATAGACGCTTGTTAAAGTTCACACCAGTGTCCTTCTCTGCAATGAGAAATTCTATCACAATTCGCTGCTTTTAATTAAGTTGCTAAAACCCTCCATTTCAACATATAGGACGGCCATATTATTTGTCCGGTTGGGTTGTAATTTGGTGCACACAATCGGCACATTCCATATTTGAAATGTACAAAATTTCATGCTTCTATCTTCATTATTAGCTAAGAAAAATTATATGGTGCATTACATTCTGAATGACCCTTGAACTTTAAATACCTTCTGAATATACCAATTCCAAATGACCCTCTTGATATCCAGCTGGCAGAAGTGGAACTGGATATCAACTGTGAAAAATTATCTAAAGAAGAAATGAGAAAAATTATCAAACTAGTGAAAGATGGGAAAGCTGCAGGCCCAGATGGTATCCTGAAGTTGCCCAAGAAAGAGGACCTGCAGGAGTGTGAACATTATAGAGGAACAATGTTATTGTCAGTGCTTGGGAAAATATTAAGCAGGATCATTTTGGAGAGATCAAGAGATGCCACTGATAAACAGCTAAGGGATGTGTAGTATACACCATTAGCCATCACCATTTTTCCTGAAAACGGAGAAAAATGGGTTAGGCAGACGCTCCTTATAAGAACTGGGAGTAAAGTTGAATTGAGCATAACGATTGGATGGCGAAGTCCCGGCCTGGCTAGCTGGAAACCCACCTGAAAGTAGTTGTTACTTGTGAGAAAATTGTCAGAGAAACAAGTCCCCTTTCCTAGCCTGGGGAGGGTTCATCCTAGTGCCCAATCTCGCCCTCTGCACCACCGGCAAGCTTGTGAATTCATTGTAAATACTATGATATGCCTCTAGATGCTTATAGAAGACATGTATTATTAGTTTTATATGTGAATTGTGAAATTAAGAGATCAGTGCTTCATTGAGAGGATAGTCTGATTTCCTCGCCTTCTGCAGAAATGACATGCCTATTTCACTGGAAAGTGTTGCCATGTTTAGCATTTTGCCTGCTATGAGTAGTTTTGCTGTATGCATGTGAACGTTATCTCACTCACAATGCATATTTGCAATTTCCTATGACTGTAGGACTGTTCCCTATGGACGCACATTATTGCACAATCTTCCTCGAAGTGTGGAAGGTTCTTGAGAGTCTGTGTTTAAAACTCCTGTGTTCAGATTGTGTGATTAACATGTGATCTTTTTCATGAATAAATTGAGAGGATTTGAGGGAAGAGCATGTTGTTCCCATGAGATTTATTGCTCAGTAAGGGAGACAGCTAGAAGCACCATATGCCCATATGTCTGCAGGAAGTGCCCTAATCGCCAGCATGGCACAATTAATGGTGACGGCTTGGAGGACAATTTTATGTTCAGTGACTTGCTAAAAGCGTTCTTATAAATGCCAAAATGCAATTTGTTCCTGAAATAGGCACTTCTTATTCTTGATGCATTGGATGAGTTTTGCAAACAGCGTTCTCAAAACCCCTCGGCTCCTAAGAGTCAGGTGAAGGAATAACAATGTATTTTGTGTGCAATCTTTGCTCAGGCCCTAATACATATCTATTAGATAGCTCTCATGTTAATTCATGTAATGATCATAATTGTTCTCATTTGTGTGTGTCACATTCTAATTGTGGGTTCAGGATAGTTCCTTTAATGATTGGGGAACAAGTGAATGTTGCCCAGTGGAACTAGGCAGGTGAATTAATAATGATGGTGATGGGGATGGTTTTGTGAACCGAGTCTAATCTGAGGAGAATAAAGACTGAGCTTTGCATTATAGACGTGGGATGATCACATATATATATCATGATGACTTTGTCTCAATATGCTTATGTCACCACGCCTTTGTCTTACTGTGATGCCTATGTCACACCAAGAGGCCTGTGTCTTGATTGGATGATATCATTTCAACTGAGGCACCTGTCTTAACAGGAGGACCGTATCACGACCGGATACCTCTATCATAACCTTTGTCCCAATGAAACTCTGTCACAACAGGACAACTTGGTCTCATCTCTATGACCTTATCTTGTAGTGCTGTCCTAATCTGGTAGGAGTTTATATCATTGTAACATCATAACATCAAGGGAGTGTGGGTGTTGATGTTTTGTTTTGTATTTACATTTGATTTTATACACATGTGTATAGAAGGGATTATGCATTATGATGTCAGCAGGGGGGCTGGATGGTGGAGTTGCCTGAAGCTCATGATTCCTAGCCTTATTGTCTTGTCAACAGTGGGCTAATGAAGAGTTGGGAGCCTGAAACCTGACTGGTAGGAAGGTCTCCCTTTCTCTCAGGATACAAGAGGAATGATGATTCTAAATAATGATTCCCATCTCATGGTCACTCAGCATATGCCTGGCAGCCCAACATCTTATCATCTGTCGTACAGTGTACGGTTGGATTACCATCATGAGGAATTAGACCAACGAGTGAAGTAAGAGGTTGTGATGCTCAAATATTACCCTGAACACTAGGAACAATTAACATCATGGTATATGAGTTAGGAAGCTCACCATGTAATGTCTCCAAGAGCAGTTACCTATTATCAAGATTGATTGCCCTACCTCAACACCCTTAGGTTTGGTATACCAGGATAGGTATTCCCTATGTGCTCAACTGCCAGTTTTCTATCAGCAAGGTCCCAGAAAGAGAAGAGAATTATTTTTAGTGCATTACTGAAGGATTTGTCTGCATTACTGAAGGATTTGTCTGCATTACTGAAGGATTTGTCTGCATTACTGAAGGATTTGTCTGCATTACTGAAGGATTTGTCTGCATTACTGAAGGATTTGTTTGCACTACTGAGGGATTTGTCTGCTTTACTCAAGGATTTATGTCTGCCAGTGTACTAAGAGATTGGTGCCAGCCCTGTTCATAATTCACAGCTAATTATGTTGAGAAAGCTGCACTGATATCATCGAATGTGGGATGGCCTTATTGACATGAGACTGGTCATGCTGAAATGCCTTGTTGACAATAGTTGAGTTTTCTGATATTAACCAGAGCTGCTGGACGGTCGTCATATTTTTTCATTGTATTCGATGATGTAAGGAATTACCTTCTGCCCAGTCTGAAGAGGATCTCCTATATTGTTTGACTGACCCCCAGCCTCAGCTTCACTCGGCCATACAGCCTACTTACATCTCAGGTCATGGTTATGTCATTTCTGGATTTCACTATGAAAGCAAATAACAGGGTTGAGCCAAGATTGTTGACAGTGCAGTTGACTTTCCCTAAAACAAAATCATTGATGGAATGGGATATGTTACAGAAGAAGAAGATTCCCGTTGCAGGTTGAGAGAACGTATCATTTTGATAAGACTCTTTGGTGAATTTATAGTCGAGAGATTGTTATCATCAATATGCAGATAGATTTGAAGAATTATTGATTCGATAATTTATGCATTTATTGGCTGGTAATTTTGGGGAAAACAGATGGTATACACTGATTTTGTCATTCATGTGTTTGTAATTGATGGAGGGGATTTAATATCCACAGGTCAGACAGAGAATTTCCCCAAAACCCACATGTTCTAAATAAATGGTTAGCTTGAAACCTGGAGTTTGTGTTTATAACTTATAGAAGTTTTTGTTCAAAAGTGGTGTTCACATTTGTTATGTAATACTATGTTACATTAAGGTTTTATCATGGTGAGGAAGGATCCATACACATAGATCCATTATAATTCTATATGGAGTGAGTTTTCTTCCTCTACATGTCTATGGCAGATTTTCCTGATCATTTCGCCTTCCAAAGGAGGCTCTTTCTTTACAAAAATTTTTGTAGGACTTAGGTTCTGTTCTTCGCGTTGGGGGTTTCGGAGCCATTCATAGGCTTCCTAAGGAAGGATGATTACTATTGATAACCCACCTGGGATGCCCCTAGTCATAATACGACCCACCTCTCATTTTTAAAAAAACAACCTCACAGGATGAACAGGCAGGCTTCTGACAAAACAGATCCTGCATGGACCAGACAGTCACATTATGCATAACAAAGCAAAGTACTGAACTGCATTCGCCACTTTATACAGGATTTGTGGCTTATGAAACATCTTTGACAGCACTGGTAGGGAATCCCTTTGGAGGCTGATGCGACACTATGGGATCCCACAAAAAATTATTAACTTAAAGGTAACAATATAAAAGTTCTTCATGAGGGAAAACTGACAGATGCATTTAGAATAAAAACAGGAATACAACAGAGATGTCTTTTATCACCATTACTATTTTGAGATGAGAGATGAGATGAGACTATTTTGACTGACTATATACTGGGTTGCCGGCTTCGTGGCTTAGAGGTTATGACTTTTCTCCGTAATCTCGTATACTCTCGTCGGTAACGTGATGACGGTGAGAATCAGCAATGGTTCAAATCGCATCAGTAGCTTACGGGGTATGTGAGTCGGCTGCTCAGAAAGCATTGGCAAACTACTGAGCGTAATCTTGCCAAGAAATCAACATACAGCTGAAAGATGCTGGTGTTGACAGCGATGTCCTGTAAAGGATATGCAAAAAAAAAAAATACACTGGGTTATGAAGACAACTACCACCAGAAACGGAATTAAATGACTCAACAAAGCAACTTGATTTGCACTCCATCACATACACATAATCAAATGCAGGGTAAACTAATTATGCTTGAAAAGTTGTCACAACAATCGGGTCTAAAAATTCATGGTGGAAAGACGAAGATAATGAGAGCAAATAACAATCGGATCTCCCTTGGTGAAACCTCACTTCAAGAAGCGGAATCATACACCTATTTGGAAAGCAATGTAGACAAAAATGGGAGCCCAGACAGAGATTATAAAAATAAGAATTCAAAAGGCAAGAGGAGCTTTTATAGCACTAGGAAATTTTTGGAAGTCAAAGGAAGTTGAACTTAGTACCAAACTTCGCATTTTTAACTCCAATGTTAAATGAGTATGGGTCAGAAACACGGAGAACTAAAAGAATTACAAATAAACTACAAACATTCACTAATTGGTGCTTGCACAGAGTAGTAGGAATAAAATGGTATTATCCCAAGAGGTGAAGGAAAGACACTTGCGCTGGATAGGACACACATTGAGAAAACCTGAGGACAATATAACTAGACACTCTCTTGACTGGAATTCAGGGGGGGCTATCAAAGGTTGAAAACTCACTGTTTTCAGTTGATACATCGCAGAGCCAGTCAGTTGAGATTAACGTGTTAGTTTACAATCCTGTGGTTAAAATAGGGACGACAGGTTAACATGACCTAATGTGTAAACCAGCCACGGCAGAATGGGAGATAAGAGGGTCAGCCAGACCCTCTGAAATAATACATGGCAGTGCTACTCAGGGGAAAACCCCGTGTGATCCAAAGACGGCAATTTAATGCAGGCCTAACACCTATCTAAAAGTCCAGACTTTGTGGAGCCGGGACGTCTGTAATTGCCACCACAAAGGAGCAATTAGGACCAGATGCTTAACACCTCTCCGCAATACTACGGGGCAAAGTAGAAACACATGGCTGACACATTCCTGCCAGCAACCGGGAAGGCTTGTGTTAACAACCGATTGGTATGTAGTTATGAAGCAACGTCTATTGCATCGCTAGCGAAGCATGTTTTATTGTTTCAGGCCATGGTGGGGCATCGGTCAATTTGATTGACAGATGAAACTACCCTTCACAGGAAAGGAGGAGGGGTGAAAAGAATTTGGCACTTAATCCATCTAGGTAAATCATCTTACATGGAAAAATAGGCGGAGTTAATGAAAAGGGGAATATTAATTAGCCAACCTGGAAACTAGCCAGGAATTGAATAGAATAAAACTACGAGCAGTGGCCAGCAAGACTTCAGACGCATTCACAATAGTGTACCAGGGAAGCCGGAATTTTAATTTCTGGTGAGAGATTACCCTCTCGTTTTGTTACTTCGATACAATGTCGTATGACAGGATTTCCTAGCTATAACCCAGGTAATACCATTACTCTGATTAGTTTGTCTGCTAGTCTGAAGGCTTGTGTAGTTTCTTGTTCTGCATATTCTCCAAAACTTTACACTTGTGGATTTTCTTTGTACTTAATGTTCCAGTTCTAGCTTTACGATTTCACTGAGAACTATTTTCTTCTTTCATTCACCACTTGGTTGTCTGATTTGTTGTATGTGATAATTTGGAGAAATCCATTATCCAAGCTACATGAGCGTGTGGCTTATGCATGTACAGGAGATACATTTAGATTCATCCTGTATGATGTTAAACATTGGGGAGACTGACTACTTAGGAGAAATTCCTGAGAGCTACCAGTCTCTTGATAGTGTCCAATTAACATTGATTATTTGGACCAACACTTTGAGTGCCTACCAAGATTGTGGTGAAACCACTTGGTTTGAGGAATGGCACCAGTTCACCTTGTCTGCATGATGTCTGCATGAGGACAGACATGACTTAGGACATTCAATATCCCAGACAGATTCAGGGAAGGCATTTAATGTTCGACAGGACTGTGCGACCAGCCCTTCCGACAAGACAGTATGAATGAATCAGAAAGGGACAGAGTAAGTGAGGTGAACTTATATGGGAAACACCCCATTACATAAATGTATGTAATGATGTATGTTTTGAGCTATAGATGTTCTAAATGGTTTTATTAATATATACATATATATTTATTTATTTAGAACTGATATATGTTTATGTAACATGCCATCATCTATCATCATACCATCATATATTATGACTTAAATGTATGTTTATATGAATGTATAGACATATGTGTTTGAGATGTGTAGACGTAGATACTACCCATCTCCGTTCGTTTCATTCCAGATCTCTTAGGAGCAATGGACAGCCAACAACCCATATCCGGAAGTGACTTAGCCTTGTGAAGGGACCACTTTGGACTCCTTCAATCTGACAGTGAACTGCGTCTCACTGGGGGAAGCATGACCTATGTGCTTCTGAGCTTTTCAGCCAGATGAGTTACGTATACCATAATATAATCATCATCATCATATGATCATCAATAGCAATAATAAACACAGTTGTTGTATTTTAAAACTCAAATTTGTCCGTATAATTCTAAATGTTTATAAATGTTTGTGTAGCGTAATCCAGTACACACATTTTGTATCATTTAGTGGGGGTTCACACATATTGTCCAGAAGTGGGAATCTATGTCCGGGAGGTACTTTGTCTATGCAGTCATAAGTAACCGGATTACGTTGCATAACTTAACTCCTCCTTTCTCACTTCTGGTGATACCAAGTACAGCCAAATCTATATAGATATATTCTATCTTCAACGAGCCACTTCTTGGCTGTTTTCTTGAGTATCAGGGACTGTATCTTAAATCAGCATAAAAGACACTAGTTCCATGTTTTCTCTCTGAGATCTGGGGTGGTAATTAGTCCCATCTGACAGAGGTAAGGGATCTCAAACTGCACCCAGAACTAAACCCCAGTAGGAGAAAATGATTTTGGCTGAGTGGTTGCCCATCTGGGATCTAACCCCAGCCAGTTGGTGACAGTGGTTTCTTGGCACGTTTACGTTCAGTAGTTTGTCAAAGCTTACTAAAAGATTGGCATTTATAACCCCTTTGCCACAGTAGGTTCATACAAATGTTTTTTTTTCAAAACCAGAGAGAGAGAGAGAGAGAGAGAGAGAGAGAGAGAGAGAGAGAGAGAGAGAGAGAGAGAGAGAGAGAGAGAAGGTAGGTAGGTAGGTAGGTAGGTAGGTAGGTAGGTAGGTAGAGAGGGAGGTAGGAAGGAAGGTAAGAAGGTGGGTAGGCAGGCATAGTGATGAGCCTATACTTACAACTTGAAGCTCCCCTGGCTGGAAAGTGTCTAGCAGTTGATCACAAAATGCTTCATACTGAGGAAATAACATATCACATGCTGAACTATAAGCATTATGCCTTGTAAATATCTACTAAATAGCAAAGTCTATTCACCAGCAATGGGGGAAAGTACTAGTTATTTTGAATAATGAAGACACAAACAATAGATTGCGAAATATACCAGTGAACGATGCCTGGAATATTTCGCTGCATCTAATCAGGTACATACTGCAGAATTCACACAACATAAAGTAAAATAACTAGATAAATCCTTCAAACTGAAATATACACGTGTTTGCACAGTAATGTCAATTGTCTACCATGGTAATTTTAAACTGACTATTGTAATGCAACGTCTACAGGACAGGCTCATTACAGAAGTCGGCCGAACATTCTGTGCTGCAACTCCAGTTATTAGGTACAGAACCACACCTATTCTAACCCCAGCAGTTAAAGAATCTGTCCCTCTGTATGCCAAATCCAACTGTATTTACCAATTTACATGTAGGTGCCAGTCTACCTACATCGGCAGAACAGAGCGGCAGTTAAACACAGACCTAATTGGATTGACAACATATTACACACAGGCGATGGGAGCCTAGGGAGGCCGACATACCATAAACTTCCCACTTCGTCGATTGCATGGCACGTTTTGGAAACTGGCCATGTGATTGATAGAGACAGTGCCTTTCGCGAGTTGTTTTAACACACAAAATAGTCGCTTGTTAAGGTTTGCAGAAGCCATAAATGATTAATCTACATAGGTCAGATTTGTGCAAACAGAAAGACATGATGTCAGTTTAAAATTACCGTGGTAGATAATTGACATTACGGTGCGAACATGTGTATATTTCAGCTTGAAGGATTTATCTAGTTATTTTACTTTACATTGTGTAATTTCTGCAGTATGTACCTGACAAGATGCAGTGAAATATGCCAGGCAATAAATCATAGTCTATTGTTTGTGACTTCATTATTCAACATCACTAATTATTTTGTTATAACAAAAGCTAAATGACTGCTGGACAACGTGCAATGGCATCAGCTGGTCACATGCGCACTCACAAATGATTATGTACTAAATAGTAAGAAACACAAAACAGTACCCATTTTTCCCAACTGATATTTTCTAAAACAGAAAATTTCTGAACTACCAAACTGAATCATCCTTCAATAGTGCCAGGTTTCACTAAACACAGTTTTCAATTAAATTGATGTCTTCGTAGGCCTTTTTAGAATTGAAGTATAAAGTGTTTATATTAGTTTTAATTTTCACTAAACTAAACCCCTTAGACATGATGTATTCCAAGCAAATTCAGGCGATACTTGTTCAGTATTTAAAAATGAAAAGAATGCATTTTTTTAAAAACAAAAATTAGTAAACAGAAAACATTCAGAAATGTTTGTTACATCTCTTATTTGAAAGTCAAAGTTATAATTTGACAGTAGCGATGTCATAAAGGAGAGGTGTTAGGCAGGGATGTGTAATGTCTCCAGATCTTTTTTCCCTGTACAGTGAAAATATTTTCAGAAATATAGAAGATATAAATGGAATCAGCATTGGAGGACGAAACATCAATAACATTAGATATGCAGATGATACAGTATTGATTGCAGACAATGGGCAGGATCTGCAACAATTAGTAGACGCGGTTGTTGCACAGTGAACAACTGGGATTAGAATTGTAAAAAGACACAGATTATGGTCGTCACTAGGAAGAACGAAATACCACAATGTAATATACAAGTAAATGGGAATATTCTTCAACAAGTGAATCGGTACAATTATCTAGGAACAGTCACAACATCTGATGAGAGATGCCTTGTAGAGATTAGAACAAGAATCGCCATGGCGAAAGTAGCCTTTAGCAAGATGAAAAACATACTGACCAATAAAAAGATGTCAATTGAAACGAGAAAAAGAGTGTTGAGGTGCTACATAGAGCCTGTTCTTTTGTATGGATGTGAAACTTGGACAATGAGCAGTCAAGCTGAAAGACACCCGATGGCTGCAGAAATGTGGTTTATGAGGAAAATGCAAAGAGTACCATGGATAGACAGAAAAACCAATGATCAAGCACTACAGGAGACAAATGAAAATCATAAATTGATTAGAGAAATTAGACGCAGACAGTCAAAAGTTTTTGGACATGTTATGAGAAGAAATGAATTGGAGAACTCGGTGACAACTGGCAAGATCGATGGAAAAAGACCAAAGGGAAGACCGAGAAGTAAATACCTGGATGGCTTGGCCCCGTGGCATGGTCGAGACAGAAACACGGAACTGATACACGACTCTGGTGATTGAGTGAGATGGCAAAACATGACCGCCTACGCTTATTGGCATGGCACACGATGGATGGAGTTTACCAATCATTTTATGCAAAACAAACATGTTCAAGTTTGCACTTATAAAGACTATCACCATCTTCAGGGCAGTCTGTCCTGAGACATCCTGAAGTTATCTGATCCGGTCATTCCAATGTCCCATTCTCAGCAATTCTCATTAGCTCTGTAAGCCCAAACTCCCCAATGTCCTTGATGCCTGTATGGGTTTGAACCCGTTTCCTTGTATGCTCGTGTAAATCTGAGCCCCAATGTGCTTGCATGTCTGTGTAAGCCTGAACCCCAGTGTGCTTGCATATCTGTGTAGGTTTGAACCTCAATGTGCTTGATGTGTGTGTAAGCCTGAAACCCAATGTGCCTGTATGTCTATGTAGGTTTGAACCCCAATGTGCTTCCATGTCTGTAAGTCTGAACCCCAATGTGCTTGCATGTCTGCATAGGTTTGAACCCCAATGTGCTTGCATGTCTGTGTAGGTTTGAACCTCAATGTGCTTGCATGTCTGCAAGTCTGAACCCCAATGTGCTTGCATGTCTGTGTAGGTTTGAACACCAATGTGCATGCATGTCTTTAAGTCTGAACCTCAATGTGTCATCACATGTCTGGGAAAGTCCTAACCCTAATGTTCTTGCATGTCTGTAAGTCTGAACCCCAATGTCCTTGTATGTCTGTGTCATGCAACTGTTCTTGAAAGTCCTCTCGCTTTCCCCAAAAATTTTCAATTGGAAACCACTGCCTCATATTGTGACCAAGCAAACAAGCCTTTTTGGTATAATTTTTCAACACCTTGTATCTTACTGTAATAATCACATAATCTTTTCTTTCACCATTTGCACATCACTTCTTTACAGCTTCCAAGCTTCTACAATCCATATTGGTCAGTGCCCATATATACACCTTAAAATTACCACTATTCTTTTTAGAACACCCTGTATACTGGTTACTATTTACACACTTACCTTAGGCTTGTACCCTCAGGCGCCGCTGAAATGAGAAACAATACAAGTTCTCTGATGTTACACACGTCACATAGTTGAATAACATAGTGAAACAAAAGAAGTGAAATTGTACATGCTACACCAATGAAACCATATAAACAGCAGAAGAATAGTGATGTACTTACATCATATAATTGTACACTACAGAGAAACAGCAGACATATACTTGAATGTGGTTGTATGAGGTACCATTTTAATTCTTTTTGCCAGCTTTATTTTAGTAGTTTTTTTTCCTTATAATTTTGGGGAAATCTGTGAATTGTCATTACAATACGTAGTTATTGGCAAGATGTGGGTATTGTTGGGTGTCATGACAGTGCTGACTATCACCTGGCAACGATGTTTGCCATACAGGCAAAATTGCATTTTCTTTGTATAGTGAAAATGTAAACTTACTGTGTGATAACTGCACTGAAAAACGGATATGTGATGCCATTTTGTGAGAAAGATAGCCGTTATTTATGTGTTTGTGTAAACAATTTCATGAACTTTAGAGACCATGCAGCAAACGAAAACTGCAGTCACTTGAAACCAAGTGCCACTTTCAGTTCATTGCAACCATTTTCCTATGGTTTTAAAATAGAAAAATTTAGACCAATTTCATATTAGCAACAATTTACAGCTACATGAGACAATAAGGTTTTTCATATAGCATTTGATATTTATTTCCTTTCATAATCAAGACATCATCACATTTATGATCATTTTAATAATCACTATCAGTTTTATCACCTTAAATTGACCCAAAACAGTTTCCTCCCATGGGTCTGTGACGTCACATTTTATAGGCCTGAATGCATGCAGGGATAGGTGACCATTCTTTCACTCAGTTTTGCAGGCGACAAGCCCAAGCATCCAACTCGCGCCCGGCTGTGCTCTGACATAATCATTACCAACTACGCTAGCTCTCCCGCTATTATCACCTCAAGCTTCCCCAAATTGCTGTAGTATTATTATCCACAGCATTGGTGCCATAGTGCATAGTGTGCTTGCCTGTCAAGACAATAGTCTGGGTTCAATTCCTAGCAGAGGTAGGAATGTCCCCCCCCCCCCCCCCCCAATTTCATAAAAATATTGACAATTTTACTACATTACCTAGTCTGTCATTTCACCCAGTAACCGTTCACTTTTATCAGCATCTTTAGCCCACTCAACTTTTGATGATACTTATATTATTAGCAATGTCAGTTGTCAGCCTTTTTGAATTGGGGGAGGGGGCCTCGGTGGAATGTGTTTTCGCAGAAAATTTTAATTGGCCTTCTGGTTTTGTTCCGGTAGGCTACAGACCCATGTTACACATTGTGGGAAACCACTCTAATAATTACACGATTGGTCCGTCTGCTAGGCTGCAAGCGTTTGTTGCTTAGAACTTTCTTCTCTGTGAAGTTATTTACATTATTTGGTGAATGGTAAGCTAATTTTGTTTGGAACTCCTGTTTCTTTTTATCTCTTGTTACTATTTAATACATTTTTGAATTCTGCGTTCAGTTTTACATATATTTGAAGAGTTTTAACATTAATATCCTTTAATTGTGTTCGAGAGAAAATATTCATTGCAACCACGAAAATGAGATAGTGCAATCATAACACAAAATTCAAAATGACGGCGACCATACTATACTAATTACTATAGCGGATCTGTATTTATTTATAATTAGAACTGGCAATTTAACTACTAAATCTAAACAGAATACAAGTTTCATTTTGTAGCAGTAATTTATCTGTGTATTTGTATTATTTTTCAGCATTTGACATGACTAAAAATAATCTTGAAAATCAATTTTCAATAAGGCAACAGGGGCTGATGGAATTGCTGCTGAATTTATAAAGGCAGGTGGCCATGCATTACACCTAAAGCTATACGAACTAATAATAAAAATCTGGAGGACAGAAGAATTACCCCATGACTGGAAAGAGTCATTATTGATACCTATCTTTAAGAAAGGAGACAAGTTCCAATGTGAAAATTATAAAGGAATATCACTACTGTCCACAAGCTTTAAGATACTATCTGCAGTATTACTAAATAGACTAAAACCATATTCAGAAGACATATTAGGTGACTACCAGGCAGGTTTTAGACAAAACAGGTCAACAATAGATCAGATATTTATCTTACGACAAATAGCCGAGAAAAATTGGGAATATAAAAGAGATCTCCATAACATTTTTGTGGATTTTAAAAAGACTTATGATAGTGTCCATAGGAATAGTCTATGGAATCCTTTGCAGGAATTTGGATTGATTGATTTATTGATTGATTTAGGAACCGACATCACAGCATTCGGGGCATTCCCATAAGCGCTCCGTCCCCATCCTCAGCAGCCAGTGAAAAGTTCCAACACAAATAGTACCAGTAGCAATCTGATTATATGTCCGTCTCGCCTTTCCTCTGAGCATTGATCGTCGGCCAGATCCATTCATCACCCCTCGTTGTCGCATTCTTACCAGACCATGGTGATCCATTTGCTCCTCCAAGGTGTACACATGCTCCCACAAGGTCGCAACCACATCTGCTTTGTCATGCATCAATACTCCACTAAGTTTTGCCGAGCCAGCCAATCTGTCCGCCTGTTCATTCCCCAGCACACCAGCATGCCCCAGAGAAAAGATCCAGATGAAGCTTGTCACCCGTGACTTCCGAAGCAAAGCAAGCCACTCTGCACGAAGCTTGCCTGTCTTCACCCTACTCAGCATGCTTTCTGAGTCAGTTACAATCACGATGTGTGTGTGTATCGTATTCTCCATCCAATGGTCAACGTTTGGTGCAGGAGAGCCTGGCATATGATACCACAACATCTAGCTTAAGAATGGAGGTGGAGGCAGTCAGTGCAGCCTTCCGCTGCAGAAATTTGGAATATCAAGGAAGTTAATCAACATGACCAGACTATGCATGGAAGATAATTATAATATAGTAACATATAAATGCAGGAAATCAGACCCTTTCCAAATAACATCTGGCTTGAAACAGTTTAGTCGATGGATCAACATCACGGCACACGGGTGTAACCCATAAGTGCTCCGTTCTCCTCAAAACTCAAACCTGAGTCTGGAGAACCTCAGCTCAGTGCACGAACTCTGTGGAACCGGCGAGGATCCTTAAATACTTTGAGTAGATTTTTAACTCGAAATTTTGCCTGGGCAGCGCCATTAGGCTACTCTTTTTCGATTTCCAACTGCCATGGGATTGTTTTACGTGCGCAACAATACACACGGGCATCCGATCTCACTAACCAGAGACCAGGGGAAATTTTATTACTAGAAGTCCATGTGAAAAAATCCCGGTACTCACAAACAAGGTGATGCACTATCGCCGCTACTCTTCAATCTGGCTCTAGAGAAAGATGTAAGGAAGGTAAAGGAGGAATGTGATATTGGAGGAACATCCAAGCTGCTTGGTTATGCAGATGATATAGATATTATAGGGGAAAATGAACAAAAGGCATTGGAAATATTGACTCACTTAAAGGGAAAAGCCCAATAGATGGGGCTGGTTATCAACCAAGATAAGACAGAATATATGGTAATTTCAAGAGAAGGAATGGCTAAAAACTCTGGCCACATACAAATAAATAATATGACCATTAAAAGAACGGAAACAAACAAATACCTGGATACAATCTTCAACTGCTCCAACATCATAAGGGAAGAAATACAAACTAGAATAAATTCTGGAAATAAGATATACTATGCACTACAACATCTACTAAAATCAAATGCGCTATCTCGTAACACCAAGATCACAATTTACAAAACACTGATTAGACCAGTTGTGCTGTATGGCTCTGAAACCTGGTACAACGAAAGGAGACAAAGCCTTGTTACAAACCTTTGAGAACAAAGTTTTAAGACGCATCTTTGGACCCATTAGGGATACACAAAGTGGAGAGTGGAAAAGAAGTAGTAACAAAGACATTTATGATCTGTTTAAGTCCCGGCTAATCACTGGTATCATGAAGACTAATAGACTACAATGGCTGGGGCATACAGAAAGAATGGAAGACAATAGGGAAACAAAACTCGCTTACACTCAGGAAATAAATGACCGTAGACCTCGAGGTAGACCAAGAAGACGGTGGAGAGATAATATATATACAGACCTACAAGCACTTGGAATCAACGACTGGCAAGAGAAGGTCAACCAGAGAGATGAATGGAGACGGATTGTAACTGCAGCAAAGAACCTCAATGACTCGGAACACTGAAGAAAAAGAATAAGTTTTCAGGCATGTCTATCAATCAATCAATCATGTGCCATGCCGGAAAGCGTGGGCGGTCATGTCTCGCCATTTCACTCAATCACCAGTGTCGTGGATCAGCTCAGTGTTCCTGTCTCGTCCATGCCATGTGGCCAAGCCATCCAGGTATTTTCCTCTCGGTCTTCCTCTTGGTCTGTTCCCTTCGATCTTGCCAGTTGTCACTAAGTTCTCCAATCCATTTCTTCTCATAACATGTCTATATAAACTT
This sequence comes from Cepaea hortensis, assembly GCA_963921405.1. Taxonomy (NCBI): domain Eukaryota; kingdom Metazoa; phylum Mollusca; class Gastropoda; order Stylommatophora; family Helicidae; genus Cepaea; species Cepaea hortensis. The sequence goes on from OY992894.1 coordinate 54,733,200, forward strand.
GTAAATACTTTTTTTCAAATTTTTTGTTTACTTATCTAAATTTACATAAAATACTGTGAAACAAGTTATGGTTTTTGTTTTTTTAAAGTTAGTATTTAATTACTAATTGCTCACTTTTAGATACAGAACAGTGTAATCATAGAGCAGAATTAGAAATCAATTATTAGTGAATGTAACTGCTTAATTTATGCAGCAGTAACAAACTTATTTACTTACATTACTGCATGATATTTAATCGTGTGGAATGGCTCTCGTCACTTCAGAGATCACAGATTGTGAGAATTGTATGGATATTTTGCCCTGGCCATGCGGGTGTACAGGGGAATGAACAGGCTGATAGGCTTGCAGGGAATGCACCTCTTGGTGGTAACTTGCCTACGGACAAGGGGGAGGTGGTCATGCGCTTGTGGGACCAGGTGGAGAAGGCGGAGGAACAGATTGAGAACCCATATGTGGAAAGAATGAGATTGCAGGGCAGGGGTTCTGGAAGAATCTCAAAATTGAGAGGGAAGACCAGAAGAACATTTAATCAGATAGCGGTGGGAATGATTAGTAGTATGACTCTTCGCTAGCTGTTAAACGAGGGGACTGAGCACGTACGGGAATGTCCTGAGTGCAGTGATGTCGGTTCTTCACTCATCTCAACTCAACTAATCAACAAAAGAAAGCTGTCGTAATACAGTGTGTACATCAAGACAATGTGAGTACATTTTCATGAATTGTTCATTGACTTACATTTTTAATCATTAATTAGATCACAGCACATCCTATCGAAACAGGAATGGAGCTGTGATTTTCCTTTTACCAGTCCGCATAATAAAATATACATCTTGCCAGGTTTGTTTGCAAATAATTAGCAATTTTCATTATATTTATTGAATATTAACTGTTCGCTGCTATTTTTAATTACTAATTAGGTCATAAACTACTGAGCGTAATCTTGCCAAAAAATCAACATACAGCTGAAAGATGCTGGTGTTGACAGCAATGTCCTGTAAAGGATATGAAAAAAAAAAAAAAAAAAAAAAATTAGGTCATGGCACATCTAACAGAAAAATAGATAACATGTCAAGCTATATGGTTGCTATGTGGTTCATTTAAACATAAACAAGCCGCAGTAACAGAAGGAAGTGTCTATTCATACCTGGAGTATGTATAAACTATTCATTTATTCAAACCTCAGCTATGTATAAATTAACCGTTTAATAATTATTCATAGCTGAACTATCACATGATTTTTCCCGGTCGCTGAAACCCTGGCTGGTCCCGTGACGTTTCCTTGGCGATAATTTCCTTCCTGCTTCCTGCGAGACGATACTGAGCGTACATCTAACGTTTCCTTACCTGCTTCCTGCGAACGATACTGAGCGTATTTCAAAAAATGGCGTTAGAGAAAGGAGCCTTGTTTTCAAGTTACCAGGAGTTTCAGGTTATTCTTAAAAAGCACGAAGACGAGTGTGGTGTGCTGTATATCAAATCTAGCTCAAAGAAAATAAGATTACGTTACATTACGTTATATTATATATTTCATTGTCGGTTTTATTTATTATTATATTATATATTATATATTATGAACATTGTAGTTAGTAGCCTCAATACTGTTTGTAAGGTTGTCTTTGTTAAAGTATATTACTTACACTCACTTCTTCTTTTGTTCGCATAAATATGATATGCCTATGCCCACATGGCCCAGACAAGTACACTTGTCTGATCCACGACTCTGGTGATAGAGTGAAATGGCAAGCCATTTAATTTTAAAAGCCAAAAAAAAAAGAGCCGAACATTTCCCAATAAAAATCCAATGCTTGACAGTAGTTTTGACACTGCATATTTTATGCACAATGCTAATGAATGGCAAACACACATATACTGAAGTGTTGCACCCAACCATACTAGAAGCACCATCTGATGCAAAACCAATGCAATTTTTTAATGTTTGATTACATTTTTAAATTTCACCAGAATTATGAGGACATAAATAGCAGGAAATAGTAGGTCGGTAATGTAAACAAAGATGGAAGCCTGTAAACAGTAAGTGTACTGAAACGCAAGTTAACAATTCTTGAACTCGCCTAGGAACACAATTATTTTTATTGGGGATACCAATCTGGAAAATTATTCTTGATATTTAAACAGCCATACTTCAGCTATGTATAAAGTATCCGTTTATTCATACTTAAGCTATGTATAAATTATCTGTTTATTCATACTTCAGCTATGTATAAATTAACCGTTTATTCATACTCCAGCTATATATAAACTCTCCCGTAACAGAAAGCAAAATTTAATGTTCTAAGCTCCCAAAAATACTGGACCGCAAGCAGAAATTCTGAATGCTTATTTGATATGTTTTATGTGTTCTGATTCCTTTGCAGGGCCCAAAAATATTAATAACTCCGCTTAGAATTAACGTACAGTCTCTTCATTGAGATACTGTTGGATTTGTCTTGTCAAGCTGTACCTGTACCGTATCCAAATGTGAAGTAAAAACCCAATTTTTAAGTAAATAATTAAAATATTGTCTAAAAATGATAAATTATTACAATATTATTATTATTACACTCAATCCCTCATCATATCGAGTCCTGTCACCGGCCCTCGGGCCTCCACAGATCTCGGTTCTTGGTATTCGGGTCCTGGTAAACTCGATATTTCTCCCTGCCACCGTCTCGCTCTCAGTCCATTTATCATCAATCTGTCGGTCTGCCTTCTTCTCTTCGTCTCATCTCAACAGTCGTCACCACGATGTTCTCCCTCGCCTCTCTTCCCATTAATAAATATTTAAAAATATATATATTATAAATAAGATTATTTATATTTATAACGCTACACCTTTATAAAAAAGCACTGATTCTGGTATAGATAATAATGTGATTTCACTTACCAGTAGATGACGTGAACTTTAACGGCCATGTTATTGTTTATGTTACGTGAGCAGGTATGGATCGCGAGCTGCCTGGCGGGACAATGTTGGTGCAGCAACAACCTCGTCAACTGGTGAAATGCCTGAATTGCCTTGCTCATGATTATATGTAACACCTTGAATGTGTGTACACGGCTGCGATACCGAATATCGATGCCGGGATTGTGTCAGTCGCCAGCCAAGTGTGGCCGCCACCCGTACTTCTTCGTTACCTTTAGACGAGGAGTGCGTCACGCCTAGTTATTTTTATAGTGTAGTTACACACTTCAAGGGTCGGGGTGTCCGACTTCGGCGTGCACTTGTGCTATGTTTGACTACTCCAGACAGCTTCCATCCAAGGTAACAGGCTCTGTCCGCCCGTGGTTAGATTTTCTTTCCTAACAATGTTGCCAGGTCAGCGGCCTGTCGTGAGATGTTTAAGGTGAGCAACTTGCACACGGGACCTCCTGCTGTTCACTGTTAAAAGGCCGGGTGCCAGGTCTCCCCAACCAAGAGAGCAGGGGTCATGTTATGTTATTAGGTACCAGTGGTCTTGGAAAAACTCCCAGTCTTATGCTGTCTGGTGCGGGGACCGTAACCTGTCATCCACGGCTCGTCTAGTCTCCCGCCCAGACATGTAGCGTAACAGGACGGGATCACCCATTTAACTCATGAGGAAAAGACAAATGAAATGTATAGGCATCAATAGGAGAGATGAAGTAGCGAAATTATCATTGTTTTTTTATTTTGTTGCGTATCCCTTACGGGACGTTGCAGTCAACACCAGCATTTTCAGCTGCTGTTGATGTACTAGGCAAGTGTTACGTTCAGTAGTTTGCCATTGTTTTCTGAACGACCGGCCCCTATACCTTTTTCGAAAAAACCAGCACCGCCGTGTTTCGAACCCGGGTATACGGACTCACAAACCGCGTTCGCAAGCCCTTAGCCACAGAGACCGGCCTTAGCCACAGAGACCGGCCAGAGAGACAGAAGAAGACAGAGAAAGACGTATGTGGAGTGTGTTGTAAACTCCACTGTGGAGTAAGCACAGCTAAGACCTATGCGTAAGCTAGTCAGAAAAATCTCCCTTTTCCATAAATATGTCGGCTTCTGTATCTTCTTGACACTCCAAGGCAATGACTCCAAAATGACCTCTTGTTGAATGTTGGTATCTTGAAAGCCAGCTATATATTTAAAAAAAAAAAAAAAAGCTCGTTTAAATCAATAAAATAGTCATACTACGGCACCGCTGCATGCCGATTGGCCACATACAAATATGGAGCTATAGTATGTTCCGATTTGAATGCCTTCATTCACGATCAAATATTTTGAAAACTGTCTGTTGCATCGTTATGAAATTTTTCCAGCCGTCTTATATTTACCCCCACCCAAGGAATATGTCTTTGATAGGTCCAAAAACAACTTAAATCATCAAAAGCGTATTCCTTTGATGTTTTGCTGAACAACTAGTGATTTCTCGCTAACAAAATTAAGTTTACAGTAATTGTAGACCTGCCAATTCAGATGACACACAAAGGCGTATCCGGATTCGTATGAGAGTGGGTGCAATGAAAGAAGTAGCTTAAATTCGACAGGGTCGGCTGCAGTGCACCGGGTTTTTATCCCATATGGCTCAGTTTCTTTCCGCAGCGCGGAAAGCGTCGCACAAAGCACGAACTCCGTAGCTCCAGCGACGACCCTCGGGAGTCTCCGAAAACATGCACTCGTGAAATGAAGGACGCGGCCCAGAATCGAACATACAACCTTCGGAGCCCGAGTCAGACGGCTTGACCACTTCACCACGGAGAATCCCGAGAGGGGTGCAATGTGTAATATTAGTAAAGACAGAGAATTTACAGAGGCATGGGGTAAATAATTTGTAAATTAACAGGAAAGTAGAAGGACTATATTTCTTACCTTATTTTTAATTTCCTTCTTGTTTCTTCAGCTGATGCTGATGCTGTAATGTTTAGGGCCTGCAATTCGTCTGAATAGTTGGAGCAACATATCCCAGTAAGTGTGTACGTAGATTAAGGTCTGCGATCTGCTCAGACCTTAATCTGTGTCGGACGATTCCAGTAGGTTGATGATTGCTCTCGGTTGCATAAAATTCAATCCATCCTTTCTCCAATAGTCCTCTTCCTCTTTCAACACATGGTTCTCACATTTTTTCCAGTAACTTTTATCAATATTTAATAGCGCGGACAGACAGACAGACAGACAGAAAGGTAGGTAGGTAGGTAGGCAGAAAGGTAGGTAGGTAGGCAGAAAGGTAGGTGGGTGGGTTGGTGGGTCGATCGGTGGGTCGGTCGGTCGGTCGGTCGGTAGGCCGGCCGGCCGGCCGACAGGCAGGCAGGCAGGAGATAGATAGATAGATAGGTAGGTAGGTAGGTAGGTAGATAGGTAGGTAGGTAGGTGGATGGATGGGTAGGTGGGTAGGTAGGTAGATAGATAGATAGATAGATAGATAGATAGATAGATAGATAGATAGATAGACAGATAGATAGATAGATAGATAGATAGATAGATAGATGGGTAGACAGACAGACAGACAGACAGATAGATAGATCCCCGCCAGAAGCCGGGCCTTGTCAGCTAGTTTATTTATATAATCACGTTTCATGAAAGAACACCCATTTGGAGACACCTCTGAACAAACCCCCCGAACTTCGCGCTGTTTGTTTCAAAACGGAAATCACGTGAAAATTTTTAAAAATGCGGGGATGTGTCTTGGTGAAGCTGTAATACTGTTAAAATGATGGACGTAATCTCTGAGTCGTAAATTGTATACCGCATATAAACAAACTTTGAAATCTGCTGTAAAATCTCCAGAACAAAAATGTTTTTGTTGAGTGGACATAATGATAAGGTTATATACTAAATCTCATCATTTTCCCTCAGTTGGTTACTGAGATATTGAATTTTATATTGAGGCAACAAAACAAAACAAAACACACTATAACATATCATACGGGCATACCCAATACGCTTCAATGAGTGGAAAAGGGTGGTTCACTGTGTGTGCAGACCCAGCCGCCACCCTGAACTCTGGGGATCGGACACAGTGAACCTAGTGAGTTGTAGTCTGCTTCCTTCTCACGGAACTGAACTGGTTCGGGTGAAATTTTAAACAGCTGGGCTGTTGATGAGACGTGCATGACAAATGACATCATCATTATGTGCCATACCGATATAAGCATGGGCTGTCAAGTTTTTCGACTCACACGATCGACAGTCTCAGATCAGATTCTGTGGTCAAGCCATCCAGTATGAGTGAGTTGTCGAATTATAATGTGCTAAGCATGTAAAACGGTAGTTTCCTCTCGATTTCTACCCGTTAATGATAATGTCAACAATGTCAAATATCAGCTACTGGACAGGATTGTTGAGTTGTGGTATCAAATGTCTGCTTCAGATAAGGCATCATCATCATCAACAGCAGCAGACGATGCAAAGGAAGAGGAGGGAGTAAAAATAATATTCTGCAGTAGGATGGGACAGTGTACAATGTGACAAATAATTTAATTTGAAAAACACGAAGATTTACAAGACATGCAAATTCTACATTCTATATCAAGCAAAGAAAATAATGGAATTCCTTGTTCATGTGACGCTACTAATAGAATACGTAGGCACACAAGAGAACAAACAAAAAGCATACATATTATGCATATAACTAACATACATAAGAATAGTAATAAAACTAAAAGACGCGACACATTCGATTTTTCGGCTGTGAGTAATTGTTAAATACGACAAAAGACGAACTTATCAGATTCAGTGATAAATTAAAAAAGTAGGTTTTGACCAAACAAAACTAGATGTCAGAAAGTGGGAAGTAGAGGTGTGTCACAGTTATGACTTAAAAGCAGCAGACATGCTGTATTATATATCAAATTAAAGGAGGTTGCATAGGGAAAACTACTGTATATAAGCGAATGGAGATTCGGGAAGTCGCTTGAGACGGCTAATCATCCCATGACACTTAATCAGTTATGTTGTTTGTCCATCAAGAATGATGATGACCATTCATTTCATCCAGTGGGGTTGAAAGTATGGTGCCGTGAGTTCTAAGATGGCTGATAAAGCATATTTTGGCTCGAAATGTTCTTTGACAATGTGGGCAAAGAATGCTTGACGTTCCAGGAGGAGGATCTTCTGCAGTGGTTTTTCTGTCCAGCCATTTCTTCACAGCTCTTGCAGTCCTGGTTGCTTCACAAGTGACTGCACCCTTATGTAATTACGTGCGTCACGAATTACGGTCTTTAGCAGCAGTCTCCAAGGTGTCAAGATGAATTCCAAAAGCTATCAGTTAGATTTTCAGTGTGTCTTTAACATGTTTCCTCTGGCCGCCTTGGGAGAGTTTATCACAACGCAGCTCGACGTAAAAAATTGTTTAGGGAGCCTGTGATCTGGCATACGAGTTAAGTGACCAGCCCAGCGAATCTGATTTTTCATTTGTAGAGTGTGGAGTACAACTAAAGGAGACGAAGCCTTGTTACAAACCTTTGAGAACAAAGTTTTCAGACACATCTTTGGGCCCATTAGGGATACACAATATGGAGAGTGGAAAAGAAGAAGCAACAAAGACATTTATGATCTGTTTAAGTCCCCGCTAATCACTGGTATCATGAAGGCTATTAGACTGCAATGGCTGGGGCATATAGAAAGAATGGAAGATAATAGGGGAAACAAAACTCGCTTGCCCTTGTCAACCCTGCAAAGGCATCGGTTACATGGTTCTCCCTAAACAACCATATTGTGAAAACAGACATGCCGGCAGTAAGAATGGATGGGAGCATTTTGAGTAGAACCCAGTCAATGACATATCTTGGCGTGAGGCTTGATCGTAGCCTGTCCTTCAGAGATCATGTCGATTATGTCATAACGAAAGCTCGAAAAGGTTTGTTAGCAATGAGAGTCATGGCGACTGCCAATATCGAGCAAAGACTGCTAATACTTCTGTTATAAGGACTTGTGCTTTCACGCATCGAGTATGCCCTGGCCATCCTCACTGTCAGCTCTACACAGAATGGAAGACTTGAAAAGGTACAAAACGAAGCCACGCGCATCATTTTGGGCTGCACGAGAGACACCAGCTGTGTAGCAATGAGATACCTCCTTGACTTCCCGACAGTGGAACACAGGATCAAGATCTGGAGAGCTCGTGCATACTTAAAAATAAGTGCAGATGAGCAGCACCCTCTGCATGACGCTATATTCAGAGAAAAGGGCAACAGGCTAAAGAGGGGCAAATCATGGATGGGTCGGGCGGAAGATGTCGTCAGACAGGTCTGCAGTCTTACCAGTATCAACCCCGGCAAGGAATGGGTGCCGGTGCCTCCAGCTTTTAAGTACACTTTCTCCTGCATTATCACACTCGACAGACGGTGCAGAGAGCAGAACCCTGCCGCTGTCATTGGTGAGGTTAACGCGCTCATCTATGAACACTCAGATAGCCCCGAAGTGCTCATCTATACAGATGGATCTGTTGTAAAGCAGCAGAGAAGTGCGTGGGCATTTACAGCCCGTTCAGCGGGCCGAACCATTCAAGAATCCAGTGGTGCCCACTTTATGACCACGAGCAGCATGACGATGGAGGTGATGGCAGTTACACAGGCTTTCATATGGCTGGAATCACAGCATTATACCAACGTGTGTGTAATAAGTGATTCAATGAGCATGATTCAGAAGGTCGAAGCTGGATCTGTACATAGACAGTGGACTGAGTCGCTGCGGAAGTCTGTTGTCCGTAAAGTCACCTTCATCTTCGTCCCGGGACATGCGGGAGTCGAGGGAAATGAACGAGTTGATAAACTGGCTGGCTCTGCACCCCTTGTAGATGGCCAGCCATGGATTGTGCCGATGTTATTAACGTCCTCAAAGATATGGCGAGAACAGAGGACTTTGAAGTCAGTGATTCCACATCGCTGTCCAGGATGAAAGACTTGGGTGTAAGAATTGGCACTGCCAAACGTGAGAAGTACATCGGGAAAACGAGGTGCCTCGTCAACCAACACAGAACTGGCACTATTAGCCACCGGACGCTGATGCATATACTGGGGGGAGGATCTGAGCACCTATGGACATGTCCGGAGTGCAATGAAGATACCCCAACTGATAACTGAAAACTAACTGAAAACTCGCTTACACTCAAGAAATAAGTGACCGTAGACCCCGAGGTAGACCAAGAAGACGGTGGAGAGATAACATATATACAGACCTACAAGCACTTGGAATCAGCGACTGGCAAGAGAAGGTCAACCAGAGAGACGAATGGAGACGGCTTGTATCTGCAGCAAAGAACCTCAATGGCTCGGAATGCTGAAGAAGAAGAAGAAGAAGAAGAAGAAGAAGAAGAAGAAGAAGAAGAAGAAGAAGAAGAAGAAGAAGAAGAAGAAGAAGAAGAAGAAGTAGAAGAAAAAGAAGAAGAAGAAGAAGAAGAAGAAGAAGAAGAAGAAGAAGAAGAAGAAGAAGAAGAAGAAGAAGAAGAAGAAGAGTGTGGATACTGGGCATGGATGCTCATACTAGAACTTTAGTGTCTGGAATCTTGTCTTGGCATTTAATCTTCAATAGCTTCCTAAGGCAGACAGTGTGGAAGTGGTTTAATTTCCTAGCATGTCGCTGATAAACAGCCCATGTTTCACAAGCATATAGCAGTGTGGATAATACAACTGCTTTATAGATTTTGCAGACTTATTCCATTTCTGTCCCATACATTCTTGTACAGTCTGCCAAAGGCCGCACTGGCCTTGGAGATTCTTGCATTCACTTCGTCATCAATAGTGACAGCTTGTGACACAGTGCTGCCAAGATAGGTGAATTTGTCCACAACACTTAGTCTATGATCGTTCACCTTGATATTTGGCACGGTGTTATTATTCCCTGGAGTTCCATCCAAGTTGATATTGAGCCCAAAGTTGGCAAAGGCATATGAGAAAGCTGAAACATTGTATTGCATGTCTGCTTCTGAGTTGGCATATGCAGCGCAATCATCAACAAACAGGAGCTCTCTGACGGTGCCGCTGTTAATTTTGGTTTTAGCTTTCAGCCTTTTGAGATTGAACAACTTTCCATCCATGCGGTAGTTGATGTCTATTCCAATGTCACCAATCAGTTATACTTGTTCCTTGTTCTCACTCAGGCCTCCATCTTTGTGTTTCTGATTTAAAAAAAAAAAAATTGTTAGTTTCAGGTTCATGACATTTCCGTGCAGATTTTGGTGGAATAAAGTTGAACGCGCGTTGATGAATATATGAAATTAAAAACCATCATTCAGTTAATGACAAAAATAAACATAAAACAATTATTATCAGTAATTGTACTGATCCAGCCATCTTGTAATACTATACAATGGCTGGCGTCTTGCCGTCTTGATAGACGATAGTTTGTAAAATAGAGTTACACCTCTCCAAAGCACAAAGTCTGAGCTGAATTTAAAGACCAGCTGTTGCCCATGCAGCATGATTCCCCCCCCCCTCTCTCTCTCTCTCTCTCTCTCTCTCTCTCTCTCTCTCTCTCTCTCTCTCTCTCTCTGCCGGCCTATTTTGTTTTACAGGAAAGATAACACCAATACGTCTGGAACAAGACAAGCTGCCGAATCAGCAAAGCAATGGTCTAACTGTTCGAGTGATCTTCTGATATTTCTTGTAATTATTAGAAAAGGAAGGCACCGAGAAAGACAGCTAATCCCTCACCACCACAAATCTCACCTCATGTTGTCTTGGTCTAGAATATGTGAAGGTCTAAGACTTGAAATTCCAGCGATCCCATCTGCTATGAAACCATCTTTACCTTTTTATATTGAATTTGGCACAGTGCTAGGTCTATATTTTGGGTGACCAGATCAGACGTGACACAATTAGTAAAACACCCGTGACAGAACAAGGAATGCTACAATCAGTAAAACACCTAGTGACAGAACAAGGAATGCTACAATCAGTAAAACACCTGTGACAGAACAAGGAATGCTACAATTAGTAAAACGCCTGTGACAGAACCAGGAGTTCTACCGTCAATCTTGTTGGGTTGCCTAGCACCACAGGGCCTTAACACTCAGCATAGTTTTATTTAACTAGTGGCATCATTTCCCTCTTTTGCTTCCCCGCCATCCCAATTGTCACCCCCTCCGTGGTCCTAATTATAGTTATCTTCTACCATGTCTCTCTCGGGAAGGTTCCGGGTGACTGTACAGTAGGATGTTACCTGCACAATAGGATGTTACCTGCAGTATCTCGGTTGTCATGTTTGGCACAGCCATTGTGAGCAATATAGTGTGCACCTATGAGGATATTACCATTCGTGCCTGTCCATAAAATTTCTCCAACAGGCGGGCAACCATACTGGAGATGTTGTTTTCTGTGTATGCACATATACATATGTATAAATGTGTGTGTGTGTGTGTGTGTGTGTGTGTGTGTAAATTAATAGGTGCATATATATATATATATATCTCCCCCGATGTGTCTCCACCTTGCCGTGGTGGGGGAGCTTGCGTGTCCCATCGACCCCATGTGCTTGCCGATGGGTGAAAACTACATATCGGACGGCTCGTGGGATAGGGACCAGACTAAGAGAGACACAACCTGCTGCTCTGCAGGTAAGACTGAGGATAGCAGTCAAAATCAGGCAAACGATCCCTAAAATTTCAGTCCGGACATAACCTCTAAGGCTCCCCTCCGAGGTGTATGGCTGAACGTCTCTAAGCCATAAACTCTCGGAAGTGAGAGCCTGGCCGACACAAAACACTAAAGGCTCCCTGTCGAGGGCTGTGGCTGAACGCCTCTAAGCCACAAACCCTCGGACTTGAGAGCCAGGCCGATACCCACCTTTCGAAAAATAAAGGCGTGATACTGAGCAAGCTACATGCTCAGGTCTGATACAAGTTCGAAGGCTCTCAGCTGGGGGATATGAGAGATTCCCGGATGATAGGGCCAGGCCGTTTCTTGTTCACCGCTGCACGAAGGTAAGGTGCTGAGCCGGCAGCACAAGTAGCCTACCCCGTGAGCGAGTACAAAAAGTCAAAAAAGTGCCCCAGTCGAAGAAAATGGCTGCGAAAACTGTATCTAACTCAAAAAGAGTGTAGACAAAAGTGGAAGAACGTCTCAATGACGCAAAATGGAACGCACGGCGAGCGAACCTATTGCGTGGTCCGAAGTCAAAAGCAAAAGCTTACCGAGTGGGTGTCGCTTGCAGTCTGACCGTCCCTGGTGTGTGCTTGAGCGATCAGTGGCAAACGAGTTGCCCAACACATGGAAGTGAGGAACTAAAGCAGCCATGAGCAGGACGTGGCAACTCCTCGGGTGAGCCCAGTCACAGAGCAATATGTGCCGGCTCTGCAATTATGGAAGCCTCCTTGGATAGCGAGGGAATGCTCATGGTCTGCCCCTGCCTTCCCTTGAGGGCCGACCACGATGTCGGTCATCGTTCTATCTTGACCAGCTGAGATGTTAGCGACATCACAACAGTCCAACGTGCCTCGAAACCAGAGGATGGCTAACCTCATTAAAAAATGCCCGCTGAAGACGGAAGTGTCGTCCTACGGGTGGCAAACTAAAAATTGACACTACGCAATTACGTCCGAGTGAAATGTCTCGTCCGAATGTCTCTCGTGCTAGGAACAGCTCTGACTACCTAGTTTCCGAATGCCGCTCTTGTTCGGAACAGCTCTGACTGAGTAGTTTTCCGAATGTCTGTTGAGCCTGGAAAAGCTCTGATGGGCGCAACGACAAGCACATGTCCGAAAACTCGCTGAGTGGATGCCGTCTGCAAACCTGTCTGGTTTGTGCGGGAATGACCCGGGGAAGCGAAATGACCAATATATTGAAGTGAGGATTTAAAGCAGCCATGAGCAGGACGTGACGATCTCCCTCGGTGAGCCCAGATCCAGGGCGTTATGTGTCGGCCCTGCAACTATGGAAGCAACCTTGGATGGCGGAAAATGCTATGGACTGTCCCTGCCTTCCTTTGAGGGATGACCGTTGTCTTCGACCGTTCAACCTTGGCCAGCATGCTTGCAGATGGCACCACAAAAGTGAGAGTCTCCCAGGAATGCTACCTGGTCAAAAAAGCACGCTAAAGTCGATGTGTTGGCCTGCGGGTTTCGGCCCAAGGGCGTATAACAGACACACCGCAATCACATCTGAAAAAACACTCCGGATGAACGAAAAGAAGATATATATATATATATATATATATATATATATATATATATATATATATATATATATATATATATATATATATATATATTAATTGAGGATGGGGTTGACACACCCACATTATATTCATCATTCGTGCTGTCTCTGTTATACGCCTGTTATTGATTTCCACTATGTTATATGCACTTACGCACAACAACAGAGAACCTGGGTGTTATGCATCAGTACCACGCAGTATAATAATCTTACTTATCTGCGCCAATTCATAGCATGTGTATTACGGGTGATCTGATCTTATACACTCCCAATAACACAATGCATTGGGAGATTTGATACTAAAATGCGTGGTATAAAAACCAACCGTACTTATTCTATTTCATATGAAACAGTATGAGTGAAGCCGTGTATTTTTAGACCTACTCATTCCGCATACATTAGGTGGCATATCACATGTACTATACCCCCCCCCCCCTTCTCTCTCTCTCTCTCTCTCTCTCTGTCTCTCTCTCTCTCTCTCTCTCTCTCTCTCTCTCTCTCTCTCTCTCCTTTCTCATATATACCATATACTTTGTTGATGGTTGTGTGTATCCATATGCGCACACACACATCAGTCCACTCTGACTTTAGTATTCCCTTAGTACACACATAATGGATAATTAAAGAGAATGTTTATCGTTAATAGCGTAATCATATTTAGGTGCACACTTCAGTGCTTTTTGACACTCGCCTACTATGGCCTACCCTTTACTAGCACACACTCATGCCTTAAATGGACATCCATCGGGGCACTTCTTCTTAGTTTTCATTCTCGGCCCACCATCATATCTCCATTGCTTCCAGTTTTCCGCCTTACCTTCCTTCCGCCTTCATGTACCGCTTCTACGCGTTTAACTGGAAACCTCATTTAATCGTTACCATCCCCTAGCCCTGTCCCCACCACATCATAGATTCTCATGGCTGTCTGTATAAAAGTATCAACGTCAAGATTCATGTTAGTATCACAGCCTGGGATTCTCAGATAAGTAGCGCATATCCCCACCCCCATCGCTTCTCGGCCTTTTGGCTAAGATCAAGTGAATTTGCTGCCCCCCCCCCCTCCAGTAGTGCGCTTGGTCTGGTCGGAGGCCGGGATGATCCTTCTCGGTCCCTTAGCTAAGATCAGACGCATTTGCTGCCCCCTGAAGTAGTGCGCCTGGTCTGGCCGGGGGCCGGGTGATCAAAAAAAAAAAAAACCTCACATAAGCATCACTTTAAATGTGGGCCCGGTGGACCACTGTGGGCAATAGCTCACAGTGGGACTAAGGGTCCACGCCAAAAACAGGGGAGGCGGGGAACCAGCTAGTCTGGGATGACCGCCAAACCCAAATTAAAAAAAAAAAAAAAAAAAATATCCCCACCCCATTTTAAAAATTTTCTTTACATTGTTCTCATCTTTCCATTCTTCTCATCCCGTTTTTATGCCTTAAAATAATCACTGTAGTGACTTCCCAGTGTTTACATGCTGTGTTTTCGATAAAGGCTAGTCCCCGCAAAGTCCTATGTTTTCCGTAATTGTATTCTGTAAAGCTGCATTACTTTATGTTATTTTATATTGTATATAGTATATCAGTAACACACCGATGCTGCAACCAATAAAACACCGCTAACCGAAGAATGTATAAGTGTATGCGCTTTTGTAGCGGGCCAGCTACAGATACACTTTACAAGGCTGTATAAGATTCACGACGCAATCCATCCAAGTATTCGACTATATTGGAATCGTTGTTTGGTGTCGAATATTTGGAAAATATCGAACGCAGGCTGAACAAATACAAAGACACTGGGCTTAGAGTCTCAGACAACTGAATCACCGTGACTTTGCACTTTATATTCCTTCATGAGAAAACTGATAAGGATAAACGAGATTAACAACACAAGCAAAGAATAGTAATATTAACCTACCATGCATGTCGATAGGAAGCTTGGAGGGAGTTGGTTGAGAGCTTATGCACCATTGGGATATACAAGGTAAAATACTCAGAAGATGGCACAGATAAGAAACAATATTTTGAGCATGCAAACAGGAGGGATGTGGCCTGTACATTTGTCTGCCCACCCGGTGGTCCGAATCCCCACCCTGAGGGGTTAAAATAAAAACAACCTGGACTCCAAGGTCGACCTAGTCTAAACTGGGTACCGGGAATGTCCGGTTAAGTAAAGTCGACAGACATGATATATTGACCACGTCATCCATCGTGTGCCGATTGGTCTATAAAACATAGGGCTTGCACCATATACGGGCCATATACGGTTATACCCAATACTCTTCACGGTGTGTACAAGTGTCCTTGACTTTCACTTAAAAAAATAAAGAGAAGAGTGTCTACATTCAGACACACAACCGAGATGTGTCCTACTGCAACCTGCCCGTAGAAACCCCGTTGCGGATAGATGCCTCCAGAGAGATGAGGGGGAAAGGTTAAGCAATATATATGTAGAACTATGACACCTTTATAGTAGATTCACGCCTCTGAAGTCGGAGTGGGTTCACTTGAGGGTGAGGGAGACTGTTAATAGTGAAAGATAATCCACACGCAAAATTCAGTCCAGCACTACAAGTAGTGTGTATGGACTACGCTTGAGTTTCAAAGCGAGATCGCGCGAGCAAAAAAAAAATAAATAAATAAATAAAATAAAAATAGGAGATACACGTGGGAAGTGCAATATGAAATTCCGAGGGTTGTCGGTCAAAGATCAAATGTATACATATGCCACAGAGCAGGTGCCCGGATTACTCACGATGTTGGCACTGCTATTGGGCAGGGTTTAGTAATCGCGAGGTAGATAAGTGATTTCATAATTTAAAGGAGGGGAGGGGTGGCATACTGCCACAGAGCAGGTGCCCGGATTACGTCATTGAAAGGATGTGAAGAAGTCTAGAAGACAAAAGTGCAAAGAAAACTAAGGGACACAAGTTGACAACGGGAAACGTCACGCCGACGCAATCTTGACATCAAAATCATACGTTGTGGGGGTTATCAAGATGCAAGGTCGTGCATTGGAATTCTAGAACAAATTGGTGTGGCTATCGAATGGTTGGCAATATAGCAGTGGCTATCAAGTTCATAACAGCTAGAAGGATTTTACCGAAGATTAGTAACGCCATGGATCCAAGAACGACCGGCAGAACCTAGACCGGATCGGATGAATATGACAGCAAAGACAGCCGGTGTGAACGAAAGAAGGAGAGGTATGGAAGAGTAACAACAGTGGCGAACTTAGAACAGGTTTGAGTAATTCATCTTAGTGTACATATATCTTAGATGCCACTCTGGCAATAACAGGCCTTCTAATAGTACAGTAGAAGATGTTTATTCTAACTATGTCAGCTGCCGGATTAAAGCAGTGTTCGCTTTGTGAACTCAGAGGTTGCTTCACCTTTTAAATTTCACCGTTGGTTCATTCACTCCGTTATAGTGAGCCTAATACCTACTGTTAAGTTCAATAATATGTACATGGCAAAGCAGAATGAAGACGGACTTACAGTCTGGCAACATAGTTCATGGAAGGTGATGGTCAGCTTGAACTCTCACTACGTGTCTGACTGATACAACTACCTTACACATACATTATAGATTAATATAACTTACATTGAAACACAATGTCTGTGCGATACACATGAATGCTTAACTATATAATATTTAATATTTAATATAAACAGTCATAGCTATAGCAGACATAACCTCTTGATACATACATTATAAATAATATAATAATTGTTAAAACGAAGTCTACGAAATATTATATTAAAAAAAATGAATACTTAACTAAACATGACATATTACAATCAGTTTAAAAAAAATTCACAGCTATATGACAGAGAGAACTTTATTCAACATACTTTATAGATTAATATAGCACATGTTGAAAAATTACACCTGTGTTAAATTATATACAAAATAAATACTTAACTATATGTAATATACGAAAATCCACTTTCTTAAAGTTTAAGTCTTAAACATCCGATGTGCTAATACGGAGGTAAGGGGTTCAATCCCTATACCGGACAGTTGGGCTAAAATGTTGACCTATCGTCCTTGATTTGGGGACGTTAATTACAAGTACCTCTGAAGTCGGAGTGGGTTCGCCTGATGGCGAGGGACACTGTTAATAGGGAAAGCTAATCCGCACGCACAATTCAGTCCAGCACCACTAGAAGTATTGTGTATGGACTACGCTTGAGTTCAAAGCGAGCGAGCGCAAAATATATATATATATATATATATATATATATATATATATATATATATATATATATATATATGCGATAATAAGTGTAAACACTCACAACTATATAATAGACAGTCTCATACATACATTATAGATCAATATAACATGTGTTGAAAAAACAATATAATTATACATATCCCAATTATAACCCAGCAGAAGTGAACAGGATATTGAAAACAAAAATAAATAAATAGAACATGAAAGTCAGCAAAATATAATTATAGAGGGACGTGTACCGGCCAAGCGGAAGGGAGGAAGGCCAAACCGTTGATGGACACAGGATGTGACAGATCTTGTACCTATGACAGCAATAGAGGCAAGATATCTGGCTTATGACAGAGAGACATTTCTAAAGATAGTTGTGACGTAAAATGTCTGCATTGTACAAGCTACCAGATGTGAATAATTGCTTGGGAGAGATGGATTTATGAATGTGGTTATATGATTGGCAGGGGTTCTGGTTGAATCTCAAAACTGAGAGGGAAGACCAGGAGAACTTTCAGTCAGATAGCGGTGGGAACGATTAATAGTGTGACTCTTCGCTGGCTGTTGAACGAGGGGACGGAGAGCGTATGGGAATGTCTTGAGTGTAGTGATGTCAGTTCTTAGCTCAACTCAAATCAACAACTCCACTGAATGCACAATGAGTTGTTTCGTATACAACAAGTGTCCATTTTTTAAAGTCCCGTAAACCTGCTGTTTATATATATATATGATAGGATCATAACATTTTGTAAGCCAGAGTGCTTGAAAGAATAGGAGGCCTGTCTTTCCCTCCCGAGCAAATGTTGAGAGCTGACATCAAACCCGCGTCCGATAGCTTTAATGTAGCTGTTAGAATTACGTCCTAACCGCTACAGCACGTGTCCATACACGCCAACACTATCATATATAAACTATAAGGGAGTCTTCGTGGCAAAGTGGTCAAACCGTTTAACTCGGGCTCCGAAGGATGTGGGTTCGATTCCGGGCCGCGTCCTTCGGTTCACAAGTTAAATTTTTCGGAGACTCGTGGGCCGTCACTACAGCTACGGAGTTCGTGCTTTGTGACCGAGCCATATGGGATAAAAACCCGGTGCAATGAAGTCGACCCTGTCGACTTTTAAGCGACTTTTATATATAAACTATTCTTGTGTTGAGGATGTCCTACCATTTCCAATTATGTCCCATTGTTTACTTTCCAGCTCGTGACAACAATCGTAACGGGCTGATGTTAAATGTTAGTATGGAATTGACAAGTATACTATATAACACCAGCTGACCACGGAAGCTCACGGATTGTTACATTTGATTAAATAAAAAAAAAAAAACCTGACCAATTCAGTCTCTTTACACAGTGAAGATGGGAAATTCTTTTAGGCACGAACATCAAAGCGATGTCGTTGAAACATTTTAAGCGCACCTATTATCAGGGGCGTCACTAGGGGGGGGGGGGGGTGCGGGCCGCACCGGGTGACACCATCAAGGGGTGACACCAAAATAAAAAAATTGCAAATTTCACAAAGCAGACATAGCTCTGTCTAGTCGGGTTTCATAACCGTTCATTATTAATTTTAGAAATTTTAATGTTAAATAACAAAAATTTAACTTTGTCCGAGTTTGTCGAAGTTCTTTATTTATGTTTTACCTGAAGTATTGAAGTTATATTGTTCAATTTGTTGTCTTTCTTATGTCCTTATTAACTTTTTGACTTATTTTACAAACATTACTATATGCGATTATATATGGTACAGGAACACTCGGAAGAAGACCATGGTGAAAGTCTAGAGGGGTGACACCAAGAGTTTACCGCACTGGGTGACACCAACCCCAGTGACGCCACTGAGCACAACACTTGCTTGATAGCCCAGTGGTCACGTGATGTATCCCCCGTTTGGCTGCAATTTTTATTTTCACGGACATGGACTCCCAGGCCAACTCAGAGTAAAATGGGGACCAAGAAGATTGACACATATGGAAGATTGACACACAAGGAAGATTGACACACATGGAAGATTGACACACATGGAAGACTGAAGGCATGAATGTTTGATACTCGTGAAAGACTGACAGCATGGGTGTTTGATACATATGCAAGATTGATAGCATGAATGTTTGACATACATGGAAGATTGACAGCATGGATGTTTGACACTCGTGAAAGACTGACAGCATGGGTGTTTGATACATATGCAAGATTGATAGCATGAATGTTTGACATACATGGAAGATTGACAGCATGGATGTTTGACACTCGTGAAAGACTGACAGCATGGGTGTTTGATACATATGCAAGATTGATAGCATGGATGTTTGATACTCGTGAAAGACTGACAGCATGGGTGTTTGATACATATGCAAGATTGATAGCATGAATGTTTGACATACATGGAAGATTGACAGCATGGATGTTTTGACATACATGGAAGATTGACAGCATGGATGTTTGACACTCGTGAAAGACTGACAGCATGGGTGTTTGATACATATGCAAGATTGATAGCATGGATGTTTGATACTCGTGAAAGACTGACAGCGTGGATGTTTGACACGGATGAAAGATTGACAGCATGGATGTTTGACATACATGGAAGATTGACAGCATGGATGTTTGACATACATGGAAGATTGACAGCATGGATGTTTGACATACATGGAAGATTGACAGCGTGGAAGATTCCATCCATCGTCGTCGTGCATCGCCGCCATTCGCAACTGCGAGCGCTAACAAGACAAGTCACCTGATCAAGTCAAACAACCTGACACGGGGGAAAGTGGCAAGTAGCAAGAACACCAAAAGACACGTGATATCTAAGATGTGCAGCGTGGGAGCCGACAAAGCCGTAAAGAAGGCGGGCGAAGAGAACTTTCATGTGAGCCTCAACAAAGAACCTGAAACTAGTTACTACTGAAGCCATCACGAGGAAGATCGACGACAACCCACCACAGACAAGAGCCAGCACAGCTGAGAAGGAGAAGAAAGACACCAGAGTCGGAAACACAGACTCAAAATGGAGCTGTCAGACGAACACATCACGAAGCAGCTATAAGAAGATAATCTCAACATCCGAATCTTGAAGGCGGAGCGGATCCTGGCGTACTCAAAGATCCCTACCACGCTGGCGGTGGTGACGACTGAGGGCTGCGAGATACTACGCCAGGTATCGATAGACAAGAAAATACAACAACCTGAAGGATTCATAATAAGTATTACTCAATGTTCCAGATGCCAAAAGGCCGGCCACAGCAGAGCAACATGTCGCAGTAAGACGGAAATTTTTCGGTGCTGCGCCGACCACCACGCCTTCAAGGAGTGTCCGCTGGTCAAGCTGGACACGGACTTCCGAGCACCCAACAACAAGAGAAAGTGCACCAACTGCCTGGGCAAACATGGAGCAAGATATTTGGGCTGTCCGTACCTGCAAAGACACAGAGACGCCTTAAAGATCGCAATTACCACAAAGACATCATTCAAGAAAGCAATGCGGAAGGGTGAGACAGCCACGGGTATATCACAAGCTGAAAGAGATCAACTGCAAAAATTGATAGACGAGTTGAAGAAACAAGTCAAAGCACTGCTGACGCCGACTCCGACCAGCGACAACGAAAAACTACTAGCGGAAATAAAGGAGATCCAACAAAAGATCAAACAAGAGGTGGAACATATGGCACAGACGACAAAGAAGAATGAAGAGATCCTACAAGCAATCAAAGCAGAGAGAGAAATACTAAGAACTGAAAAGGAGATAACCCAAAACAAACCAACAGAAGCCATGGAAAAGACAACAGAGAAGCCGCAATATGAAACCCAACAAAAGACCGAACCGGAACCGCAAGCAAAAGCCAGCAGCCCGACAAAGACGCCCAAGAACTTCAAGGGGAAGCTAATGTCCCTCCAGACATCAGAAGAAAACCAAGATGAGTACCACGACGACGGCATAGAGGACACCTCGCCACTTCGACCATATCCCAGGGCGGATATAGCAGAAATAGACATAAAATTGGAACTCAAGAAAGAGGAACTCAGGCGCAAGGAATTCATAAGGCGCAAGGAAGAAAAAGAAAACAAGAAATTCAAGAGGAAACCAAGGCACCGCCAGACCCCTGTAAAATACCCAGATATATATATATATATCTACTATGATGAACACGATGAGCCGTACTATATAGAAGGCGGAGAGATTATCGCATGGCTGACCATGGAGGAAGAAATCGAAAGGCAATAGACAATCAAACTCGAAAGAGAAAACTGGCGCAAGGAAGAAAATTAAAACATCGAAATGCTTCTACAGGCAATACACAAAAAAGGAGGCAAAAAGACCAAATAAAAAGTCCTTATAAGGACTACAACCAGTCAAGCCAGACGAGCCAGGAGCCTTCACTAACCACCACTAAAGAAACCACAAGAGGAGACGGGAACAAAGGACAGCCGCAGACCAAACCCCCAGCTGACATCACAGACACAAATGCTTACATAACCAGTCCGAGATAGAACTTACTCGTAAGAGCGCTCAAGACAAGAAACAGGGTAAAATACCCACAAAAATCACGGATCTCAACAATAACCAAAGCTGAAGAGGCAGGTTTAACGAGACCGAATTTGGAATTTTTGTTTTGAAAATTGGAATTGGAATGGAAGATATACATACATAGAAGACTGACGACATGAATGTTTGATACAGACGGAAGATTTACAGCACGGATGTTTGACACATGGAAGATTGACTGTTGTGACAGCAACAGGGTAAACAACAAATCAATAAATATTTCTGTGCTCTCCTTTTCTATTAAAACTAAGAAAGCAATATTAATAGTTTACACAAAATTGTATTTGTTTACTTCCTTTGCACATATCATCAATAATATGAACAGCTCATTGTGACATAAACCAAATGCAATTAGTATAGAATGTATTTTCATAAATGTATGCTGTAAAGTGTGGCTGATATAATTTGCTTACTGGAAGTTTTCTGAGGTAGATATAAAAAACAGGCAATGTTCTTTGTCACAATGACTTGGAATATTTTACTTTAGCTCTTCCACTATTGAGATGAGGTTTTTGATTTTGTAAGTGTTCTCATTCTGAAACCTTGCAGGAGTAATATCTTGATAGCTGTGCGCTCTGAGGCACTCAACTTAGCAACACGTGATAAATATTCAGTGTGAACTTCTGGGAAAAAGAGTTTCAATCTTCCTAGAGCTTCAATGAGGTCCATTGATTCACATCCACTTTGAAGTTTAAGAATTGCTAAAGTATAGTGATCATCAATATCCGCTAGAGTTTGCCTATATATTTTAGTCTGGTGTTCTCCTGTAGCGAATACAGCCATCATTTTCCCATATCTGAGGGATTTCATGTGAATATTCTCTGTAAAACGGTACGGAAGGAATATTACTGTAACAGTGAAAACTATACAAAATGCCGTAAATATACAATACAACCAGTAATTTCTTATATACCTTTTAAGTTCATCTATTGTTCTGAATCCTAAAACTGAAGTTGTTGAAAGCATATTACTGGCTATTCCTTGGCATTCTAAGTATGTATCGCAAAAGCCATTGTTGTAGCACTGCTCACCGGGTTCATGAAGTATTTCTCCGTTGATGCTTCGTATTCCGTAAGTGCTGGCAGGCTGACAAGCTAATGTCCAAGGATCCCTGCAACAAAGTTTACACTGACTGCTATGGTCAGTACAGACACAGTTAGTGAGGTTATAATACTCACAGACACCCTGTGAGCACGTCCCACCATTGCACACTTGAAATCCATGGTTACATAAAGTTCCATTTGGTAAAGAACCGCTGAAGGGACAATGAGAGCTCAGTCCATCACAAAATGAAAGATAAGAACAGTCATATAACTGATTGCACACCTTTCGGGCACTTGAAGATATATAAGTGCATGACTGAGTGCAGCAAGGATTTACCTTAGGAGAACACAGCTTTCCCCTGGACCGCTGCACAGTACATGGAGTGCCCTCATTTTCTGCTACATCTGCTGGAGTACAACACGGATCAACAAGATGACAAATGTTGCTGGTGCCGCAGTCACATTCCTCCCCAATTTCTGGGATAGTATTCCCACACTGTGAAATCTGATCACCAGAGACAAGACACGAGCCTTTCTTCTTGATGATTGGAAGCATGGCCCTAATGCTGCAGTCTGAGAACCTTGGGTTATTTGGAAGATTTCCTAGTTTTATTGTCGCACTCATTAAAAAATGTCCAGCATTAAATTTTTGGAGGCATTCCGTGGTTAAATCATGTATAGCTCCGAAAGCATGGCCCATTTCATGTGCTAGTATTAAAATAGCTCTGCTCTGTTTCAGTCTCCTCCCATAATTCTGAAACGTAGTAACAACAGTATTGTAACTAACCATCACAAAATTATGTTTTAACCTTTTCTGACATATCCCTCCTGGCAAAGACTCAGCTGAATATGCTTGAAAAGCAGAACCTCCCAGCCCATTAAAATCTCTGTATGTGAAAGCTAAGCCCAGACAGTAATCACCAAAATCGTAATGTGAAAAGATTTTCAGGTAATCGTTAGCCACTAAGTAAGGGCGAGTCAAGATATATTCAGGATCATGAATGTCTGAAAAAACGGTGACTTTTCCTACGATAAATCCTATGTTATCACCTTGACCATCGCCATCAAAATCAGTTGATCTGAAAATGGCATCTGCACCATTTACCACGCTGAACATAACATTTAAAGCTTTTATTACCCTACCATCAGCAATAAACTTAAAGAACAAATGATCAGCCACAAGATGAAGAACACAGCTCAAAGGTCTTCGTGGGAAGGCAGCCACACTCCTAGGTTCCCTGTGCTGTTTTTTCATATATGATATATGACTATAATCAAACTCCTGATTTTTATAATCAGTTTCAAGAAAGTCCTTTTGGTCAGGCAGTGTATGATTGTTTGTTTGCATTATTTCAGTATTAACACAAGCTGCCCTACAATGCAAGCAATGATCTCTCATATAGAAATTTGAGTCAGAAATGTTGCATGTCAATTTGAAGTAAAATGAGTCAAAGTATGTCCTTCCTACAAACTGAATACCATTCCACTCAGCACTGAAAGGCAGAGAAAGGTCCAGAAGTACAAGATTTCCTTCATAAAATACATGGAGACTTTTTGAAATGTCCTCTCTATACACAGGTATCTCAATATGAGATCCAGCTCTGTAGGAAATACTGGCATTTGGGAGACTGATTTGATGGGTGCTCAAAAAGACTCTGATGTATGTGTTATTAATTCTAAAAACTAACATCCTATGGTGTCTTTTAGTACTTCTAAAGTATTTTAATGAAGAGGGTAAGCTGCACAGACGCACATGTTTAAAATGGTCCTTGGTGAATAACTGATGCAATGATGATTGATCAGATATTATATCCCCTGACATCCAATAAGATTCATTTATGTTCATAACAATCATTCCTAGAGCCAATGTCCACCATAGACACTTCATGACATTACAAGTCAATGCTCCAAGCAATGTGTGGTATTTTGTACTCAGCCAGCACATCAACATCACGTAACACATGGTTCTCTAGGGTAGCTGACAGAATCTGCCAAACACGTGCAATACTTTGTCATCTGTGGACACGACAATTTAAGGAATCAAACTTTAAAATACTTATCAAAGCAAATGTATTTCTAAGTCAATTGGATGAACTCTAATGTGCACATGGGGTCATCACTAGGGCTATGGAGCTTGTGCTGGGTGCGAGGCTTTTGGCAGACAGCTATGCTGAAAGAAGATTGAGAAATATGGGATATAACCCGGTGCAATTAAGTCAATTCTCTTGACCTTTAACCCTTTAAAGTAAACTTTGCTCAGTGTCCAGACAGTTGAAGAATGCATACTGATTAATGTGAGAAACAGTGTTACCAGGGCCCATAATGGAAGCAAGGAACAGCAACACTGAAACCTACCATGCAGGTCACAAGAGGCGACTAAGGAGGGTTGGCCTGAGACTTGCTACACCATCCTGTAGACAATGTCAGCTGTATAGTTTAACCAATCATGAATAAGTCTACAAAGGGGCTCTCTGTGGTAAAGTGTTAAGCTATCAACCTCATGTTTCTAAGATTGTGGCTTCGTTTTCTAACTCGTTTGGTTCGAGGGCGTGATTTTTTCCAGAGATCTCGGGGAAGGCGGGGGGGGGGGGGTCACAAGAGCTATAGAGTTTGTGCTCTGTGAGTTACATGGGATAAACCCAGTGCAATGAAGTTGATGCTCTAGCTTTTTAACACCTTTCAAATCTACAAAAAGGCTTGGTGTGTGTAGGTTGAGGGCTTATACTTCATTGGGAGATAGTTTAGTTTAGTCGACGGATCAACATCACGGCACACGGGTGTAATCCTAGAGTGCTCCGTTCTACTCCTAACTCAAGCCTGAGTCCGGAGAATCTCAGATCAGTGCACGAACTCCGTAGTACCGGCGAGGATCCTAAAATACTTTGGGTAGATTTTTTACACTCAAAATTTTGTTCGGGCCACGCCGTTAGGCTACTCTTTTTCGGTGTCCAACTGCCAAGGGACTTTTTACGTGCGCAACAATACATACGGGCGTCCGATCTCACTACCCAGAGACGACTTCCGGTTGCCAGCATGGCGGTTAGGCGTTGAGCCGTTAAGGCCTGTGGCTTGTTTATGCTTGTGGCTACTGTTTGCAACCGCATTTTCCTCGTGTTGGACTGGTAGTAGAAGGTTCCGTCGCTCTGCTACTGAGTAAGTGCGTGAGCGACAACGTGAGCTGTGAAATTCGCGTGGAATGCTTTTACATCTGTCCTGTATAGTGAACTGCATGATGTTAGGAACAATGGCTACCGGCGGTTGCTGAATTGACTGTTTTGCCCTGTCGGTTCTGGAGTGCATTTTTCAGGAGACTCCTGGGAGTCGGCGCTGAAGCTGCGGAGTTCGTGCTTTGTGCGAAACTTTCGGCGGATCGCCCTGCGGTGAGAGACCGAGCCATGTGAAAAAACCCGGGTCAATCAGGTCTTTCTGGTGACTGCCGAGTCCATCGACGATGAACTGTGGTATTCGTGGATGAATTTTGTTTTGACATTCTGACTGCGGCATTATGTACAGTGTACCTGTGCGGGCTTGTTGGATTGCCGAGACTCCTGTCTATTCCACTTTTCACATTGGACAGAGGGGAGCATTTTGTGTGATATTCGCTGGCACGGGAATGGAGCATAATGGGGACGACCCGTTGCCGTGAAATTGGAACCTCGACTAACTAACTAACTACTTAACTAACTAACTACCCAGAGACCAGGGGAAATTTTATTACTAGAAGTCCACGTGAAAAAATCCCGGCCCTCACCGGGGCTTGAATCCGGGACCTCCAGCACTCGAAGCGAACACCATACCTTGGTTTGGAGATACATGCCGGAAGATAGAGATAGATAGAGAAAGAGAGGGAAAGAGGAAGAGAGAGAGAGAGAGAGAGAGAGAGAGAGAGAGAGAGAGAGAGAGAGAGAGAGAGAGAGAGAGAGAGAGAGAGAGAGAGAGAGAGAATCATATTGATACCCTTTATAAATCAGCAAAACCCATGAGGCTGGCAGAACTAATCAAAGAAAACACTGCCATAGAAATGTCAATTAAAAATCACATTACATGATTGATCAATGGCTTCCTATGTGGCAACTAACCTCAGTAATGGCTCATGAAATGAAAGCTGTGAAAGGTGGTATGATGATGATGTTTCTTCTTTGAACCAATCAGTTACAGACTAATCAAATCATTGTTTTCTACATAGTGTATTTTGCTTTTGTTGTTTTCATTTCCTTTTTGTTAACTATTTTTGCACAATTATAATATATGTCTTGTAATTTCCAAAGTAAAATCACTGACATCTGTCTTTAATAATTACAATTAGTTGTGAAATTGGTCTAGTTTTTCTTGCATGACTAACTCACAGTACATGCTTTCTACAGAGTATGGAGCAATGTGAGTAGTATAGTAAGTCAGACGCCAGTTTTTTTGTGGATGTGGTGGTCTATATAAATCAATTATTTATTGATTTTCCTCCACAAACGGCAATCTATTTTTAGATCTTATCGATCGTCCTCCAAAAAGGGGTGATAACTCCTGATATTGATTTTTGTTTTTGTTTTGAAAAAGTGGACCATGGTCAAGAGTGGGTGAGTATGGGCAAGTGACCCCTTTAGATGTAGGGGACGGTACGTCTAGTATACAACATAAAACATTCAAAACAATTTGAAAAGAAGGTATATAATAATTTTAATACAGAGAAAACATATATAGACAGACATAATGAGGAGAGGTGTAGTAGTGACGTTATACTGGTTTTAAAAAAAAGCAACCGCTCGGGATGTATGATGGACCGTAGCACAACATGTGTATATATAAAAAGGTGTGGCCTCAATTACTTAAGAGGGGTGGGGTATGGTTTAGTATCATACGCTGTGGAAACATCATCATCATACATATGTTTAAGGATACGGATTAGCATTACAAGTGTGTGCAGATAGGGCCAGTGGTGTCGATGTGCTATAGTTGTTAGAACTAGAGGTTGGGGTGTCTCAGTCGTGAGGTATCAAACTGTCTGCTGTGGGTAGGATGTCGCTGATATAATGTAAACGGATGTAAACGTCTAAATGTAATACACACAAAGAAATCGACAACTAAAAAATAAAATGACACGACAAAATGACACAACCAATGAAAACCGACACAACAACACATTGACGCAAACAAAAGAAAAACAAACATCCAAAATGTAACAGGCGCATACACCAAAAGAAATGACACAACGGCCCTGACAATTGCCCCACTTACTTGTACAACTTGTCGAATTGTTCTGACAATTTACCAACTGGTCCTATCAATTTGCCCACAGGCTCTCACAACTTGTCGAATTATACTATCAACTTATCCACAAGACTTCACAAATTTCCTACCGGCACTCACAACTTGTCGAATTGCCCTGACAACTTGCCCATTGGCTCTCACAACTCACCCACTGGACCTGACAATATATCCACTTGCACTCATAACTTGACCACTTGCTATTACAAATTGTCGTCTTACCATAGCTACTTACAAATTTACTCCTACAAACTGGCCCTTATGTCACACAAAGCTGTCCCTCACTTAACACAGAAGTATCCTCCCTCAGAACACACAGATGTATCCCTCAACTCACACAGAAGTGTCCTCTGTGTCACATAAAGGTGTCCCTCACCGAACACAGAAGTGTCCCTCATGGAATACAAATGTATACCGCAAGTCTAAACGGCTAAACCGCAAGTCATACAGAAGTGTCCCTCACTTAACACATATGTGTTACTCAAGTCAAACAGAAGTGTCCCTCACCTAACACAGAAGTGTCCCTCATAGAAGACAAATGTATCTCTAAAATCAGACAGATGTGTCCCCCATATTACACAACTTGTCGAATTGTCCTAACAACTTTCCCACTTGCTTGTACAACTTGTCGAATTGCCCCGCCAACTTACCCACTGGCCCTTTCAATTTGACCACTGTTCTCACAACTTGTTGAAATGCCATAACAACTTACCCATTGACCCTATCAAATTGTCCACTGAACCTGACAACAAGGCCACTTGCACTCATAACTTGCCCACTTACTATCAAAAATTGTCGTCTTACCATATCAACTTGCACACTTACTCCTACATATTGCCCCTTCTGTCACACAAAGTGTCCTTCATAGCACACACATGTATCCCTCAAGTCATACAGAAGTGTCCCTTATGTCACACAAAGGTCCGAAAAAATGAATATTACATAATATAGTATTATAAAATAATAATATTACTACGAACAACTCTACTACTATTACTGTACAACCACGCAAACACTAGAAATATTCTATAAATGCATTAGAACCTACCCACCCCAATCAGTGACATCCTACCCAGAGCAGAGTTTGATACCTCATGACTGAGACGCCCCAACATTTAGACCTAACAACTATAGCACCTCAACACCACTGGCCCTATCTGCGCACCATCGTAATCATAATTCTACATATGTATGATGATGATGTTTCTACAGATACTAAACCATACCCCACCCCTCTTAAGTCATTGAGGCCACGCCTTTTTTATATATACATATGTTGTGCGACCGTCCATCTTACATCCCGAGCGGTTGCTGTTTAAAACCATTATAACGTCACTACTACACCACTCCTCATTTAAATGTTTGTCTATAAATGTTTTCCCTATATTAAAATTATGATATACCTTCTTTTTGAATGTTTTATGTTGTACCCCCCCCCCCACCCCTACATCTAGAGGGGGTCACTTGACCATACCCATCCACTCTTGACCATAGTCCACTTTAAAAAAATCAATACTAGGAGTTATCACCCCTTTGTGGAGGAGGATTAATAAGATCTAAAAATGGATTGCCGTTTGTGGAGTAAAATCGATAAATAGTTGATTTATATAGACCACCACCTCCACAAAAAACCGGCATCTTTCTGATTTACTACATTACTAATGTGTCCCATTATGTCACAGCAAAATGCATACAGAAGATGGGTATCATTCGTTAAGTTATTTGGTTATTATATTACCTTTTTGTTTAAATTTATTTAAACACTGACAGAATGCATATGAACTCATTGTTTCATATATCTTTCTTTAACGTTGCCTACATATTTGCTACTATAATATTGTCTTTTTATTCTATCCCATCAGTTTGTTTCAGAATTTTGCTTTGGATTCATATGTTAAACATAATAGAATTGTGTGTATATACTTTAAAGTTCTAAAAAGATTAATTATAATTGTATATCTTTAAATTTTCCTCTTGCGTTGACCATAATGTCAAGTGAGTTCTCATGATGAATTCCACTGCCTTTTTGGAGTTTCTTTTCACTTCTGTATGGTCTGGAGTTTAATGTTGATTCAGTGGGCCCGTAGTTTTTCTTAGCTAGCTATGGAGATGACAACCCTGCAGAACATATTCAGCAGATTGCTTAGTCCACACGTGCATTGTGATGAGACCACAGAAAAAAATGTCACGTGATGGAATAGTCATATTGTTGTCTAAAGAAGCAGTCACAAGCACCGAATCCCAGAATGATAACAGCAACATTTAGAATTACACAAACAAGGAAGTAAACATGAACGTGACCTAGTATTACGCACTACCAAATGACAGCTGTGAAATAGTTCAGGAGGAATTTTAAGACAATTACAGCAGAGATGAATATTATAGAGATGACATGGAGCGAACTGCAGGAAATAGCACAGGACTGGGGACAGCAGCTTGGCATGGGTTGCTTGAGGGTCTAATCTTCAATAAGGAATAAATAGCACAAGAACAGTGTATATAATAGATCATAGTGAAACTAGAAAGTCCTTTCTCTGGAATCCACGGAGCAAAAGAAATAAAGGGAGACCCAAGGCATGTGGAGAAGAGGTTACAGACAGAATTGATTAATATGGGGAGAACATGGTGAGATGCTGCAAGAGACAGCAACGGTCAGATGGCTTGGCGTAAGATCCATTTGGAAATTAAAAGAAA
Organism: Cepaea hortensis; assembly: GCA_963921405.1. Taxonomy (NCBI): domain Eukaryota; kingdom Metazoa; phylum Mollusca; class Gastropoda; order Stylommatophora; family Helicidae; genus Cepaea; species Cepaea hortensis. Next base: position 54,764,053 of record OY992894.1, read on the forward strand.
GGCAGATGAAGAAGAAAGATATTTTTGGCTTCTAAAGTTCCATTATACCTTCAGGGGGAACAGTTGAAGACAGTCAGCCTTTCAAGTGGAAGCAGTCTTGATTCATTGATTGGAAATCATCAAATCGATATAGTGACAGCAAAATTAGCATTTCAAGTGGAAGCTGCGTTTGATAAACTGAATTACTGAATCATTCACTTTGAATGTTTGAACTTCAACCACTGAAGTCCCACAGTGACTGCAGTCTTTCAAGTGGAAGCGGCACTTGATTGATTACACTTTAACTCGTCCCACAGTGACTGCAATCAGTCTTTCAAGTGGAAACGACACTTGATTGATTAAACTTTAATTAAAATTTCACAGTGAATGGACTCTTGTCTCACAAAAAAGTTACGCAACACTGAAAATCCGTTAAAAAGCTGTTTAAAAAAGCTTTAAAAAAACATGAATCGATTATCTGTCACTTACTAACGTAATTTTGCAATATGAATGGTACCGAAACGCACAATGACTCCACGTTTTCATAATGCTAAACACAAATGAAAAGCTGATGTAGAAGACGCACAGATCAAACCATCGAGCACAGAACACTCTAGTAGCTGACGTCCACGGTCACGCAAAAACTGCTCACTGTTTATAGGTTCGAAACAAAAATACTTTGGCGAGGCGACCAAAGAGGGCTGGCCCTGGACTGGCGACCCCGTCCCGTAGAAAACCCTTGCTGCACAATCCAACCAAAATACGAATATGTCTAAAGGAAAATAAAACAAAAAACTCAACCAGATAAAATTAAAAGAGGCTTTTCTTCTAGAAGATGTATGAAACAATGCGGAGAAAAATGCGCCAAACCTGCTTTCATCTAGAAAAATCTCCTGAATTGACGCATAGACTAGAATGTTAGAACTATGTAGGAATTGGAAAAGATAGCACACCTGGTAGGGAAGATAATATATTATAAGAATAATGTTTTGGGATTGTGCAATGCAAGATGGAATGGAGCAGGCCAACAGCTTCTAAACACATGCGAGACAGGAAATGTCCCTCATAGAAACGAAGTGGTCCTATTGCTATGTTAAGTTAAGAGACATAGAAATCGTTAATAGAATGGTAAGTAGCGAGTTCTAGAGTAATAATAGTAACAATGAGCGCCCCCCCCCCCCTCCAAAAAAAAAACAAAAAACAAAAACAAAAAACAAAACAAAAAAACAAACAAACAAACAAAGTTAACATTAATGTTAACTGATAATGTTAAATTGATACGCAACAATAAACTTAAACGAATTAGGTAAGAAATAATGTTACATGAAACTTCAATGTGCGAGCGAGTTAACTCATTTGGTATTTAATGTAAGTTGCAGGATCAAATCCTTAGCACTTCGGATCACTGTGAGAAAACTCGGAACTAATGTCACTTTTATAATATTTAAAGACGAAATCCTCGATACTCGAGACAACAGTCCAAGAGGAGCTCTGAAAACGCTGTAGTTGGTATTCCCCAAAGTGGAACAGATATAAATAGAAGTTAGAGAACAATTTATGGTAAAGTTAATAGACAAGGAATTTCACCTTCCCAAAACCCCATTACTGGTAATTATATTTTGGAAACGCCCCCCCCCCCCCTGTTTTTCTTCTTCTGGTATTTATATGTATATTATGTATAATTACACTAGTAAATTCACACCCAAGTAGAAATTAGAAAGAATTATCATTAAATAAATTTAACACAAATCTGTATCTTATGTTTCAAATATAAATAATATCGATGTCATGATGGTGGTATGATGATGATATCTTCTTCTTCTTTTCGTTCATCCGGAGTGTTTTTTCAGATGTCATTGCGGTGTGTTTGTTATGCGCCCTTGGGCCGAAACCCGTAGGCCAACACATCGACTTTAGCGTGCTTTTTTGACCAGGTAGCATACCTGGGAGACTCTCACTTTTGTGGTGCCATCTACAACCATGCTGGCCAAGGTTGAACGGTCGAAGACAACGGTCATCCCTCAAAGGAAGGCAGGGACAGTCCATAGCATTTTCCGCCATCCAAGGTTGCTTCCATAGTTGCAGGGCCGACACATAACGCCCTGGATCTGGGCTCACCGAGGGAAATCGTCACGTCCTGCTCATGGCTGCTTTGAATCCTCACTTCTATATATTGGTCATTTCGTTTTCCCCGGGCCATTCCCGCACAAACCAGACATGTTCGCAGACGGCATCCACTCAGCGAGTTTTCGGACATGTGCTTGTCGTTGCGCCCATCAGAGCTGTTCCAGGCACGACAGACATTCGGAAACTACCTAGTCAGAGCTGTTCCGAACAAGAGCGGCATTCGGAAACTAGGTAGTCAGAGCTGTTCCTAACACGAGAGACATTCGGGCGAGACATTTCACTCGGACGTAATTGCGTAGTGTCAATTTTTAGTTTGCCACCCGTAGGCCGACACTTCCGACTTCTGGCGGGCATTTTTTAGTGAGGTTAGCCTTCCTCCGGTTTCGAGACACGTTAGACTGTTGTAATGTCACCCACATCTCAGCTGGTCAAGATAGAACGATCAACGATATCGCGGACGGCCCTCAAGGGAAGGCAGGGGCAGACCATGGGCATCATCTCACTATCCGAGGAGGCTTCCATAATTGCAGAGCCGGCACATATTGCTCTGAGACTGGGCTCACCCAAGGAGTTTCCACGTCCTGCTCATGGCTGCTTTTGTTCCTCACTTCCATGTGTTGAGCATCCCGCTTGCCACTGATCGCTCGAGCACACACCAGGAGCGGTCAGATTGCGGGCGACATCCACTCGGTAAGCTTTTGCTTGTGACTTCAACCCACGCAATAGGTTCGCTCGCCGTGCGTTCCATTTTGCGTTGAGACGTTCTTCCACTTATATCTACACTCTCTATGAGTTAGATACAGAGTTTCCGTAACCATGCCCTTCGACTGGGGCACTTTTCTGTCTTTTTTGTACTCGCTCACGAGGTAGGCTACATGTGCTGCCGGCTCAGCACCTTACCTTCGTGCAGCAGCGAACGGGAAACGGTCAGGCCCTCTCATCCGGGAATCCCTCATATCCCCCAGCTGAGAGCCTTTGAACATGTATTAGACCTGAGCATGTAGCTTGCTCAGTATCACGTTTCTATTTTCCGGTAGACGGGTATCGGCCTGGCTCTCAGATCCGAGGGTTTGTGGCTTAGAGGCGTTCAGCCACAGCCCTCGACAGGGAGCCCTATGAGTTTTGTCCGAACCAAGAAATTCTGCCTTCGTGCACCTGATTTAAATTTTGACTGCTATCCTCAGTCTATACCTGCAGAGCAGCAGGTTGTGTCTCTCTTAGTCTGGTCCCTATCCCATAAGCTGTCCGATATGTAATTTTTCACCCATCGGCAAGCAAATGGGGTCGATGGGACACGCAAGCTCCCCCACCACGTCAAGGTGGAGACACATCGGGGGAGCCATCGACATTTGATAGGGCAGACATTTGAAAGATGCGTCGCCGGCACGTAAGGCCATGCGATCAGCACAAAGTTATCCAGAGTCACCAGTGGGAACGCCGCGCCCCGCGAAGGGCAACGACGATTGGTTTTGAACTAATAAAAGCGCTCTTTCCGCGAGAGTCGGAGCTTGGTAAGCATGTATTAGCTCTAGAATTGCCACAGTTATCCAAGTAGGATCGTGTCATCTAAGGAACCTCGACTGATTTAATGAGCCATTCGCGGTTTCACCGTGAGACAGTGTGAACTTAGACATGCATGGCTTAATCTTTGAGACAAGCATATGACTACTGGCAGGATCAACCAGATATCTATCGGACAGACGGACTATTCACGCACACGCAAGCCAAGAGTAGCATCGCTAAAGCGCGCCCTCCCGGTACAAGGTGATACATGCAAAACCACTGGACGCCTACCGACGAGCTTTCAAGCTACGCCGGCAGGACTAACCGGAAAAAAAAGCTATACCAGCTTACTGACTGCAGGCCCACTACTCATCGAGAGAGAGTGGGCGCTTATCGAGACTTTGTCGAACGGTCGTACAAATTTTGCTCTTTTGCCCGCTCAAACCACGACCCTGGCTGCACGATGCGGTTACATTCTTGAAACGCCTGCCTCGCTAACTCACGTTGGCTGGGAAGATCCCATTTTGGTGCACCTCACACAGCCATCCGAGACAACGAACGCTAGACGCGGAACTGATCTAGCGAACCAGACCAGCCCCACTGATGATGATATGATGAGAGTTATCAGATCAGTCAATAGATGGATTGTCTGGGATGAGAGGATGATGTCTGATTTAATCAACTTAATTTCTCTCACTGGACTCACTAGACTCACTAGTGACTGAACCTAACCTGAATAGAAAAGTAGCACGTAGACAGATGACAAGCTAAGGATCTGTCCCGTGTTTCCGATTGGATAATTCTGTCTCAGCGAGTTCATCCGCTAGATCTATGTTTTCAGAGGCGGCACTGTTCTGTCCTTTGAGAACTGTTCATAAAAATGACACTTAAGTGTTTACAGTTATCAATGCATAATTTAATGTATTATATTCTTCATCCTCGTACACCTTCAGACTGCAAAATGAATATATCCAATAAAAGCAACAGTCAATTTGATCTTGTTGATCTGTCTATAGTCTGTCTTCAAATGGAGAGGTGATAAGTATTGATTTCACAAAAGGAACATGATATGCAGCATTTAGTAAATGCTGTTAATGTATACAGTAAACAACTAGAGTGTGAATTAGATTGTAAGAAACAGAGATTATAGTCATCACCGAGAAAAAAAGAAATAAAGCAGCCACTGGGGAAATTATTAAACAAGTGAACCGATACAACTATCTCGGAACAGTCATAACACCTGGTGGAAGGTGCCTTGTAGAGATTAGAGCAAGATTCGCTATGATGCTTGCGGCTGGGACAAAATTCACATCGCAAACGGTAAAACCAATGCACCAGGTACTGACAAGAAAAATAGACACTGCAAGCTACGGATTGTAACCTGGAACATAAGAACCATGTGTCCGGGACTTCCCACTGATCTGATAAATATTGACAATGTGAGAAAAACGGCTGTGTTTGATGCCGAACTCAATCGCCTTAGCATTGATATTGCTGACCTGCAGGATACTCACCTCTCTGAGGAAGGGTCACTCAGGGAAATATATTACACCGTTTTGTTCGGAATGGTACGGGACAGGAAGCAAACAGACAACATGGGGTGGGCTTTGCAGTGAAGAATTCACTACTGGGAGGTATTGAAAGATTATTATCTCTGTGTCTGGCAACTTCTTGTGGTGTTGCCACCATTATCACTGCATATGCACCGACACTCATTCCTCTGACTGTGTGAAGGATTCCTTCCACGAAGAGTTAAACTCTGTGATCAAGGCGGTACCAAATTCTGACTACATTTATATGCTCGGTGATGTCAATGCTCGTTTGCATATAGACTCGAGTTTATGGCCAGTGTGTCTTAGAAAATACACAATCAGTGACACGAATGTAAATGGACTAAGGCTGCTCGAGCATTACATCGGAAACGACCCATGTATTACAAACTCCTTTTTTAAAACAAAAGAGCGACATAAAATCACATGGAAACGCCTAAGATTGGCACCAGCTTGACTTCATCATCATACGGAGATATTTGAATCAATCATCATTAACTCGAAGTTACCACAGTGCTGATTGTGATACTGATCATTCCTTGGTTGTTGCAAGGGTTGGATTGAGATCAAAGATAATCTACCCAGCATAACATAAATCTATCCCCAGGATTAATATTGTCTACACCAAAGATCCTGATGGTGATCGAGTGAGAGAGGAAAACATGACCGCCCACACTTATCGGTATTTTGAGTTCCAACAGCAAATTGAATACGCTCTCACTGAAAATTTTATCATAAAATTGTATGGCAAGTGAAAAGTGGGTTGTGAGGAAACACTTTACAAAATAGCGGCAGGGGTTTATGGCACTGTGGATCATACGACGCAATACTAGTTCGCGGCAAACAGAAAGACGCTGCAGCCTGTGACTGATAAAAAGAAGATAGTTCTCTTAAGAAACAAAGAAAGAACAACGCGAAACACTCTCAGTGAGCTGAAATAAACTAGGAAGGATGGACAAAAAGCAGCCAGGCAGTAAGCGAACGACTATTGCATCAAGTTATGCAAGTGCATTCAACATACTAATGATAAGGGAAACAACAGAAACATGATTGAAGAGATAAAGAAGGTCTGCGGTCCAATAATTAAAGAAGTGCACCAATGAAAATCTTAACTGGAGACATCATCACTGATAAGAAACAGTTGATGGGTCGAGCATTATTTGGAGCTTTACTCGAGCGAAACCAAACTGGTGGATAGCGTCATAAAGGCTCTGCCAACCCTTGACCACCTGGACACTCTTCCCATAACATCAGTTAAGTGTGCTGCTATTAATGAACTTGCATCTGGCAAGGCAACAAGTAAGGGTGGAATTCTAATAGAGGTTATCAGGAATGGGCAAGACACACTCACTCTACATACCCACCAGCTAATAGAGCTGTGCTGGCGAGAAAGACATGTCTCAAGGATTTCATATTCAAGTATCATAAAACTCTATAACAAGAACAAGAGGGATCGGAGCGACTGTAACAACTATAAGGGTATCTCACTTCCATGTATCGTTGGGAAAATATTTGCCAATATTGTTCTGTGCAGACTTCAAGTCCTGGGAGATCAAGTCTATCCCGAATCACAGTGTGGCTTTCGACGGAACCAGTCTACCATTGATATGATATTCTCATTGCTACAAATGCCCCCCCCCCCAAAAAAAAAAAAAAATGCCTTCAACAGAATCAACTACTGTTTATTACCTTCATTGATTTCACAAAGGAATTTGATTTGGTCAGTCGTGAGGATATGTGAGAATATGGCCGACAGATCCGACTTCTGCGGGCATTTGTTGACCGGGTTACCTTCCCGGGTGATAATATACATGAAAGTATGGAGAAAGAACAAAGTGCCTTTATTAGAATAAAGTACGAACAGCAACAGTCTGAAGAAAGGGAAGTCACCACGTTGTGACGGCATACAAGCAGCACTAACCAAGCAGTAGGAGAAGCCAGCATACATCTCTACCATGCACTACGTGTACATATCTATAATAGAGCTATTTGACACAAAGCTAGGAAGAGAATAATCTACAGTTCTCTACCAAAGAGAGGAAATTTAAGACCACGCACCGATTATAACAGTGGTTCTCAACCGGTGGGGAATCCCCCCCCCCCCCCAGGGCTAATTTTAGGGTTTCCATGGGGGGGGGGGGCGAAATTAAGATTATTTCAAAATCGTGTTAATACAAGAACCGATTACTTGATATTGTTTTTCCCTTCATACTGTACAGTTTTGTACGTCTCATCCTTCTAAAATTCAATTTATAAAGTAAGTAGACCCACAAATCATGTTTTATGTGGACGTCTAGATTTGTTTGAGTATGTGCTATTAAATTTAGCTTCCTTTATTATGTATACTGTGTAGGGGCAGGGGCAGAATTTTTAGGTAGGAAATACGAAACGGGGGAGTCGAGTTGAGTCAAGAACCGACATCACTGCACTCAGGACATTCCCATAGAGCTAGCGAAGAGTCATACTACTAATCGTTCCCACCGCTATCTGATTAAATGTTCTCCTGGTCTTCCCTCTCAGTTTTGAGATTCTTCCAGAACCCCTGCCGATCCCCCGCAATCTTATTCTTTCCACATATGGGTTCTCATTCTGTTCCTCCGCCTTCTCCACCTGGTCCCACAAGCGCACGACCACCTCCCCCTTGTCCATAGACAAGATACCACCAAGAGGTGCAGTCCCTGCTAGCCTATCCGCCTGTTCATTCCCCCGTACACCCGCATGGCCAGGACAAAATATCCATACAATTCTCACAATCTGTGGCCTCTGAAGCGACGAGAGCCATTCCACACGAAACATTCCTTTCTCCACCTTGCTAAGCATATTCTTTGAATCCGTAATGAACACAACGTGTGTTGCAGTAGTCTCCTCCAGCCACCGGAAAGGGGGAATGACGTTCTAAAAATATGGTGAAGGGAGGCACGGGCCAAATTTTTAGGTAGGAAATACGATAGGGGGGGGGGGATGATGTTCTGAAAATATGGTGAAGGGGCCAAAAAAGGTTGAGAACCACTGGATTATAAAGTACCGAAGCATCACACTAATACTAATACGTCATGCTAGCAAAATCAAAATCCTCCTGCGAACATCATGAAGAGGGTTGAAAGTAAATTAGAATGTGAACTACATGAAGTACAGATAAGCATGTTTCAGACAGAGAAGAGGAACCAGGGACCTTATCTTTGGGAAATGAGGAGACTACAATGCAGATCATTACACTTACTTTAAATACTATAACATGACCTTTGACAGATATAAGAAATCGTGGAACATCTTGAGTGATATGGCGTTTTCAGCACATTTTCACAACTTAATTGAATAATTATGTTATGATCAACAAGTAGCTGATTTAACATCAAAATGGTTGGAGATGTAAAAGGGAGTGAGACAGGGCTGCATTCTCTCTGCTTATAGTCTTAGTCGTTTAGTCATTGGATCAACATCACAGCACACGGTTTAACCCATGAGTGCTCCGTTTTCCTCCTAACTTAAACCTGAGTCTGGAGAAACTCAGCTCAATGCACGAACTCCGTTGCATCGGCGAGGATCCTGAAATACTTTGGGTAGATTTTTAACTCGAAATTTTGCCCGGGCAGCGCCGTTAGGCTACTCTTATTCGATTTACAACTGCCAAGGGATTTTTTATGTGCGCAACAATACACACGGGCGTCCGATCTCACTACCCAGAGACCGGGGAAAATTTTATTACTGGAAGTCCAGGTTGATTTTTTAAATAAATCCCGGTCCTCACCGGGGCCTGAACCCGGGACCTCCAGCACTCGAGGCGGACACCATACCTCGAGACCACTCAGCCCCCCCCCCCCTCTCTGCATACCTACTCAACAAAGTCGCAGAAAATGAAACGAGAAATGTCAAAAATGACCAGATCAGAATCAATTGTGATCCATTCGTTATTGGTGAAAATCCAGTTCCAGAACCTATATATGCAGATGACACAAACCTCCTCTGAAATAGTGCTAATGATTAAAAGAGCTGATTCTGTCTGCCAAGAGACAATAATGAAAATCGAAATCTTTTTCTGAACTTTAGCAAAACAACAATACTGCATACGGACAAAACTACATAGCAACTGAAACTAAAGGTAGCAACAAACAATGAAAACATTGAACGAGTCACGTACTTTATATATATCTTGGATCAATAATGAACAACAAAGGAGGTTACACACATGCTGGATACAGTAATGCAACAGTATTAAGAACCTGTGGCACAACTCCAGCAGGCAAGATACAGTAACATGTTTGAGAACATGCATCTTACAGGTGGCATCATACGGATGCGAGTCATATACCATTTCGCAATCCATCCATCCATCATGTGCCATGCCGATAAGCGTGGGAGGTCATGTTTTGCCATCTCACTCGATCACCAGAGTCATGGTTCAGCTCCGTGTTCTTGTCTCGATAATGTCATGTGGCCAATCCATCCATGTATTTAATTCTTGGTCTTCCCTTTGGTGTCTTTCTTTTTAATAAGGCTAAACTAACTCACAAAATCCTATTTCAAAATGCCCCAAGCTACCTTTGGCCATTGTTTAAATATAACGCAAGACATAGTGAACAACTAAATATACTTCATGTCTCTAAACCTAGGATAGATTTATATAAAACAAGCTTAGCATACTCTGCCACTCAGTTGTGGAATAATGATAATCTTCCACAAAAAATCAAAGACACCACCAATCATTATACATACAGTCGCAACCTGTTTGAACACTACCTCAGAACAGACTACATGCCCCCTTAAAAAAAAAAAAACAGCAACAAAGACAATAATTATGGTAAATTATCTCGAACGACAACTAGCCAAAAAAAAAAAAAAAAAAAAAACATTCCCATATGTGTGACACGTTACACCCGCCTTGGGTATTTATGATGCCCATGTTAAACATTGCCTCAACGAGTCATGTATTATTGATTATTTTTCATGCGTTTTAATGCTTATTGTTCTTTTGTTGTCAAAGAATTGCTTCATAAGAGATGTTGAATGAAAGAATGTATGAGAGGAAGTAGAGAAGAAGGGCAAAATGTCAGACGGGCCTGCGTGCCCAATTCTTAACCCTTTGAAAATAAAGATTTTCGTTCGTTCGTTCGTTCGTTCGTTCTTTCGTTCGTTCGTTCGTTCGTTCGTTCGTTCTCTTCCCTTCGATATTGCCAGTTGTCACCAAGTTCTCCAATTCATTTCTTCTCATAACATGTCCAAAACATTTTGACTATCTGCGTCTAATGTCTCTGATCATTGTACGATTTTCATTTGTTTCTTGTAGGACTTGTTCATTGGTTTTTCTGTCTGTCCATGGTATTCTTTGCATCTTCCTCAGAAACCACATTTTCACAGCCATCAGCTGTTTTTCAGCTTGTCTGCTCATTGTCCACGCTTGACATCCATATAAAAGCATAGGTTCTATGTAGCACTTCAACACTCTTTTTCTCGTTTCAATTGATATCTTTTTATTGGTCAGTATGTTTTTCATCTTGCAAAAGGCTACCTTCGCCATGGCAATTCTTGTTCTAATATCTTCAAGGCATCTCCCATAAGATGTTATGACTGTTTCGAGATAACTGTACCGGTTCACTTGTTTAAGAATATTCCCATTTACTTGTATACTACATTGTTGTATTTCTTCCTTCCTAGTGACGACCATAATCTGTGTCTTCTTACAATTCAATTCTAACCCCAGTTGTTCACTGTGTGCAACAACCGCATCTACTATATTTTCAGGTTCTGTTCATTGTCTGCAATCAAGACTCCAATCGCAATCACTAAACAAGAAAATTTGGGGCGTTGGAGCTCAAATGTTACAGGCAAATTCTTAGACTATCGTGGACCGAGAAGTAGAACATATTGACATTGTATAAGACCTGAACACAGAAGAAAACTGGATCATAAACAGCATCGTGTGTCGGAAACTAAAATAAATACGCTGACCATATTAAACAGTACAGTGGCTTGGGGAGGACAGTGGCTATGGGAGGACGGTGGCTTGGGGAGGACGGTGGCTTGGGAAGGACGGTCGCTTGGGGAGGACAGTGGCTTGGGGATGACAGTGGCTTGGGGAGGACAGTGGCTTGGGGAGGACGGTGGCTTGGGGAGGACGGTGGCTTGGGGAGGACAGTGGCTTGGGGAGGACTGTGATGGGAGGCGTGAATGGCGGAGACAGGAGCAGTTGTTGATCAGCACGAAGATGAGCAGATGACAGTACAGTGGCTTGGGGAGGACGGTGGTTGGGGAGGACGGTGATGGGAGGCGTGAATCTCGGAGACAGGAGCAGGTGTTGATCAGCACGAAGATGGACACATGACAGTTGCAGACACCTTGGGCATGAGGGTGGACGAGGCGAGAACAATGGCAAATGATAGAGAGTTTTTTCTGCGCATCGTGATGACGAGAGCGACGTTCTGCTCTGGACCAGCTACTTGAGCTAGTCTGCTCTTAATATCTTTCACGCATCTTCCGTCTGCGGTTATGTGGGTTCCCAAATATTTGAATTTATTGACTAAGAGTACTGGCGAATATGAGAAAGACCATCATGGTCTCATACACGTTGAAAAGAAACTCTCAGGCTCACCTCCAAGTATGACTTGAAGTAATCGGGCACCGCACAGCAATTTACCAAACATAGCTCTAGGAACCGAGTATCCACTGGTATAGGTGGACAGTTTTGCAACTGAGCATGATAACCATTTGTCCTGATAATAGGAAATTGCTGCGCGAGGCAGAGGTAACGTATCCTTGGGTAGATGTTGAAGCAGAGAGGGAAGAACTACATTTGATTCACAAGTCAAAGCATGGGATCTTCTTCTTCTTTCGTTCGCTTGAAATATGTCTATAACTGCAACGTTGTCTCTTGTATGAATAACTGTCTTTTTTTTTTTTTTAGTTCACTCAGCGGTCCATAGAGTTTATCTTACACTGTTGTCTCTCTAGGCTAGAAGGTTTGCCTAGATATGTTATATTTTGGGCAGTCCAGGAGTATGTGCTCTGCTGTCTGCGACGCCAATCCACATGTGCACATGGCTGATTCACCCATCTTGAATTTTGTATACACGTGGTTGCGTAATCCATTGTGTCCTGTTCTGAGGCGCAGAATAATGACTTGTTCAAGTCTCTCCATAACGTGGTAGTCGGCTTGAGCAGGTTTTGGTGGCTTTCAGACAGATGTGATCATTCTTTCTTTTGGTGGTTTGTAATGGGCACATCAGGCTGTTCTTATTTTGCTCCTTCCTTAGAAAATCGATCAGCTATGTCGTTTCCGGGTACTCCACAGTGGGATGGTATCTACTGCATGGTGACCTTATGCTGACTGCTAAGTTCAGAAAGTAGTGTCCTTAGTACTGGCAATTTCCCAGATAGGAGCGCCTCAAGTACTGATTTTGCACCTGTTAATAGCACCACTGGCTGTGTACCACGGCTGGTATTTAGTAATTTCTCTGCTGCTATCTTGATTGCCTCAATTTGAGCATCATAGTTATGGCAGTACTTTCCTGTTGGTACTCTGACCGTGTCCCTAGTATTATTTGAGTATTCTGTGTACACTCCCGCTCCTCCATTTCGAACAGCATTTTGAGCTGACCCATCTGTGTAGACTCGGATCAAGAGGTCCTGTGGGTATTCTTCATCAAGGAAGCTGAGAGTGGCTGTTCTGCCCTGTACACTGTTCTGTTCTTCCTTGTCAAATATTCCTCTAACTTTTGTCAGGATTTGTAGTGATAGTCTATGTTCATCTTTCCATGGAGTTCGCTCTGGAATAATTGTTAGGGGGATACCAACTGTGGGAAGATCGATGGTTTCTCTGCAGAGTCGTTTGACCTGGTGGATAAAACTACTTCTTTTCAACCTCCCCATAGCTAGGTTTTCAAATCTGTTCTTCATAGGGTGGCCTGGCGAGCTGGGGAACTTTTCTGCTTGTATTAGCGTTTTCGTATCTATGCTCTCTCTCTCTCTCTCTCTCTCTCTCTCTCTCTCTGTCTCTCTCTCTCTCTCTCTCTCTCTCTCTCTCAGTGCTTGTGTCCTCCCCATCTTAACCATTTCCACTATAGGGGTTGATCTCATCCCTCTTTTGGTGACTCTAAGGGCCTAATTTTACACCTTGTCCAGCTCTTGTCGTGTGGTTTTTGATGCTGAACCACAGCGTATTCCAGGTGTGGTCGTACGCTCTGTTGATAAACTTTGCTAAGTATTTTTTCACTTGCTCCCCATGTGTTTCCACTTAGCTTTCTCAGGATGGCTATTTTCCTTCTGGCTTTTGCTACTGCTTTGTTGATGTGCTTTCTTCATGTCAGCCTGCCATCAAATATTACTTCAAAGTATATTGGTTCTTTATCTTCTCATAGGGGTGGTCCATTTATCTGGATGATCCCTGTCTTTTGTTTTGGAGAGAGGGTAAATAGGGTGGTGCTGCACTTGCCAGTGTTTATACTGACACATCATCTATTTGCCCATGCAACAAATGCATCTACAGATCTTTGTAGCGATCTGGTGGCCACTGATGCATGTTCATTTGTGCTCCATAGAAGCAGTTCATCAGCGTACATTGCCGCTTTAATTCCGCGCGGTAGATAAGCAACAAGATCATTGATGAAGATTAGAAAAAGTGTGGGGGACAAGACTCCGCCCTGGGAAACACCGTGACGCAGTTGTACTTTCTTGCTCTTGAGTCCGTCTATCTGTTCTCGCGCTCTTCTGTTGTGCAAGTATGCTTTCACCCATTTGTACATTCTTCCATTGACTTTCCAGTTTCTCAGTTTCTTCATCAAACCTTCTTTCCAGACTTTGTCAAAGGCTTTCTTCAGATCTGTCCATGCCACAAGCACCAGCTTCTTTTCTTGTAATGTATCCTCAATTTCTTGAGAGAGGTAGATTGTCTGATCTTCCGTAGAGTAGCACTGCCTAAAGCCAGCCTGCTGTGGCACAAGGATGTTTTCACTTTCAATGTACCACTACAGTCTGTGCTTGATGAAGCGCTTCATTGTTTTGCAGTGACAGCTGGTGAGGCTAACTGGTCTGTAGCTGGAGACAATGGAACTATCTTTCCCTGATTTTAGGAGGGGTATCATGATTGCTTTAAAAGAACGGAAACATACGAATACCTGGGTACATTCTTCAATCGCTCCAACATAATAAGGGAAGAAATACAAGCTAGAATCAACTCTGGAAATAAGATATACTGTTAGTTAGTTAGTTAGTCGACAGATCATCCTCATTGCACATCGAACCATTCAGTCCATAAGTGCTCGGATCCCCTCCTCAGCAAATCCCGCAGCGTGTGTGTAGCGGCTAACGACGCCAGTTCTGTGTTGGTTTATCAATCTTCTTTGGCTTCCTGAGTAGTGTTCTTGTTTGGTCACCCCTCTTTTAATTTGCTGCTCTAGCAGTCTGGCCATTGTTGTAGATTCACAGTCATCACTTGGTTCTTGCAAAAGTCTTACTTCTCGTAGAGCATTCAGAATGTCAGCCTGGTCCATGGCGCGTCCGCCCTCCACAGTAGCCTCACCTGCGAGCTTGTCAGCCCGCTCATATCCTTGTACTCCCGCATGCCCTGGCACGAAGATGAAACTAATCTTTGCCAGTCGAGACCGCTCCAGAAGCAGCAACCATTCTCTTCGGGTCGACCCCTCCTCTATCCTCTTGATCATGTTCATTGAGTCGCTAAGGAAACAAGCCCTAGTGAATGTCTGTGTCTCGAGCCATGTTATTGCTTTACTTACTGCCATGACTTCCATGGTCAGGCTACTCGTGGTTTCAGTGAAAGCACCAGAGTCCTCCTTAACAATTCTCCCTCCGGCCCGAGCTGTAAAGGCCCATGAGCTTCTCATATGTCGGACGACCGACCCATCTATGTAGATGACCGCGTCACTGTCTAGCGAATTATCAAAAATCAACGCTTGTACTTCAGCCTCCACAGCAGCCGGATTTTCTTGCCTGCATTTCCTATCTAGTTGGATGCAAACTGAAAAGGGTGTGCAGAAGTCTGTTGGCACTTGCACCCACTCCTCGCCAGGTTCTAAGTCCTCAAGTGAACACACCTGTTGAAGAATGTCTTCGGCTTGACCCATCCACGACCGTCCTCTTTTTAACCTGCTGCCCTTCACCTTCCTAATTTCACTATGCAGTGGATGTTGTGTGTTTGCGTTAACTCTGAGGTAGGCGCGTGCCCTGCAAACTTGTATTCTCTCTTCAATGGTTGGAAAATCAAGAAGGTAGCGCATCGCCCTGCATGCTGTATCTCTTGTACATCCAATAATAATGCGCATAGCTTCATTCTGTATCCTTTCCATCCTTTCTATCTGCTTATGGCTGAGAGTCAGGATTGCCATTGCATACTCCAAAACAGACATGACCAGCCCCTCGTACAGAAGACATAGATGGCGCTGCTCACAGTTTGCTGCCGCCATCACCCGCATCGCAGCCATACCCCGCTTGGCCTTTGTTATCACCTGGTCTATGTGCACATTATAAGCAAGGCTTCGATCAAACCGTATCCCTAGGTAATTCATTGCCTGCGTTCTTTCCACCGTCTCCGAACACAGCATTACAGTTGGTGTTGGAGTGTTGACAATATGATTATTCAACGAGAACCAAGTCACTGTTGCCTTTGTTGGGTTGACCATTGCCCCAGCTTCATCACACCAAGTACTTATGCGATTGAGTTCGGTTTGTAGTTCCACAGCAACCTGCTCTCTATCCTTACCCTGACGATACACTAAAACATCATCGGCATATGACAATGTCCTGCCAGGTCCAGTGATCTACTTACTCACTGGTGATTCTCACTGTGTAGGCGTTGAACAGTACCGGAGATAATGGTGATCCCTGTGGTAGGCCAGGATATATTGTTGTTGGTTCCGAAGTCCAACTGCCACATCTAAAAACTATTTTCCGTTGGAAGAGGGCTGCAGCGATCCAACTAAGGAGGAATGGACTTACTTTTAGTTCAAGAAGCTGAAACATTAAAAAATCCAATGGTACTCTGTTGTATGCGTCCTCAAGATCAATCGCTGCAGCAAAAGTTTCAATGCCTGAGTGGAAACCTTCATAGATAAGATATACTATGCACTATAACATCTGCTAAAATCAAATGCGCTATCTAGTAACACCAAGATCACAATATACAAAACACTGATTAGACCAGTTGTGCTGTCGCTTAAAAGTCGCTTAGACCAGTTGTGCTGTATGGCTCTGAAACCTGGCGTACAACTAAAGGAGACGAAGCCTTGTTACAAACCTTTGAGAACAAAGTCTTAAGACGCATCTTTGGGCCCATTAGGGATACACAAAGTTTAGAGTGGAGAAGAAGAAGCAACAAAGACAATTTATGATCTGTTTAAGTCCCCGCTAATCACTGATATCATGAAGGCTAATAGACTGCACTGGCTGGGGCATACAGAAAGAATGGAAAATAATAGGGAAACAAAACTCGCTTACACACAAGAAATAAATGACCGTAGACCTCGAGGTAGACCAAGAAGACGGTGGAGAGATAATATACATACAGACCTACAAGCACATGGAATCAGCGACTGGCAAGAGAAGGTCAACCAGAGAGACGAATGGAGACGGCTTGTATCTGCAGCAAAAGAACCCCAATGGCTCGGAATGCTGAAGAATAAGAAGAATCATGATTGCTTCTCTCCAGGCTTGTGGAACACTGCCTAAGGTCCAGCTGATATTTAAGATCTGCAACAGCTTTGCTTTGGCCTCTATTCCTAGGTTCCTGATCATTTCATTGGAGATACCATCAGCTCCTGGTGACTTTCTCATTTTCAGTTTTGATGTGGCTAGCTCCAGTTCACTGACTGTGATAGATTCCCCCAGAACCTCATGTGCTATTTAATTCTGTCCTGTATGTTGCCATTTCTCTCGAATCTCTTGTTGTTTCTCAGGACTAATTTCGATATTGTTATCTTGTGCGAATGAGTCCCCAAAATGGTCAGCTGACTGCTTTCCTGTTAAGATGTTTCCATCTGTATGTAGTGCAATTTTTGAGTTTCTCTTTATGCCCTCATCGATAAGTTGTTTTATTAGCTTCCACAACTTCCTTGTGTCTCTTTCAAAGTTCAATGACTCGGTTTTCTCTTGCCAGCTTTTATGTCTAGCCTGAAGCTTGGCCCTTTGAAATTTGGCGTTTGCGTGCTGATATTTATTGTGGTACCCTTGGTTGGGTTTGGCCTTTGCTTGCTTTCTACACACTTCCACATCATTATGCAACTGCTAGAGGAGACTACTGCAACACACGTTGTGTTCATTACGGATTCAATGAATATGCTTAGCAAGGTGAAGAAAGGAATGTTTCGTGTGGAATGGCGCTCGTCGCTTCAGAGGTCACAGATTGTGAGAATTGTATGGATATTTTGCCCTGGACATGCGGGTGTACGGGGGAATGAACAGGCAGATAGGCTAGCTGGGAATGCACCTCTTGGTGGAATTTTGCCTATGGACAAGGGGGAGGTGGTCGTGCACTTGTGGGACTAGATGAAGGCGGAGGAACAGATTGAGAACCCATATGTGGAAAGAATGAGAGTGCGGGGGATCGGCAGGGGTTCTGGAAGAATCTCAAAACTGAGAGGGAAGACCAGGAGAACATGTAATCAGATATCGGTGGGGACGATTAGTACTATGACTCTTCGCTTGCTGTTGAACGAGGGGACTGAGCACGCATGGGAGTGTCCTGAGTGCAGTGATGTCGGTTCTTGACTCAGCTGAACTATGCAACTGTTCCAGTTCACTAGTTCCCTAGGGTTTATAATGTTTACGGGTTCCTCTTGGTACTGTTTCTCGTGCTGCCTGGAGTATGCATTTCCCAAACTCTTTAACTACTTTATGTCTTTCTCAGTGTTCAGGTTTCTAACCAGTATGCTGGTGCGATGCTTGTACATTGCCTAGTCTGCTTTTTTGTAGTTCCACCTCAAGAGGGTACTGCTTTCACTTCAAGCTCATTTTCTACAGTTAGAAAGACTGGCCGATGGTCACTGCCACCAAGTTGTTTCCCAACAATTCGTGTAATGTTCCACTCCAGGTCTGAAGAATGAAAAGCCAGGTCAGGTGTAGTTATAGTGTGCCATGATCTCGAGTAGAAAGTATGTGGATCGGACGGCTAATTAATCACGATGAATCTATTCTCATCCTGCCAGTCTTCCAGTCTCTCTCTTCTCTGGTCCATGTGATCATAGCCACAGCTCTGCGAGTGGCTGTTGAAATCGCCACACACAATCATTTTTTCTGTTAATGGTGGTGTGTCCAGTGCCCGTGGGCGGTCATTTGGACAGTAGTAATTGATCAGATGTAGGCTGTATTGCCTGTCTTAAGTTTAAGTGTCTGATACTCATCCCCTTCCTAATAAAATTCAATTTGGGAAGCAGTGATATTATTTTTTACAAGGATCAGTATCCCACCCTTTCGCCTGTCCTTTCGGTCAGATCGGTAACACTCGTAGCCTCTGATTTTGAAGGCCGTATTTTCGCTGAGGTGAGTTTCTTGCAAGCAACATACGCTTACTTTTCCTTGGTCCAAGAAGATTTCTAGTTCTATCGTTTTGTTGCTGACTCCCTCCAATTCCAGTGCATTATTTTTAGTTTTTGTTTTGGGGAAGCCAGACGCTCTGTTCTCAGGCACCCTGGCTCGACAGGACATCTCAGAAGGACCTCCAGTAGTTGTGGTTGGATTCTTTCGAGGCATAGGGCCCGGCACTGCACATGACTGGGGGTCCAAAGCAGGGCGAGCACCATAACATTTTTTAGCAGTAGTCGACATATTTCATGGCGTGGCATCCTGTTTTCTATGGTGCGCACCTGGCTGATGAAGATAAACTCTATGGACCGTTGTGTGAACTGAAAAAGACAGTTAAATTCATACAAGAGACAGCATTGCAGTTATAGACATATTTCAAGCGAACGAAAGAAAAAGAGGAAGAACTAGAGCAGATTGTGGTCTTACTCGAGTTTAGGTGTGCAGGCACGCACACACACGTATCTGCGCATGCATGTATTATACGTGCATATCCATCTAGAGCGATCTGGTTATTTCTCGGCGCCAGTGACTCGCCGCCGTCGCTTCTCCTGTTAGTTAAAGCACTTCCGCCACGAGAACACCAGGAGTTGGACTTTTGCTTCAGAGGTGACGAATGCACCAGCCATGGGGTGTTTGTGCAAGGTTGAGCGCTCACCCTAACTTCACCCCCCCCCCCCCCCCACATAACAGCAACATTTTGATCCAAAGCAAGAGGCTTATTAAATAAATCACATGACTGTCACATGACCCGAAACACTAAAAATACTATTTTACTATCTTGACATTAGCTTTCGTAAAACAAAAATAGTTGTTTACAATTTAAGTTGTATTTCCAAATATTAGATATGAAAAGTAATGTAAATTACTATATAATAACGAATTTCTAATAAGGTTATCAAATCTCGAAAAAACGTGACACTACGGAAATGTCTATGTACAGAAGTAATGGCGGACACCGAGAAGCAGTGGACAATTCGGGAAGACGGATGTTTGTCAGTTGATGTAAATACAAGGAATGTAACTTACAACTCATCATTAAATTTGGTTATATTGACTTCAAGTGATCATAGTATAACTGTGTTAGATGCATTTTCTGGCACTTTCTTGAAAAAATCAAATCTTTCGGGTAAGTTGTTTGGATTATAAATACAATTAAAATGAAACCATAGGTAGGTAGGATGATTCCATCAGTCAGTAAAATTAGAATAAATTGTTATTTTTAGTAAACCTTTTCATAATATGATAAGAATTCTAAGAATCGGTTCTGGAAGTATATTGTGATAAATTGATCGACGAATAGACTGAGACATGAATGACCTGTTTGAAATCTAGCTGTGATATTTGAATTGTCCAAAGCCATCTGAGGATGCAGAATTGAGTACAGCTGTGCTCAGTGATCGCTCATAGAAATGAATAGCAGAATATAGCAGTGACCACATTTTAAATTTTAGTAATATCAGCCATTCACAAGAAACGAAATATAGCAAATTTTATGCATTTTTGTTACACAATTGTATTTGAACATATCTTTTAACTACATCTCTACCTTCTAATTCTGTGCTTGCTTACAATTTGAAACACAATTTCTCAATTTCTGAATTTTCGTCACTTTATTCATAGTATTAATTACTATTATCTTTTAACTGATACACTGCCAAACAAAAAGTGGGTTAGGACCAAACACAAATTGATGGCAGAAAATGTGAAATAAGGGGTGTGTCACAGTAAGATGTAAATAGGATTAATTAAATAGTAGCAGACATATTGTATTTTATTCAAATTAAGGCTAGGAGTACGACAGGGGTGTGTCTTGTCACCAGATCTCTTCTTCCTATATCAATCAATCATGTGCCATGCCGGAAAGCGTGGGCGGTCATGACTCGCCATTTCACTCGATCACCAGTGTCGTGGATCAGCTCAGTGTTCCTGTCTCTTCCATGCCATGTGGCCAAGCCATCCAGGTATTTTCCTCTCGGTCTTCCTCTTGGTCTGTTCCCCTCGATCTTGCCAGATGTCTTCCTATATAGCGAAGTAATAATGAGAGAGATCAAAGAGATGCCAGGAATACTAATTGGAGGTTATAATATAAATAATATACGCTATGCAGATGACATAGTATTATTGGCGGATAATTCAACAGACCTACAACAATTGTTGGACATTTTAGTAACAGAGAGTGCAAGGAAAGGACTCTCCTTGAATATCAAGAAAACAGGAACAATGGTGATATCAAAGAAAATGGTGACAACACATTGTGACATAGAAATAGAAGGGCATATTTTTAACCAAGTGGATAATTTTAAATACCTAGGGGCATTTATAACATCAGATGGAAGATGTACAACAGAGATTAAGAGCAGAATAGGGCAAGCAAAAGCCGCATTTCAGAAAATGAAGATTATCTTATGCAATAAGTCACTATCACTGAATGTAAGAAAGAGAGTGCTGAAATGCTATGTAGAACCAGTTTTGCTGTATGGCAGTGAATCTTGGAATGTAAATGAACAAATTAAGAAGAAATAAGAAGCAACAGAGATTTGGTTCCTGAGACGAATGTTGCGAATTCCTTGGACTGCCAGTGTAACTAACAACGACTGCCTGATACAGGCTAATGAAACTAGAACATTATATACAACAATAAGGAAGAGACAAACATCTTTCTTCGGTCATGTGATGAGAAGAGAGGCATTGGAGAACATCGTGTCAACTGGTAAGATCGAGGGGAAGAGAGGCAGACCAAGGGAAATGATGCTGGATGGATTGAGACGGGGGCATGGAGGAATATCAGCAGCAAAGTTGATCCAGAAAACCAAAGACCGAGATCTGTGGAGAGCCATGAACCCTACGCCAGCTGGCACGGCACTTGATGATGATGATTCAAATTAAAGGAGATTGAACAAGTAAAAATATGAAGAGATTCACAGAAAAATTAGGAAGCTATGCAAAGAGGTAAAAGTAACATGGCTTGAGGAAAATTGCAAGGAAATTGAAAACCAACACAACACCCGGAATACCAAATTAATGCACACAAGAATTAATTACATCACTAACAAAAGAATACACACATCAGCGGGTTGCCTAAAAACCAAAGATGGCAAAATCATAATAGACAAAGATCAGATTTTACATACGTGGTCAGATTATGTGAAAGACCTTTATGATGATACAAGAGAAGAACAATATGATCATCGGAATAATAATGAAGGACCATCGATTTTGAAGATGGAAGTTCAGAATGCTCTTAACCATATGAAAACTGACAAGACCCCGGGTACAGATAACATCACAATAGAAATGATCAATGCCTAAGAAGAATATGGAATAGACCAAGTCACCAGACTGCTGAACGCAATATACGATTCTGGAGATATACCTCCTGAATTATGTAATTCTATATTTATTGCAATCCCGAAGAAATCAGGAGCCTTGGAGTGCAATCAACATCAAACAATTAGTATAATGAGCCACATCACAAAGATTCTGCTGAAGAATTATCATGCAAAGAGTCAAGAAGAAAATACAACCCAAAATAGAACAACAATGTGGGTTTGTAGAAGGCAAGGGCACAGTAAATGCTGTGTATATACTGAGAACAGTAATTGAACGTTGTATAGAAGTAAACAAAGAGCTATATCTTTGCTTTATTGGCTATACAAAGGCTTTCAATAAAGTGAGACATGTCAACATGATAAGGATGCTTGAAGATCTACAAATTGATGGAAAAGACCTTAGACTTGTAAAAAACATATATTGGAAACAAAAAGCCGCCATCAGAATTGATAACAATGTAGGTCAATATCAACCTATTAAAAGAGGTGTGAGACAGGGATGTGTAATGTCTCCAGATCTTTTTTTCCCTGTACAGTGAAAATATTTTCAGAAATATAGAAGATATGGAAGGAATCAACATTGGGGGCGATACATCAATAACATTAGATATGCAGATGATACAGTCTTGATTGCAGACAATGAACAGGGCCTGGACAATTTAGTAGATGCAGTTGTTGCACACAGTGAACAACTAGGGTTAGAACTGAATATTAAGAAAACACAGATTATTGTCGTCACTGGGAAGAAGGAAATACCACAATGTGATATACGAGTAAATGGGCATATTCTTAAGCAAGTGAATCGATACAGTTACCTCGGCACAGTCATAACATCTGATGGGAGATGCCTTGAAGAGATTAGAACAAGAATTGCCATTGTGAAGGTAGCCTTTTGCAAGATGAAAAACATACTGACCAATAAAAAGATATCAATTGAAACGAGAAAAAGAATGTTGAAGTGCTACATAGAACCTATACTTTTGTATGGATGTGAAGTGTGGACAATAAGCAGTCAAGCTGAAAAACAGCTGATGGCTGTGGAAATGTGGTTTCTGAGGAAAATGCAAAGAATACCAAGGACAGACAGAAAAACCAATGAACAAGTCCTTCAAGAAACAAATGAAGACCGTAAACTGATTAGAGACATTAGACGTAGACAGTCAAAATTTTTTGGGCATGTTATGAGAAGAAATGAATTGGAGAACTTGGTGACGACTGGTAAGATTGAAGGGAAGAGACCAAGGGGAAGACCCAGAAGTAAATACCTGGATGACTTGGCCACGTGGCATGGTCGAGACAGGAACACGGAGCTGATCCACGACTCTGGTGATCGAGTGACATGGCAGTACATGACCGCCCATGCTTATCAGCATGGCACATGATGGATGGATGGAACAAGTAGGTATTCTATTCGTGATTTTCAAATTGGGTATTTACTCATGAAATCACCACAGAAGATGGCCCTTGAAAAACCAAATCTAATGGTACCTCAACGATGCCTATATGTCAATTCTACGTGGAGTAATGAAAGGAAAATCCATAAAAAATTGAGGTGATTTCCCTGATTTCAGGGGAAAAAACGTGTCCATTTTTCTCCACTTCCAATCCATTGAGATTCTCTCAAACTAGTCGCAGATGGATATGAAATTCAACTTCATCAATATGTTCCGTCATTGTAAATGATTAAAAAAAATAGTACAAGTAGACAAATAAATTATTAATAATCTTTAAACTTGTATTTTCCCCGGGAAGGTTAACCCGGTCAACAAATGCCCACAGAAGTCGGATGTGTCGGCCTAACGGCGCAAGAACGCAGCTCTGCTGTAAACAGGCACAACACAATCACGTCCGGAAAAAAACACTCCGGATGAACGCAGAAGAAGAAGAAGAAGAAGAAGAAGAAGAAGAAGAAACCTGTATTTTCTTAAACTTTCGTAGTTCAAATTGCGGGTTTGAGCGTTAAAACTTTCCACGACTGGCTGCCGCCATCTTGGTATTCCATTCAAATATCTCGCTGACAGATTTTTTTTTAAACAACATATAAAGCGATGAAACTCTCAAAATATTTGTAAAAATGGGTGCCGAATTCAAATATCCATCTAAAAATGTCTTAATATTAAATAAACAAGCTCTAGAACATAAAATTACTGACTTTTTGCCAAGTAATTCAATTTATTTAAAAGGTCACGATAATTTCAACCAATCGCTGTGCACGGAATATTAGACTAACCTTTTACACATAACCCAAGATGGCGTTTGTTATTGTCACGTGATATTTGAATGAATGAATGACGTTGTAAGCATGAATCGTCTTTACAGCAGCCATTTTCCCCGACACAAAGAGTCAAGCTGGGGTGGCGCGGTATATCACTTCCGGTTTAAGTTCAGGTCGCGGCATGATTGAAATGGCTAGAACAAGGAATACTTCTGTAATGATACTTTTGGAAGTGGTTAACAATATCTTAATAATAATGTTATAATAATGTTAGATTTCTTACATATATTTAGAATAAAGGGTTGACAATTATTAAAAATTTTCACTTACCAAGGTACTATTTCTCCGTCTTTGATGATAATCCAATTCAGTTTACTGAATAATGATAAACACACCACTTTTCTTCACCAAAATAACAAGAACTGCTCCTCAACACCATCAAAGCACAATTATAACATCATATTTTGAAGCACATCAATTTGACACAAAATTGAAAAAGTCGGGAAAACATGAGGCAGATTTGTACTCATTAGAATGAGAACCAATATATCCATCCATCCATCATGTGCCATGCTGGTAAGCGTGGGCGGTCATGCCATCTCACTCGATCACCAGAGCCGTGGATCAGCTCCGTGTTTCTGTCTCGACCATGCCACAAGACCAAGCCATCCAGGTACTTGACTCTAGGTCTCCCCCTTGGTCTGTTCCCCTTGATTTTACCAGTTGTCACCAAATTCTCCAAATTATTTCTTCTCATAACATGCCCAAAAAATAGGGACTGTCTACGTCTAATGTCTCTAATCAGTTTACGATCTTCATTTGTTTCTTGAAGGACTTGTTCATTGGTCTTTCTGGCTGTCCATGGTATTCTTTGCATTTTCCTCAGAAACCACATTTCTACAGCCATCAGATGTTTTTCAGCTTGACTGCTCATTGTCCAAGCTTCACATCCATATAAAAGTACAGGTTCTATGTAGCATCTCAACACTCTTTTTCTCGTTTCAATTGACATCTTTTTATTGGTCAGTGTGTTTTTCATCTTGCTAAAGGCTACTTTTGCCATGGCGATTCTTGTTCTAATCTCTTCAAGGCATCTCCCATCAGATGTTATTACTGTTCTGAGATAATTGTACCTATTCACTTGTTGAAGATTATTCCCATTTACTTGTATATTACATTGTGGTATTTCGTTATTCCTAGTGACGACCATAATCTGTGTCTTTTTACAATTTAATTCTAACCCTAGTTGTTCACTGTGTGTAACAACCACATCTACTAAATTTTGCAGGTCCTGTTCATTGTCTGCAATCAAGACTGTATCATCTGCATATCTAATGTTATTGATGTATCGTCCCCCAATGTTGATTCCTTCCATATCTTCAATATTTCTGAAAATACTTTCACTGTACAGGGAAAACAGATCTGGAGACATTACACAGCACACAACATGATTTATATATACACTATTTTATATTTAGTTATAATTATTTAAATATGCTCAGCTTATTTGTGAAAGGTAAAGCAAACTTAGGGGCACAAGTGTGGCCCTTTAAGCAAGCAAAATTTGACATATGCCATCAAATGATGATGAACTTTCACTGTTAGTTTTGTTTTCCATATGACCACCTGCGGTATAATTTAACTGAATTACTACATTATGCACACGCTATCAGTTTCAGAATCTTTCACAAAGTCCTTTAAATCAGATTAACTATCATCTAAAATTGTTGTAAAGCGATAATCTGATGTGAAATCGACGAGGTCGAGAACTAGTGGGCATTGCCATTTCTAAAATAAGAAAATTAACCACAACTTAACAAGAGAGATTTGCTCAGATTTGAGAGAGCTGCTTCTTCATTTCCAATATTTTGGAAAGAAAGATCTTCCTGGCACTAAAATTGTGGAAGATATAGAAAATGAAACAAATAACACACTGTCAACATTCAGACGATTAATGATCCCATGGCAGTTTCGGGTAGTTCAATTCAGATGTTATTCTGTACCAAGGCAGTGAATCAGTTAAGTGTGTCAATCATCAAGCAATAGTAATAATTAAGTACTTTTTCAAATTTGTTTTTAAAATTGTAATAACATGTTCTTGGATGGAACTGACAAAATGAAATCCAATAGCCCCGGGAAGGTTAACCCGGTCAACAAATGCCCGCAGAAGTCGGATGTGTCGGCCTAACGGCGCAAGAATGCAGCTCTGCTGTAAACAGGCACAACGCAGTCACATCTGAAAAAAAAAATCCGGATGAACGCAGAAGAAGAAGAAGAAATCCAATAGTATGTATCTTATTCAAAAGTGTACTCAGTTCTGTGCAATATATGTTTGAAAATTATTCAAATTATTGTTACCCCAGAAACTAAGCTAAAGTTGAAGATGTAACTCATGAACATTGTAGAGACTGCAGTGATTTTTGCTTTTTAAACATTTGTGTCAGCTGTATCTATTTACTTGGAAAATGTATGGAATATATAGAAGTGGATGGTGAAGATGATAAAAACTCAGCCATGGAGTAAGCACAACTGGGGACTTCTGATCGTCAGAACGGCCGACATTTCTCTGACTTGGCAACTGCTACCATGTGGTGATTTGCCTAACTGAACAGTCCAGTCCTCAGATGCACTGCCCTTGCTTGGAGGGAAGCCCTTGCTTGGAGGGAAGGCTATAGAGTGGACACGAGACAGTACAAGTTCTAGCTTTTAGTTGAGAGATTGGTTCCCATGTTAGTTGCCCTGCAGTTACAGACAGAAACGTTAACCATATTACTGCCGAATGAACCTATCCTGTAATAATGTGCTTCAAACAGATGTGAACAATTGCTAATTTTGAGTCCTCTTAACACTTTACAACCTATGCTCACCCTCATTAGTGGTTACTCTAACGGTCATGCATTGTTTTATTTTCTGCTTGACATTTTCATAGGAGATATTAATTAACAGATTTGTAAATATTGTAGGCTGAAATATGAAATATATGGAGGCGGATTATTGAAAAAACAAATCAGTGTTAAATTGTTGCATGTTGCTGGAGCAAGCATGAACAGTGAAATCTGGCAACAATGTTATAAAAATAAAGTGAAATATAACCCTGTGTGCACCTTTTGCCCAATGTGCCTTAAGGCATGTGCAAGATTCCTTTATTTTAAACCGCTAGAATAGTCTTTCTGTAATAGTTGTGCTGTAGAGATTATTGTGAGTATAGATAATGTACTGACATTCTGTGTCAATAGTTCATGGCATTAGTACATATAGTGTTTTAAAAATGCTCTTGTGAATCATTGCTTGTGTATTTTGAGATTATGTTAAAGACTGCGGGTTAAAGACATGACCGCTTGTCCCGTGGCTGGGTTAACAATTCTTTTACCTTCAATAGATAGCAGCTTTTTGTTCTACTGGAGATTAGAATTCATACTGCCAGATGTGGGAATCTGGCATCCTAACTGCTCACCCACCTACTCCGCATTGTTTATTGTGGGACCTTCATGTTAACTACTTTACATTCACAAAGTCATAGCTTTATTTAGCAGGCCAGGTAACCAGCTCTCTTTATTACTAACTTTTCTGTCCCCAACTGAGCAATTAGGTGCCTGTTCTGTTGCTCACTTTACCAAAGCAGCAGTAAATGAGTGGTATGGTGGTTGCTATCATTTTCATTTGAAGGCTGAGGTGTTGATTATAATTAAATACTCCATATTTACTGCAGGTACCCGATAGATCAGTTTTTTATGGATCCTTATCAAAGACCTCTGTCATATGCACCATGGATAATCAATCACTGCCACAGGATTGAACTGAACTAGCCGAGGATCTCAAAGTTTGTGCACCCTTGCAGATGTAGTGATGGGCAGAGTGGCGTTAAGGTTATGGCTTTCTCTGTTGGCTCTTGCAGTCCTGATTTGTTAGTCTGGACTGTGGATTTGTTATAAAACAAGAAAAGGATGTTATACTGTCCCGGATTCCGGGCTAGTGGGTTGGATGTCTAGCCTTCTTGGATGGGACAAACAACTGGGAGAATCTGTGTGCACATTGTGCAGGTGAACAATCCCCCAGCAGTCGGAAACTGAATTTTTTTTTCAAAAACTAGAAAACCTGTCCACCAGAAGAGTATTTTGAGCATGTGTGGTTCAGGTAAACATACATTCAGAGCCATGCCAGTGTTAAGGAGTTTATACACTTCTGAGATTCTCCTTGTCTGAGCTATGGGAGGAAACTATGGCATTTATGCTATCTGTGTGCAGTGAAAGTAATCCTTAACCAAAAGCAAATCATGTCAGAAATGCAGTGGCATGAAATCACAGTGTTGTGAAAGATCTACCACTCATTACATAGTTGTGAAGGATCTACCACTCATCACATAGTTGTGAAGGATCTGCCACTCATAGCATGCAGCATTGAAGCATTAATCATTAATGTGACTGAGAATATCTTATTACTCTTTTACTCAGCTGAAAATTGCTACTCTCAAAAATGGCTAAGATGAGAATTCTACCATGTCCACACCATTCTGTATTTGTCCTAAACAAGTCCTCCTATTCAGCCACTCAAAGAAAAAAAAAACTGCTGCTTTGCACATCTTCCCAGAGTCGATGCTGTACAAGGAACATGATACTTTCTTCCATGAGCCAGTTTACTTTGACGGAGACTAACTCTAGTTAAAAGTATTCGTTTATAAACAAGCACTTCAGTACACTTATTGGCTATTGTTGCAATATTTCAGGAAACAAATGCGAACTCTTGGAATGTGTACATCTGCCAGAAAAAGACAAAACCGTGTTTTGCGATGGCTGTGCACTGGGTGTAAGGGGAGATCTCCAGGGTATTTTACTTGTAGATACAGCCTTGCAGACTCCTGTGGAAAAAGCAGAGGATGTTGTAAGGATAGAATTACCTTTGGTTGAGGTAAGATGATATTTGCATATTTATCTGATTTGGTTAATCAGAAAAAGAGGGTGCATGACGTTGTGGATGATGGAACAGTCTATAGATATTGAGGTTAACTGTCAACAGTCGAAGAAACAACTGAACAGAAACAGGTGGTTGTCTCTGACAGTGAGGTGAGATATGTTAGGGAGGGCAAACTATTGGTACTTGTATGAAAGCTCTGGATGACTGAATTTTAACCCTGATGCATTAGCATTCAGGTCCTCTAGACCCTGGACAGGGCATGCATCTGTCAGAGTTAGGTTGATGTAGATGTTTTTCCAGACTCAGTACAAATGTACCATCTCCATGGGGGGTCCTTTCCTCTCCAAGCCCAGAAAACCAGCAAGGTGTGCAGGACAGTTATTGGAACTGAGTATCTATGGAGGGTGTATTAGAATGTAGCCAAGTCATGATTCATCTCAGCACATATGGACTGACTGGGTTTAGACTTTCGTTGATCATGTCCTGTTTCCTCCACAGGTTTTAGGTATTTCATTGTCAAACTGTTTTGTGTAAAGCTTTGTATAAAGTACTTTGTGAAGTGATACACACACCAGTATAAGTCATGGAAATCCACTGTTGTATTTATATCTAGTACAGTAATGTCTGCAGGCATGTCAGCACCGGGGCCCATCAAGGAAGCAAAGAATAATAACTCGGTGACCCATCATGTGAGGCTTCAGTAGTGTAGTGGCTAGACACTTGACTGCTGGCCCGCTGGTCATGGCTTTTTGAATCTGCATCAGGGCAGATGTTTACAATTGACATGGACTCCCAGGTTGACCCAGCCTAACATGGTACGAGAACAGATCTTGGGAAGTCAATGTGGCCTCATATTGACCACATTACCCACTGAATCATCATTTTATGCTTTTATGCCATGCCATGTTTTGCCATCTTGCATAATAACCAGAGTCGTGGATCAGCTCTGTGTTCTTGTCCTGTCTATGCCATGTGGTCAGGCCATCCATATATTTACTTCTCTGCCTTACCCTTGTTCTTTTCCCCTCAATCTTGTGAATTGTCACCAACTTCTATAGTTTATTTCTTCCTATAATGTGACAAAAAATTTGAGGGCCTATGTCTAATTTCCATAATCAGTTTACAGTTTTCATTTGTCTCTTGTAGAACTTGGTCATTGGTTTTTCTGTCTGTCCGTGGTATTCTTTACATTTTCCTCAGAAACCACATTTCCACTGTCATTAGATGTTTTTCATCTTGCCTACTCATCGTCCACGTTTCACATCGATACAAAAGTACAGTATGTAGCACTTCAACACTCTTTTTCTCGTTGCAGTTGACATCTTTTTATTATGTATAAGTATGTTTTCCATTTTGCAAAAGGCTACCTTTGCCATAATGATTCTTGTTCTAATCTCTTCAAGGCACCTCCCATCGGATATTATGAGTGTTCTGAGATAGTTGTACTGATTCATGTGTTTAAGAATATTCCAATTTATCCTTATGTTACATCGTGGTATTTCTTTCTTCTTATAAATGGTCATAATCTCTGTCTTCTTACAGTTTAATTCTAACACTAGTTCACTGTGTATAACAACAGCATCTACTAATTGTTGCAAATCCTGTTCATTGTCTGCAATCAATACTGTATCATCCGCATATTTATGTTATGTCCCCCAATGGTGATTCCTCTCATATCTTCTAAATTTCTAAAAATATCTTCATTGTATAGGGAAAAAAGATCTGGAGACATTACACATCCCTGTTGCACACCTTTCTTCATTATCAGTCTTTATGGCAGCTTGTTGTTTCCAATGTATGTTTTTTTACAAGTCTAAGGTCTTTCCTATCAATTTGTAGATCTGTAAGCATTTTCATCATGTTGACATGCCTTACTTTAATGAAAGCATTTGTGTAGAAATGAAGCAAACATGTAGGTCTTTGTTTACATCTATTGAACGCTTCATTAATGTTCTCAGCAAGTACACAGCATTTACTGTGCCTTGCTTTCCACGAACCCACATTGTTCATCCTAACTTTCTAACTATTTGCATGATGATTCTCAGTAAAATCTTCGTGATGTGGCTCGTTATGCTATTGTTTGATGTTGATCACATTCCAAGGTTCCTGATTTCTTTGCTATTGCTATAAATATAGATTTACATAATTCAGGAAGTATATCTCCAGTATCATATATTGTGTTCAGCAGTCTGGTGACTTGATCTATTCCATATTCTTCTAAGGCATTCATCATTTCTGTTATGATTTTGTCTGGTCCCAGGGTCTTGCCAGTTTTCAGATGGTTAAGAGCATTCTGAACCTCCATCTTCAGAATTGATGGTCCTTCATTATTATTTACAATACCATACTGGTCTTCTCTTGTAACTTTATAGAGGTCTTTCACATAATCTGACTATGCATTTAAAATCTGTTCTTTTTCTATTATGATTTTGCAGTCTTTGGATTTTAGGCAACCTGTTGAGGTGTGTGTTCTTTTCTTATTGATGTAATTAAATCTTTTGTGCATTAATTTTGTATTCTGGGTGCTGTGTTGGTTTGTAGTTTTCCTCAAGCCATGTTTCTTTTGTTTCTTTGCACAATTTCCTAATTTTCCTGTGAATCTCTTCATATTATTAATGTTATTTTTATTATTTCTTCTTATTATATATCCATTAGTTTTAAGATGTCTTCCGTCATCATTTCTTATGACCAATCTTCTTCATTTTTGGGGTAGCTGTTTTTGCAGCCTGCCTGACCAAGTTCTTCAATAACTTCCCATTGGCCACTGACATCTTGAAATAGAATTCCAGATCAGCCAAAGCACCAAATCTGTTCTTTACTTCCATATTGAATGTATCTTTTATCTCCTCACACTTCAGTGCACATAGATCAAATTTTATACTTCTTGGTGTATATTTGACCTTTAATTTTATATGTAATTGCTTATAACTAATCTGTGGTCGCTATAGTAGTATGCAGTTGGTATAGTTCCTGTGACTTTTAAGGCATTTCAAAATCTTCTGTTGATGAGGATGTAATCAGTCTGGTTTCTGATCATCTTGTCAGGACTCCTCCATGTCCATAATCTCCATGGATGGTGTTGACACCAGGTGTTTCCAGTTATCATATCATGCTCTTTTGCCCACTGTAAAGTCTGCAACATCTTTCATTCCGTTCCCCTAGTCCATACTTACCTACTGTGTATCTGTCTTGTTGACTTCCAAGTTTAACATTAAAGTCACCCATTATATGTAATTGTGAATACTTGTGATTCCGGAACCCACTAAATACTGATTGGTTTATAAAATATGGGTCTAGCACCATAAGGCAAATGCAGCTGAAAGTATGTACAAATGTCCTTGACCTTTTTTTTTCTTTTAAACCTACCATGCATGTCATAAGTGGCGACTAAGGTTGTCCCATTCCTTCGAACACTAGCTGCGAAATCCAGCAAATCATAAGTGAATCTAAAGAAAAGGATTGAAAAAATAAATCACCTAATCAAGATCAAAGGAGTTTTTCTAGAAGTAATATGATGGATGTGGAGAAAACCTGTATCATTGACCTTTCAGGGACGCAGAGGTGTTTCCAAGGCACCAGGGCTAGGTTTTATAGTCGTGCGTCCTGGGCAACAGGTCCCTATGGGGTCCTGGCTAACGTAGTAGGATCACTGATTCTTCCGAAGTCAGAGAGTATCTGCCTGCACGGCGAGGAACCACCAGTCTGCACACCAATAAGCCAGACATGGGACAATGGATACTCATGCAAACCTCAGTCTGATATGATATCGCGCTGATGTTGGACAACAGGATGTCTTCATTCGACATACAGGACTTCATGCTGGAGTTCACAGCCAGCGAACGCAAGCAAGCAAGCATTGACCTTTCACATAGGAAAGTCTTCATTAGTGGAATGAGACTATGTATAAATTAGGGAAGACAGCACAACTCGTATGCAAAATAAGATGAAATGGAGCAGGCAAAAAGCTTCTAAATGCAAGAGAAACAGTGCTGTTCTAAGTACCATACAGAGAAAAAAAAGTCGCTCACATTGAAGGAGTGGCTTTAGTACCATCTAAAGAAGACAAAACACTAATTGAGGTGAGTAGCAATGAGTTCTAGAATAATAATAATAACAAGTAGAACTATGGAAAATAAAAGAAATGTGAATGTAACTCAGTGTTACCCACCAACAAATTATAAGGATGAATTCATTGAGGAGAAATTTTACATGAAACTCCAGAGTACTATAGGTGATTAAAGAAATTGCAGTATGAAAATTTTGATGGATTATCTGAATTTCAAGATGGATAAGATAGAATCGGATAACACGGGTTATGACAAGGTCATGGGAAAACATGGACTTGAGGAACATTGAAAATTATTCACATATTTTTATGCAGTCTGTATGTAATAGGTGTGAGTATTTTTCGCATAAAAAAATACATAAAGCATGGCTATCATTAAACCACAATTCAGAAAATCAAATTGTTTGTATCTCTATTAAAAAGAAACTTAGACCATCTCTACATGAGGTAAAAGTACTTAGAGGTGCATTTATAAATTCACATCACCATCTTTTGATAAGTAAAATTAAGTTGAAACTCAAGAGACAACATCTTATAAACATGGAAATGAATGCAGTGTAGACTATCTCAGAAATCAAGAAACAAAGGAAAAATGTATGATCACAGACTGTAATATGTGCCAGGTTTTGCAGCAGTTAGTAGACAAAGTGAGCATGGAAGACTACTGGCAGAAGGATGAAAGCATTTGGAGCGAATCATGTATGGTAGTCCTTGGAACATGGAAATAAAAGTATGAAGCATGGATTATGCTCAAATTCCTAAGAAAGTAAAATGGGAATGTTTTATGAAGGAGATTGGAGGTGATAAAACACTGTGAACATTCTGGAAACTGCACAGACAAATGCAAAGACAAGATCGGCCTATGACAGTGGGAACAATTTATAGAGAGGATGGTGTGCGCGTGACAACAGACAAAGAGAAAGGGGAGGCGTTTCTCCAGAGATTTTTAGAGCAGACCAATCATAATGTTGCGGATACCAGGGATGCAGTTAGAGAGGAGTTATCTGGCACAATGGAGAAGATGTATTATGAAGATATCATACGGGTTGAAGATGTTAAACATATTTTGAAAAAGGCAAACGACACGGCACCAGATCCCTGGTTGGTGAACTGGATAGCAGCCGTCCTACATTCTCGTCGGGTTGCTCTCCGTCTGGGTGCATGGACCTCAGAGCCACATATTTTAACCCCGGGACTGCCACAGGGATCTGTAATCTCACCGGTGCTCTTTAACGTGTATACGAGCAAGATTGTAAACCTAGAAGCACCCGGGGTTGGAAGGATACTAACATTTGCAGATGATATTCTCGCATATAGGCAGGGGAGAGATAGGGAGCAAACAGCCCAGGAGCTACAGGCGACAGCAGACAAAGTAATTGACAATTTCACTGAAATGAATGCTGTCATCCACCCGGAAAAGGCAGCTGTTTTGTGGTGCTCTCTGGACAACAGGATTGTGAGAACTGATGTCCCAAGCCTCACGATAGATGGTAAAAGTGTCAACAGAGAGAACAAATTGAAGTATCTGGGAATCACATTTGACAGGAGCCTGTCCTTCAAGGACCATGTGGAGTCGGTTGTGACAAGATCTCAAAAGGGACTCAATGCACTTAAAACTGTGGCTGCAATGGGCACAGAGCAGAGAATGCTTTTCACACTATACCAGCACTTGATCCTCTCAGCGATTGATTATGGACTAGGACTGCTCACTGTCTCAAAGTGTCAATTGGTGAAATTAGAGCGCATACAGAATGAAGCTATGCGGGTCATTCTGGGATGCACCAGAGACACCCCAGTAGTGTGTATGCGTTACATCCTTGGTTTGTCGACTGTTGCTGGTAGGCTCAAGGTGATGCAGGCGAAGGCATATCTCAGAGTAGCTGCAGACACAGATCACCCGTTGCGTGAGGCGCTGGACGCAGTTAAGGGTCAGCGACTGATAAGAGGGAAATCATGGATGGCTCAGGCGGAGGTTATGATCAGACAGGTGTGCCCCTTGGAGAACATTAGGCAAGGAGAGGAGTGGGTCAGAGTGCCAGCGGAGCAGTCAGACTTGTGCAAAGTTATAATCACATTGAGCCGGGAGTGCAGGGAGTGGCCAGCAGGGGCTACGGAAGTGGAAATCCAGCAACTAATTCAGGATAATGCTCGCGATGTGATTATATACACAGATGGTTCGGTGTTGAGAGACAGGAAAAGTACCTGGGGGTTCTTAGCAAAAGCTACTGGTCGCCGTTTGGTGCAGGAGAGCCTGGCATTTGATACCACAATATCTAGCTTAAGAATGGAGGTGGAGGCGGTCAGTGCAGCTTTCCGCTGGATGGAGAATATGATGCACACACACATCGTGATTGTAACTGACTCAGAAAGCATGCTGAGTAGGGTGAAGACAGGCAAGGTTCGTGCCGAGTGGCTTGCTTCGCTTCGGAAGTCACGAGTGACAAGCATCGTCTGGATCTGTTCTCCGGGGTGTGCTGGGGAATGAACAGGCAGACAGATTGGCTGGCTCTGCAAAACTTGGTGGAGTATTGATGCATGATAAGGCAGACAAGGGTTGCGGCCTTGTGGGAACACGTGTACACCTCGGAGGAGCAAATGGATCACCATGATCTGGCAAGAATGCGACGAGGTGTGATGAGGGGATCTGGCCGACGATTGACGCTCAGAGGAAAGGCGAGACGGACATATAATCAGATTGCTACTGGTACTATTTGTTTTGGAACTCTTCGCTGGCTGCTGAGGATGGGGACGGAGCGCTTATGGCAGTGTTTCCCAACGTGGGGCCCATGCCCCACAGGGGGGCAATTCGATTGTTATGGGGGGCAATTCGAAAATGGAAGAAATCGGCTGGATATAACAAAACGGGCAGACTTGAGACTGAAGTTAACTAAATTGGAACTTGACATAAAATCTCTTTGCAGCAAGCATCAAGCGCAAGGATCTCACTAAATTTAAATAATAAATAATTACTAATAATTAAAATAATATAGAAAAATCTTTCATTAAAATTATTTTGTACTTGAATTTCAGCTCTCCATTATATGTTTTGAAAATTTACTTACTGTGTTTGCTCAATAATTTCCTATTGATTTCTTCCTAAAACCTATCATTCAAGTTTCTTTAGTGAACATTTCAATTTTTGAATATTAAAAATAATGGTATAAGTTAGGTGGGGGGGGGGGAATAAGAATTTTAGAAAGGTTTAGGTGGGGCATAGCACAAAAAAGGTTGGGAAACACTGGCTTATGGGAATGCCCCGAATGCTGTGATGTCTTGAAAAACTACTGTACGGAAATAATATTGTAGTCTTACAAGAAACACAGCTCGGCGACGGAACAGTCAATGTCGCGGGATTTCAGGGAGTCTTTAACAGGCGACACCTCGGACAGGCCATCTGGTC
Organism: Cepaea hortensis; assembly: GCA_963921405.1. Taxonomy (NCBI): domain Eukaryota; kingdom Metazoa; phylum Mollusca; class Gastropoda; order Stylommatophora; family Helicidae; genus Cepaea; species Cepaea hortensis. The sequence continues at coordinate 54,800,657 of OY992894.1, forward strand.
CGTGACAACATACTAGTGTCTGAGATCGATATGTCTTCCTGGAACAGTGATGCCCTGCAAGTGCAGGCATTAAGAATAATGACACCAGTGCAGCTTGTAATCGTGAACGTGTATGCGCGAAATGGGAAGGTCGACGTGCGACAATGGCAGAGTTTGTTCGATATGGATGAAAGGCATATCATCTACTGTGGGGACTTCAATGCCAGAGGCAGTCAATGGGGGAATTGCATCACCAATAGACAGGGAGTAGATCTGGAGGACGCCCTGGCATCTGCTGCCCTAATCTGTCTGAATGATGGGAAGGTCACTAGAATAGCCACTCGACCAGGTGACTCTGACAGCGTCATTGACTTGGCTCTGGTGTCGCCCACCATCGCACCAAGGTGCCGGTGGGGCACACTGGGATACCACGATAGTGACCACTACCCTTGTGTCATCCTGATCAAGAAAGACGGGGCCATGAGTCAAAGAAACAAGACAAATGCCTTCCCGTACGACAACACTGGTCAAGACGCCATAAGCAAGATCAGAAGAAGAAAACTAACTTCCTCCCACAGGAGACAAGAAAGATGGTTGCAGCCACCATGGTGGAATGGAGAGGTCGAGAAGGCATGGCTGGGAAAGAGGCAGGCTGTCAAAGACTGGCAAAAGGCCAGAAAGGCTAACATGCCACAGGTTGAATTGGCGAACCTGAAGACTGAGGTCGATAGGACGACGACTTTTTTCAAATCCTGCGCTAAACAGGCCAAGGCCGAGAAATGGGACGAGTTCTGCAGGAAGGTGTGCTCCGAGCGATCTCTTACGACATTCTGGCGCCTCCACAAGAGCATGAACGATGCTGCACAACGTAGGGGTATTCCAGACTTTCAAGGCACAGACCTCGCATGGAAAAAGTCGGATGCGGATAAAGGTAAGGCCCTTCTTGCACGCTACATAGAACAGACTGACCAGAAAGACGAGCCCGCCAGACAGAGGACCACGACGACACTCTCTCAGTTGTGCGAGGGACGAAGAATGGACAATCACAGCTGAGATATTGCGTGCGATACTCAAGAAATCACCTAACACCGCCCCAGGCCCAGACGGAATCCGATATGGTGACCTACTGGTGATATCAGATGATGACATGGAAGAACTGGCCAGAGAATTCAACACCAGTATCCAGAGGGGTCAGGTCAAAGAAGAATGGCTACACAGCTTCTTGCTGTCGCTGCCAAAACCGAACAAAGACCATTCCAAGATAAGCGGCTACAGAATCATTACGATGCAGAATACTATTGGCAAGCTACTGGAGAAAATTGTAGCACACAGACTTGCTTGGGACTTGGAACAGCTCGGCTGCTTCCCGCCCACACTTGGAGGATACAGACGCAACAAAGAGTCATGGCTGAATGCGGCTATCTTTGCTCAAGATGTTTACGAAGGTTTTCAGGTAAGAGAAGAGACATGTGCGGCCGCCATAGACTTAGAGGACGCATATAACAAAGTATCTTTCGAGCACTTGACGCAAACCCTCCTCAGACTGAAAGTGCACCCTCACCTTGTACGATGGATAGCTGCAGTTCTGCTCCAAAGGAAGGTGGTGCTAAGATGCGGGAGTTGGTCTTCTGAGCCGATAACGATACATCCAGGATTGCCGCAGGGTTCACCACTGTCACCAGTACTATTCAACGTGTATATGGTGCCGATCACTGAACAACAGTTGGACGGGAGGGGTAGGACTCTGTCATTCGTTGACGACATCCTCGTGTATCGACAGGGTTGAGATAGACAGGCGGTTGCCAATGATATGCAGGGCGAACTAGATCGAATTTCCTCATGGTGTGCTGATTTCGATGCCCTTGTCAACCCTGCAAAGGCAACGGTTACATGGTTCTCACTAAACAACCATATTGTGAAAACAGACCTGCCGGCAGTAAGAATGGATGGGAGCAGTTTGAGTAGAACCCAGTCAATGACATATCTTGGCGTGAGGCTTGATCGTAGCCTGTCCTTCAGAGATCATGTCGATTATGTCATAACAAAGGCTCAAAAAGGTTTGTCAGCAATGAGAGTCATGGCGACTGCCAATATCGAGCAAAGATTGCTAATACTTCTGTTCCAAGGACTTGTACTTTCACGCGTCGAGTATGCCCTGGCCATCCTCACTGTCAGCCCTACACAGATTGGAAGACTCGAAAAGGTACAAAACGAAGCCATGCGCATCATTTTGGGCTGCACGAGAGACACCAGCTGTGTAGCAATGAGATACCTCCTTGACTTCCCGACAATGGAACACAGGATCAAGATCTGGAGAGCTCGTGCATACTTAAAAATAAGTGCAGATGAGCAGCACCCTCTGCATGACGCTATTTTCAGAGAAAAGGGTGACAGGCTAAAGAGGGGCAAATCATGGATGGGTCGGGCGGAAGATGTCGTGAGACAGGTCTGCAGTCTTACCAGTATCAACCCCGGCAAGGAATGGGTGCCGGTGCCTCCAGCCTTTAAGTGCACTTTCTCCTGTATTATCACACTCGACAGACGGTGCAGAGAGCAGAACCCTGCCGCTGTCAATGCAGAGGTTAACGCGCTCATCTATGAACACTCAGATAGCCCCGAAGTGCTCATCTATACAGATGGATCTGTTGTAAAGCAGCAGAGAAGTGCGTGGGCATTTACAGCCCGTTCAGCGGGCCGAACCGTTCAAGAATCCAGTGGTGCCCACTCTATGACCACGAGCAGCATGACGATGGAGGTGATGGCAGTTACACAGGCTTTCATATGGCTGGAATCACAGCATTATACCAACGTGTACTAAGTGATTCAATGAGCATGATTCAGAAGGTCGAAGCTGGATCTGTACGTAGACAGTGGACTGAATCGCTGCGGAAGTCTGTTGTCCGTAAAGTCACCTTCATCTTCGTCCCAGGACATGAGGGAAATGAACGAGCTGACAAACTGGCTGGCTCTGCACCCCCTGTAGATGGCTAGCCCATGGATCGTGCCGATGTTATTAACGTCCTTAAAGATTTGGCGAGAACAGAGGATTTTGACGTCAGTGATTCCACATCGCTGTCCAGGATGAAAGACCTGGGAGTAAGAATCGGCACAGCCAGACGCGAGAGGTACATCGGGAAAACAAAGTGCCTCATCAACCAACACAGAACTGGCACTATTAGCCACCGGACGCTGATGCATATGCTGGGGGGAGGATCTGAGCACATATGGACATGTCCGGAGTGCAACGAAGATACCCCAACTGATAACTGATAACTGCTGTGATGTCGGTTCCTAAATCAATCAATCAATCAATCAATCAATCAATCAATCAATCAATCCTAAAAAAATAGAAAAAAGGAAAAATGTAAAAAAGCAATGTAAACAAAGCAAAACCAGCGCTAATAAAGTTAAAAATACTCAGAAACTAGTAAACAAGTTAGGAAACAGATTATTATCATCAAGTGCTTTGCCAATTGGTGTGCGCATCGTTTGTCTCAGCATATAGTAAAATCCAACAACTTAAGACATATGACATGTTTCTGTGTCCATGGGAGAATGCTGTCAAGAGTATTCTCTCGTCTTCCTCTGCTATCTTTCCAAAAATATTTCCTGTTGTCACAGAATGTTTTTCTCTTCACATAATGTGGCCCAAAAATATGACGACGCCCCTTTTCTGATGGCTGTAATAAGTTATCATTGTGCCTTATCCTTTTTCAAAACATTTAGATTATTCACGTTGACTATCCCAGGAATTTTCAGCATTCTTCATTCATAAATGTTTTTGTTAATGCCAGATTTTGGTAACAATTAAACAAAGGGTCTATATTTAAAACAAGGCATCCAGTCCACCAGGGGAAAATAAGACTGTTGAGTTTCTCTGAACAAAATATTTTCTTCAGCTAGATTAAAACCCACCTCATGAGATAATAATACAAATAAAAGTTAACTATGAAATGAATTAAATGTATCTGTATAGAACATCTTGCAGCAGACACAGATGCAGGGAGAGTTGAGGGAAGATGTGAAGGACATGTGCAAGTAAAGGCAGATACTGCCTTGGGGTGTCAACAATTAGATCTTCACACAGACTAGGTCATGGTATGAGGTGGCATAATTCTTCTTCTTCTTCTTCTGCTTTCATCCGGAATATTTTTTGGAAGTAATTGCGTTGTGCCTGTTTACAGCGGAGGATACCTGCAATGACTTGTTTTAATGATTTTCCATTTATATTTAAGCTCATTTAAATTCTGGTTGTGAATTTACTTCGTTAGTAATCTTATCCATATAGGTGTGATGAACAAAAGTGGCAATAAAACACATCCTTGTCTGACACCTGATGTTACTTAGAATCAGTTTGTCATTCCAACATTTGTTCTTACTGCATATTCACTAATTTGATGTGTAGCACGAAGGTGACCCAACAGCAGCATTACACCGTATTCTTTGAGCTCTTTCAACAGCTTATTCCTATTTACTCAGTAAAAGATTTTTTCTTGATCTGTGAAAGCCACCCTTAGTTTATTGTTGCATATTTGATGCCAGTTGATAATTAATGATATCAGAAATGGTAATTTTATGCATAATATATATGTATTGACAGGCAGCACAGTTGCTAAAGACGCTGTTAGCCATACCGCTGAGCAACAAAGAATATGTGGAAGACTTCCTGAAGGCTCTGTCACTTGGTATCCAGACAGCACAGGATGCAACTCATGGCAACCACAAAACAGCAAAAGTCAGTTGTTTACTAACTACATTAACAGTTGTAGAAATAATGCACTTATGCATCTCCTATTGGCTCTCCTTTCTACCCTTGAGGCTGAAGGTACCGAACTGTTGTATCTCATGCTGGTGTAACAAACACAACAAGCATATTTGGCTGGATTTGCTGAACCTAGGCAAGTTCACATGGGTCACAGGTCAAGAGGAGTCACTTCATTGCACCATGTTTGATCCCATACAGCTCGGCCTCTCTGCACACAACAGCTCATGGCCTGCACAAACTCTAGCTCTGCCAATAACACCAAGGGTTCTCCAAAATAATTGCACCTGTGAGGCAAATAATTGGGTAGTCTGAAGACAAACCCAAGACCTTCTCAGTATGAGGCTGTGGCCATTTTGGCACATGGAGACCCCCACATAGGCAAATGAAAGAACTCATACCAATAGATGCGTTTGTTAACCACTGATGTGCCCATTGCTATCATTATCATCAGGTTTGTTAGCCCTAAGACTGGTGTCGAAGTCATCTGATCATGTTGTGTAGTTGTTTCTTGGATATATTTTTTACCCCCTCCCCCCTCCCCAGATTTTACCCTCCCATATTTTTAATAGTAGATATCCCTGTCTCATATTGTATACTTTTCAGTAAAATATAGAACACAAAAGAAATATTTGAACAATTAATGAAGTAAATTTGGCCTCTTCTATACATTTCAAGTTTCTCAAAAGATTGCTTACTTTAAAAGTAGAGAATACTGTAGATGTGGTGATGACAGTTTTAGTCTCAGCAACTAGTGAATTAATCAATCCAGATATCCTTTCACATTGTTCCAGATTGAATGCGAAACATGAATCAGAATGTTTGAATTGTATATTTTGTAATTACAATCTTAACAAGATGACAGTGACAAAAATTCTGGCATACAGCAGAAATATCATAATGTATCTACGTATGGAGAATAGCACGATATTTGTATTTAGCGTGTGAATGTTTAGTTTGTACATAGCAGGTACTGTGATGAATGAATAATTTGTTGGCATATCCCTGGTCAAACTCAAGTTTGTTCTTCAACAGTGGGCAACAGTGTGCCTGGAAATGCAGCATATGGTCATGAAGTCTGTGTGTTCTTCTCTTATGGAGGAGCTCATTAAGACAAGCCAAACAGGTCAGGGTTTTCCTGTTGTGTCTGCCATTGTTGACCGTCTGGGTTTCCTGCTGCCCAGCAACCGGGCTGAGATCATGAAGGAACCTGTGAACAGAGCCTTGATGTACAGCGAGGCTGCCAGAATAGAAACTTTTGCCAACTGGCCACACATGAATTATAAGTAAGTGGCTTTTCTTGTGAGTTGATAACTTCCAGAGTTGTTGGTCGTTGATATTGACAACTTGAAGAAAATAATTTCAAGTAATATGTTAAAGAATGTCTGTATGTGAAAATATAAAAAAAGAATAACAAAAAAAAAAAAGAAAAATGACATTAAAGGAGAAGGCAGCATCAGAAATGAAAATAGGAAAATATAGTTGGTAAAATTTATATAATAAGGAGAGGAACAGTATACATTAAATACCAATTTAGTGTCATCAATCACAACAAACCACAACTGTTTAAGGTGATGTGCGGCAGAAAAAATATCGATTTTTGATCAATTTGGCTATTTTTGGAATAGTTCATTTTTAGACACCTTATCATGTCTTCAATCAGATTCGGTACTTGTTTTTGTTTAAAAACTTATTTTAATGCAATATTCATATTTTACTGAACCCACCCTAGGTGTCAAATTGTCTACTTATTGAAAATTATTACGAAATTGATGGTTTTCAAACCCTAGCAACGATATCTCAGTGAGACGCTACAAACATGTGTCATACATCATTGTAAAGGTCACGATCTCCCCTAATTGTTAATGAAACTCCAAGTTCGTGTAATCGGAAACTCTTCTGTATACAACAGTTTGTTTCGTAACACTTATGGGAGCCCAAGAATGCTAAAGCTGAAATGGAGAAGGCCATCAACAATAATGTGGTATACATCAGGTCCTATTAAGATAGCAACAGACATTAACAAAAAACTATCCAACTTTAGAATAGATGTTACCACCCTCGGAGAGCTTAAATCATCAATGTGAAATATACTCCCTAAGAAACAAAGCTTGCACTGGGAAAATTACAGCAGTGTTTGCTTTGCAAGTCACATCTAAACTGCTTTTGGAAATCACAAACACAAGAATCACAAATAAAACAGATTCTTAGAATACACACTTGAAAACTGTTTCTGCATGCTAATTTATGAGAGCAATTTGAGATGGCTGAGTACTGTTTATGATTTTAATCTTCAGTTTCTGTTGATTAAAAATGAATGTACTGTTTATATATTAGACTAATAAAAAACCTGGGGTTATTGTTTACACCTGTCTGCACTTTTTAGTTTAACTGCTTCTGTCCAAGGCCAATGTTATATTGATCCCAGTAATCTTGCCCTCTTCCATCTCAGATAGTTGTTCACATTAAAACCGTGTCATGAGTGTGACTGAATTCCTTCTGTCTGAGATGGTTGTGTGGCATTTCAGCCTGACAATAATTACACCATTAATGAACTCCTGTTTGTGTACGATCAAGCACTAATAGCAAATCAGAAACTGAACTACAAGACCACATGAATAGTGTAAATGAAATGTGTAGGGAACATAACATGAAAATTATCACAAGTAGTAAAACAGAGGTAGTGACTATAACCAAAGAAGAAAAAACAACAATGATTCACCTCAATGAACACTCCCTGAAACAAGTAAAGAGCTTCAAGTACTTAGGAAGTACAGTGTAGTCTGGATAAGTAGAAGTCGCAGGGGCCGAAGGAATTTGTTCTACTTATCCGAAATTCTACTTATCCAGACTGCACACATATTTACACTAATACATGTGTACCATGCAGTAGCATTGAATAAAATGATTGTACCACTTAGGAAACACAGGTGGTGAACAAATAATAGCAATACAATATCAGAAATGTTGAAATGTTTAATTTTGAAAATTTCCAAATTAATTAAAGAAAAAGTCTGATTTATCTTCCCATTACCTGTTTAAAGGCATAAAATGGTGAGACTGCATCATCTAAACATCCATTCTGCATCATGTAAATTTGAATTTTGTCAATTGATGCCAAAATATCTGACTGCGATACAGGTTGTGCTTGCAGCCCACAGTCATCCTCATCATCAGAGTCAGGACTGGAAGGGTCCCTGGTTGAATGACTGGCATACATAGCCCTATAATATCAGTGCTTGAAAGAGTGGCACTAGTAGAAACATCATTGTCAATGTTCACAAACTCCTCTGGATCAATCTTCAGCTCTTTATACAATCTAGCAAGTAATGACACCACTGAAATGTCAGTAACATTGCTCTCACTGCTCGCATCCTTATATTTAGCTAAAGCAGGTCTGAGCACGTCTTCTATCCATGAGTGAGTTGTTGCTTCGTTGATTGACTGTTTCTCTCCATACACATTCTTGTAAGTGATGTAATGTCGTTTTTGGAAACGATTCAACCAGCCAGCACTACAATTCCAGTCTGTCTGACCTCCAAGACGTGCAAATTCTTCTGCTTTCGCAATAAGTAAAGGCCCATTTACTGGTACAGTTGCCAATCTAATCACAGTGAACCATTTTAAAAGGGCAGCATCAACAAAATCGCACGCAGCAGTTCTTCTAGCTCTCTGCCTATTACTGTCGATTTGACATTTGAAAAACAATTGTTTGTAGCGGTCTTTATGCTTTATAATGCCGGAAAGTGTCAATGTTGGAATACCAAATTCTCTAGCTATATCCACTTTCTTCTTCCCAATATGTTCAACCTCTTCCAACAGCTCAATCTTTCTTTTTAAAGTCAAAAGTTTTAAGCTTTCGTCCACTAGCAGCCATTGTTGACATGTAGCAACATATTGTATGTGCAAGATTGTTTTCTGTGCTGACTAAAAATACACATTCTTTCGTAAAAAAAATTTTTTTTTTTTTTGGGGGGGGGGGGGGGGGGGGGGGTGTGTGTGTGTGTGTGTGTGAGAGAGAGAGAGAGAGAGAGAGAGATAGACTTAAACGTGGACATTTATATAGTCGGTATTCATTTTTATGTTCGACTAATACGAAAAATCGAGTTAATCAAATTAGACTTATCAGGAATTTTTATACAAAGATAAAGAAGGATCTTGGCCAGGACCAAGCCAATAGCGCCGACTTAAGCGAAATTCTAGTTATCCGAGTTCGACTTAAGTGGACTCAACTGTATATCATCATCAAATGGCAAATCAGAAGATGAGATCGAAAATAGATGCAATAAGGCAAACCAACTCATTGGACAAATGGCACCAATACTAAAGAACAAACATATAACAATAAGAAAACACTTTACAACACAACCTTCTTACCAACTCTCTGCTACCAATACCAAACCTGGACAATGACAGAAAAAGATTAAAGAAAAATCATAACAGAAATGAGATTCCTGAGAAGAATACTCAGTGTATCAAGAAGAGATAAGATCAGAAATGAAGAAATCAGGACTAAAGTGGGGGTTATAGCAGCGCTAGATTTTATTAGAAGGCAGCAAGTCAAATGATTTGGCCATGCAACTAGGATACCAACTAACAGTATGCCACAACAAGCAATGATGAACAGACCAGATGGATCAGAGGAAGAGGCTGACCACGTAAACAATGGACGCAAGGAACAGCAGAGTCCATGGGAATATCAATACATGAAGCCCATACGTGTGCACTCTCTCGCTGTTTATACTTCACCTCGACACCGCACAGTACATGAGGACCAAGATGAGATGAGATGAATAACAGCTGTCTGGCACAGACAGGTTAAAGCTGTGGAACAACACAACTGTTCACTGAGAGTAAACTATACCCATAATATTTTGATGCTCTGTGTAATACTGGCAACTTGCGGTCTTGACAGATGATAGTTTGTTACATTGTGCTTACAAAAAAGACATAATTACAATACATGACGGTAGCGAATGGAACTGATTAGACAATTAACTTGGTAAATGTTTGTCCATAGTAGATGCATGTGAAACCATGATCATTTCCCGCATAACGTACCATATAGTTTAGTTTAGTCGATGGATCAACATCACGGCACACAGGTGTAACCCATAAGTGCTCTGTTCTTCTCCTAACTCAAACCTGAGTTTGGAGAAACTCAGCTCAGTGCACGAACTCCGTAGCATGGCGAGGGTCCTGAAATACTTTGGGTAGATTTTTAACTCGAAATTTTGCCCGGGCAGTGCCGTTAGGCTACTCTTTTTCAATTTCCAACTGCCAAGGGATTTTTTTTACATGCGCAACAATACACATGGGCGTCCGATCTCACTACCCAGAGACCAGGGGAAATTTTGTTACTAGAAGGCCACGTGAAAAAAATCCCCCCCCCCCCCCCCCCCCCCCCCCCCCCCCCAACAGTACCGTCTGACGTCTCACATGCTAAGGGTGTCACCTATCTGAAATCATTTTCTCGTCTGTCTTTATTCCAATCTTGATCTTTTTCCTTCATGCAATGTGATCAGCAACGTAGTGGAAGCTGACTCCCAGATCTTTTACCCATCTGTAATTCATCAAAATACTATGTCGAGTCAATAAGTAAGTCACACAGTTCTATGGGATGGCAGGTAAATGTAGTTGGTGTTTTCTACAGGTGTCACAGGTGACAGCAACATCGAACTTTATATTCCTGTTCCTCACATGGCGCTAGGTGTCTCATGCGCATGCGCAGCTCGTAAACAAAATGGCGACTGTACTTACGGAGTGTGCAACCAAAGAGCAACTTGCTGTTGTGCGTTTTTTGTGGGCAAAAAGGACTGCCTGCAAATCACATTCATAAGGAAATGCTTCCTGTTTATGCTGACAAATGTTTATCCCATAAAGCGGTGCATAGCTGTGTAGACAAATTTTCTCAAGGACGCGAATGACGCCGAAGTTGAATGTGAAGTGAAAATGTGGTTTAGAAAACAGCATGCAGTTCTATGCAGCTGGTTTGGGAGGACTGATAAAACGATGGGATAAGTGCATCAATGTTGGTGGAAATTATGTTGAGAAATAAAGGGACAATGTATGTATAAAAATAAACTGTTTCAAGTTGTTATCATATTTAGTTATTTTTCTATAGCCATTTGTGAGTTACTTATTGACTTCCCCTCGTAGGATGTCCTTTGGTATTCTGCCATTATCCATCCTCCTAATGTGCCCTACTCATCTAAGTCCACGAAGACTGAACATGGATCAAACCATTACACCACCTGATCTTTCTAAAACTTCGGCATTTGTGATCTTATTTTGCCACTTTAATGCCAAGTAGACAGAGAAATTGACATCAGATGTCAAAAAGCTAGTGCACTTACATATCAACTATCATCCTTACTGAAACATCCAAATATACCCATGTCCGCAAAACGACAGATAATAAACAGCATATTCACACCAAACCTATGCTACCAATCTCAAACCTGGACTTTATCCAAATTACACCTTCACAAAATCAACACCTGCGAAATGAGATGCCTGAGGAGAGCTGCCAACTTAACAATCCGAGACAGAGTAAGAAATGCTATTATCAGACAGACTGGGATCAACACCTTGTGCCACATTTATTGAAAGACAGAAGATCAAGTGGTTTGGCCATGTCGTTAGAATGCAACACCAGCAACTACCATCACTGGCCTTACATCAAAGATCATCTGTGACAAGACCACGAGGACGCCCAAGAAGAAAATGGATTGACGACATCAAAGACATTGTACAAGCACACGGAATAACACTATCCAGTGCCGCCCATTGGCGCTGGAACGCAAATTAATCCTCCCCACGATGCTTGACGGCAGAAGTGGAAGATGATGATGATTGCCAAGTATTCTTCACATACACTGCGTATGAAAGCTGTTTAAATATTGATACATTCAATAGAACACAATTTGACCCTTTTCCCCCCAGAAAATTGTGTTTTGCTTTTGCTATTATGGTCCCTTGGGAAATGAAACTTAAACATCACGATTTATTAGCTGCAGGCTTAACAGGGAAGAGAACATGTATTATGCTGAACACAATGCATCACTGGCAGATGGTGCTATTCTTGGGGATTGAGGTCAAGGCGCCAATTTTTGTTGTTGAGAATACCACCATCAAGTGTAGTAATAATTATATTATTATGGTATAAAGCATTATATTGGCCAATGGTAGATAAAACTAAAAATAACTCACGAGTCAGCCAGCCAATCTTTCTTTGTAGCCAGTATAATTATTTAAAAAAATAAAAAACAAATATGAGCTAAGAAAACCATGAATCAAACTAAGCTAAAGCTACATATTTTGAAATTTCTATAATGTAACTTAAAAAAATGTAGAATCTCTTTTCCTTCTAGAACTAACTTTGACAATTCAGGCGCCAGGTAAACATTTCCATGCCTCATGGCGACCGGGTGCCCTGCATTCATCCACCGCTGACATTGGTATGTAGAAGAACAAGACTGAAATATATGTAGAACTTGTCAAAATTGTTCTACAGTAAGTGGTGAGATCATTTCCTGTGAAAGAATATTAAACATATAGTTGTAAAACAATTCCACAATAATAATAGTTTTCTTTTTTTGTATTTTTTAAAATGTTTCATATCCCTTACAGGACGTTGCAGTCAACACCAGCATTTTTCAGCCTCTGTTGATGTACTATTCAAGTTTTACGTTGTTTTCTTTGGAATAAAAGTACACTGCAAGAGCAGTTAGAAAACATTTGTAAAATTGTCTGATTCTGATGCAGAAGAGTGCATCAATTTCTTATTAAAGGAGGCAAAACTGAAATCCTTTATTTTATGCTATCTTTAAATTGCAGGTGGGCATTACCTGAGCCAATGGCACAAGCAGGTTTCTTTCACCATCCTAATTTGCATGGGGATGATAGAGCAATGTGTTTCACATGTAATGTGTGCTTGGTGTGTTGGGAGCCGACAGATGAACCTTGGTATGTACTGCTGTTTTATCTGCACTTGAATATTTTACTTCTCTTCGTACACTTTTGTTAGTAACTACAAATACCACATCTTCATATGTTTTATTTGAATTATTAATATATTGTAGAAATACCTCTACAGTCGCTTAAAGTCACTTAAAAGTCGACAGGGTCGACTTCACTGCACCGGGTTTTATCCCATATGGCTCGGTCTCTTTCCGCAGCGCGGAAAGCGTCAAACAAAGCATGAACTCCGTAGTTCTAGCGACAACCCACAGGAGTCTCTGAAAAATTTAACCCGTGAACCGAAAGACGATGCCCGGAATCGAACCCACAACCTTCGGAGCCCAAGTTAAACGGCTTGACCACTTCGCCGCGAAGACTCCTCTACAGTATTTTATCTTAACCATGATCATCATCATCTTCTGCCATACTATTAAGCATGGCAATCATGATTCATTATCTCGCATATCTTGAGTGTCTCAGATCTAATCTGTCTTCTTTACCCTTTCATGGAAATTGGCAATGCCATGTAGGTATTTATATCTTTGTCTTCCTTTTGCCTGTTACCCATTAGTTTTTCCCATTTTTTACAGAGTTTTCATGCTTGCTTCTGCTGTGTGCCCAAGTATGTTGACTGCCTCCACAATATGTTTGAGCATGTTTCATCTGCTTCTGGAACTGCCTCCACAATATGTTTGAGCATGTTTCATCTGCTTCTGGAACTGCCTCCACAATATGTTTGAGCATGTTTCATCTGCTTCTGGAACTGCCTCCACAATATGTTTGAGCATGTTTCATCTGCTTCTGGAACTGCCTCCACAATATGTTTGAGCATGTTTCATCTGCTTCTGGAACTGCCTCCACAATATGTTTGAGCATGTTTCATCTGCTTCTGGAACTGCCTCCACAATATGTTTGAGCATGTTTCATCTGCTTCTGGAACTGCCTCCACAATATGTTTTAGCATGTTTCATCTGCTTCTGGAACTGCCTCACACAGTCCATTTTGCTCAGAAACTACATTGTATTGTAACCCTCTTCACAATGTTTTTCCAGGTCTGAGCATGAGCGCCATTCACAGCTTTGTCCGTACATCAAAGGAGATTATACACAGAACGTTCCACTGACTGTTACATATGCAACTCAGCCAGCACAGTTTCATGGAGATTCTCCCCAACAGGTATTTTCTGTGAGCACACTAGGCATTCATAGTTTTTGCATTGTAAATGATGGCCTGTTGATGTCTGAGCATTTCTATCAATGAAAAGCAAAAATTTAAGATAATGAAAGCAACATGAGAATTATTCATTCTTACAACTTATAGATTAAACATGAGAGCTTTATTTATAATATGAATGTAGAATTTAGAGAAAAACATTAATGCTTCTTGAAATGTGAATATATTTGTGAATAGAAGGCTGGGACAATGATCATTCATGGAAAGATGAGATGACTAATAAAGTGGTCATAAACAAGCTGGGAATTAAAAAAAAACACCCAAATAAAACATAATCAATTAAAACAGTAAAATAAATAAAGCATCTTCAATTTACTCTCTCTATTAAGAGGACATCCATCAATATACACCTGCCTTCACAATCCGGTTATCCAGGGAGTACCACACAACCGATGCCTTGTCTGGGTTTTTAATGGTCCCTGCGTTCCTGCATGACTCCACCACCCTGTTTACTGCCATCTGTGATTCTTTAGCCAAACTTTCCCTGCCCTGTCTTTACACCAGCACATCATCTGCAAAAGGTATATTATACATATATTTTTTTTAAATCATGGAAGGAAAGATGAAAGGTAGATAAGTGTACAAGAGGAAGTCTGTGATTTTAAAATGAAGGAAAACATCACGAGATGGATAATAGAGAGGCAGAAAATGATGTATGTCCATTGCAATGACCTTCATTACAAAGATGGCAACAGAACTGATGGGAATGTAAAATATTCTGTATTCAAACACATGGGGAGCCTTGGCCGAGAAGCTATGGATTCTGCCTCAGGCTCAGAAGGTACCGGATTGGATCTCGGCGTAGGGCTGGACATTTTCCCAAGAACTATTTGTCTAATGGTATTACCCCTTTCTCTTGAGTAGTCAAATTGGATACCTAGCCATCTTGGATAAGGGCGAAAAACAAGAGATGCTGTGTGCAAGTCTTAACAATCCCATGGCAGTTGAAAATGGCAAAAATTAGGCTATACCTCTGCCTTGGCAAAATTGTCCTTAGTTTGCCGTGTAATTTGCCATAATGTATGCTTCAGCGAACCACTGAAAGAAAGTAGCTAAGAGGCAGACACATGGAGTCTGAACTGATACGTTAAGGAAACGACAGTGACCACATTTTCCTTAGGATGAGGAGCAGTGGAGGACGCTGACACATTCATTGACTCAGGGTTTGAAATGAATGTTTTAAAATGAACTTTGCAGTAGTGGCACACTATTGCAGCATCATGTTTAAATTATGTTGTTGGCTTCTTTCTGTTTTTCAGAAGATAGCATGCTTGAGTACAACATTCAACGAGGACTTTATGGCAACTTCAACAAGAGATGGCAACATCGTTGTGTGGGACTTGAGTCATATTCTAAAGGTAATTGAATGTTTCAATGTCTAATGTACAGGCAGAAGTTTGGGTACTTCATTTTTAATTCACAGCAAAAAAACCACATAGTTATTTTTAGCACTGACCAAGATTTGGTGGGGTCGTCGATTTTCAGAATAGGGATATCGGGATTCACTTCATGGTCGGTCGACAAGTGTGTTTGCAGCAAGATGTACCCAGAACTGCATGTAATTGGCTTCGCAAACAGGCCCTGCCCCCGATACATCAAAGATCAAAGATGAGTGCAGGCAGATGGGACATACACAAGATAAGACGAATAGCACAAGATATGGATATCTTGCACTATGACGACAGTGAGGGCCTTCCAGGCCCAGAAACCTTTATTGTATCCATCGATCGGTCTAGCAGTCACCCCACACTCAACCGGAAGTGATCGACAACACATTCAATTTATATGATTCTTTATTTCAGTAAAAACATTACACATTAGTGCTTGCTTGCCTTCTACTTGCGAAAGCAATTATATGTCTGTATTTGTAATTAATATCAACATACCCCTATACCTACTATGGAATCACCCTGATGTCACGTGATTTCCCGGGAACTCCCAGAATTCCTTTGTTTGCAGTGAATTAAAAATGAAGTACCGAAGTTTGGTAAAGTACGCATTTAATGTTACTTACATTAAGTACCTTTGTTTACACTTTCAACTCCTGTTTATTGTGCTTCTTCAAAGGTACAAACTGAAATAATACTTTGTGAAAGTTTGCATTTATGGTGGCAGACAACAATTTTCTTTGCGATGGTGCATGTGCAGCTTTTCAAAGCTAAAACAGTGCTCTTTAACTTCTGTTTTATTTATAGTGTGTCTTAGATTGTTGTAAATTGTCTCATCTACTTCATGAATTGAATGTAAAAATATGTTGTATTATGTAAAAAATATAATTTTATGGGGTTTTTAAGAATTAAGAATTTTCTACCAGTTTTAATTGTAGTGACCATTCACTTCATCTTGTTTCTTCTTTCTCATCTCATTTTGCACCTGGCAGGCTCATTAAGACTTGAAGACATTTCTGGCATTGCAATTTTAATGAAATAGAACTTAACATTTATATAACAGTTCACAAAATATCTCACATTCCTAAAAATATTTTTAAGAGCTTATGTAACAGACTAGAGACAGATTTCAAACCTGTTCACTTGGTGACTTTTCCTCCCGGTAGATCATAAGATATGACTGAAAAAGATAATCACATGGCAGATATTGCTGTAGGAGCGTGAAGTGTTATAGTATGTCCCACAAAGAATGCCTTCATTCACGATCAAGTATTTTAAAAACTGTCTGTAGCATCGTTATGAAATTTTTCCAGCCGCCTTATATTTACCCCCACCCAAGGAATATGTCTGATAGGTCCAAAAGCAACTTAAATCATTGAAAGCGGCAACATTTCTTTGATGTTTTGGGGGAAATGTAGTGAATTCACGCTAACAAACTAGTCTTACAGTAAACCACGTTATTTCTGGTAAGGGCACAAGTACAAGGCGTAGCCAGATTCGTATGGAAGTGGGTGCAATAAAAAAGTAGCTTAAAGTAGCATTGCACCGGGTTTTTATCCCATATGGCTCAGTCTCTTTCCGCAGGGCAGAAATCGTGGCACAAAGCACAAACTCCGTATCACCAGCGACGACCCTCTGGAGTCTCCGAAAAAATGCACTCGTGAAATGAAGGAATCGAACATACAACCCTCGGAGCCCGAGTCAGACGGCTTGACCACTTCACCACGGAGACTCCCGAGAGGGGTGCAATGTGTAATATTAGTAAAGACAGATAATGTACAGAGGTATGGGGTAAATAATGTGTAAATTGACAGGAAAATAGAAGGAATACATTTCTTACCTTATTTTTCATTTCCTTCTTGTTTCTTCAGCTGCTGGTTAATAATTGTACACAAGTATTCATGTTACTAGGATGCATTTAGCTTTTTATATTGAGTTCGTGAAAGCTTCCAAATAGCTGTGCATTAATGTGCGTATGGAGTGACCAGAAATGATACCACAATTTAGTCATCATGTTTCCATTTTTAAGGATCTGTTCAGCTGTCTGTGTAGTTTGTTCACACGTACACATGGGTGACAGACCCGCTTTGAGTCTTCGTGAAAGACTGTCTATTCTGCTGTTTACCGTTCAGAGACGGAACATGATTACCTGTTTTGCACTATGAAAATAGTTGTCAGTGTCTCTGTAGTGGGCTTTCTTCTTAACGACCAAGATGTTGGTCCTCTTTTCATTGAAGTTTATAGATTGATTCGTATGCACGTGTGTTGTCCCCTAATTTGACAACGTGTTTGCTCTCACGTTTCTTGTTATGCCACAATATGTCTGTTTCCATCGCAATATTACTCTTCTGTTGGTATTCAATGCGTTTAGTGTGTGTGTGTGTTTTATTTTTTTTTCAATACAGTTGTTTGTCACTGCTGAGGGCTTGCGGAATTGAAAATTCATCACTGTGGAATACAAACTGTTGCCATTGACATTATGCTGTAATGTTTAGGGCCTGCAATTCGTCTGAATAGTTGGAGCAAAATATCCCAGTAAGTGTGTACTGCGATCTGCTCAGACCTTAATCTGTGTCGGATGATTCCAGTAGGTTGATGATTGCTCTCGGTTGCATAAAATTCAATCCATCCTTTCTCCAGTAGTCCTCTTCCTCTTTCAACACATGGTCCTCACATTTTTTCTAGTAACTTTTATCAATATTTAATAACACGGACTGGGTTAGTATCTTGACGTCAGACAATTTGAATGTAGTATTGGCAGCTGCCACTTGTCCTTTAATTTTAGCCCACACAAGTTCTATAGGGTTTAAATGAGAAGATACGGCGGAAGTCTCAAGCACCTAAGGCCATGCTCTTCTATCAACTTGTCGATTTGAAATTTCTTGCTTTTTTGCGCCTGTTTTACAAGGGACAACAACTGTAGCTTGAAATGTTTCTGGAAATGGTATACTTTCCCTTCGGAGCCATATCTTTATTGCTTCCTTTGTGCCCGATGCCGTAGGTATTTTGTCTTCTTGGGCAACAACATTGTGATATGATGCATTGTCCATGATTAGACAAGACGGTCTATCAAGAGATGGAAGTACTGTATTCCCGAGCCAATCTCTAAATACATTACCATTGATCTCATTATGATAATCCCTATTGTCTGTATGCTTTGATACGAACACGAACCCAGCATTCTGTAGTAAGCCATTATGAGTACTACCAGCATAGGCTATGACCAAACGCTGTCCTTTACTACTGGGCACATAACGCTTTATCTTTCCATCCATTGATTGCCATTCCTTTTCACTTGTGTGGTGCGCATTGATCCACGTCTCATCCAAATACACTATGTCATAATTTTCTTTGCGCATTTCCCTTATTTCACGTAGGTATCTGCTTCTCAAGGCTCCTAAATGCGGTTGCTCGCAAAGAATATTTCTACCGCCCTTGTACTTTCAAAAAGTGAAGATAATGTCCTTATAATTTTCCACAAAGTTGTTTTGGATAGCTCTATGTTATTGTTCTTTCTCAACCAAACCCTAAGTTTTCTTACAGTCACTGTTTCTTTGGCATCCAGCATTTTTATAATGCTGGATAATCCTGGATATAAAATCCTAAATTTTTATAACTTTAGGAGTCTCCATGGCGAAGTGGTCAAGCCTTTTGACTCGGGCTCCAAAGATCGTGGGTTTGATTCTGGGCCGCATCCTTCGGTTCACGAGTTAAATTTTTCGGAGACTTCTGTGGGTCGTCGCTAGAGCTGCGGAGTTTGTGCTTTGTCCGATGCTTTCTGCATTGCGGAAAGAGACCGAGCCATATGGGATAGAACCCCGTGCAATGAAGTCGACTCTGTCGACTTTTAAAAGCATTTTTATAATAGCTCGCCTTATGACATCTTTGTCAAAGCTGTCTACAATAATCTTTCTACCTACCGTTTTGTTATTGCATGGTGGTTTAATTTCAGATTCTTGCACCCATCGACTCAAACCCAATGCATGCACTGTTCTTTTTTCGGAATTTGTAATAGTATAAAACAGTTTCCTGCGATCAGCTTCTTGACAAAAATATGTGTACAACTTCATAGCGATTCTTTTAAGTGTACAATTTCGCATTAAAGTCCATTGAAAAATATTCACACATTTCAATGTTAGCGATAAGTAGTAAGATTTAAAAAAAAAAAAAAACATATTAATCAGGTTTCATGAAATAACCCACATTTTGAGACACCTCTGAACAGTCCTTGTTTGAACAACGTGGGTAGTTGGCATAAGGCCAATCCCTTCAAAACATGTACAATATTCAACATTGAGCGCTAATTGTCTGGCTATGCTGTAATACATTTAAAATTATGAATTTCATCTCAGACCCGTAAATTATATACCGCATATAAACAAACTTTGAAATCTGCTGTAAAATCTCCAGAACAAAAAATTTTTTTGTTGGGTGGACATAATGATAAAGTAGATAAAACACACAACATCCACTGCATAGTGAAATTAGGAAGGTGAAGGGCAGCAGGTTAAAAAGAGGACGGTCGTGGATGGGTCAAGCCGAAGACATTCTTCAACAGGTGTGTTCACTTGAGGACTTAGAACCTGGCGAGGAGTGGGTGCAAGTGCCAACAGACTTCTGCACATCCTTTTCAGTTTGCATCCAACTTGACAGAAAATGCAGACAAGAAAATCCGGCTACTGTTGAGGCTGAAGTACAAGCGTTGATTTTCGAGAATTCGCTAGACGGTGACGCGGTCATCTACACAGATGGGTCGGTCGTCCGACATGTGAGAAGCTCATGGGCCTTTACAGCTCGGGCCGGAGGGAGAATTGTGAAGGAGGACTCTGGTGCTTTTACTGAAACCACAAGTAGCCTGACCATGGAAGTCATGGCAGTAAGTAAATCAATAACATGGCTCGAGACACAGACATTCACTAGGGCTTGTTTCCTTAGCGACTCAATGAACATGATCAAGAGGATAGAGGAGGGGTCGATCCGAAGAGAATGGTTGCTGCCTCTGGAGCGGTCTCGACTGGCAAAGATTAGTTTCATCTTCGTGCCAGGGCATGCGGGAGTACAAGGAAATGAGCGGGCTGACAAGCTCGCAGGTGAGGCTACTGTGGAGGGCGGACGCGCCATGGACCAGGCCGACATTCTGAATGCTCTACGAGAAGTAAGACTTTTGCGAGAACCAAGTGATGACTGTGAATCTACAACAATGGCCAGACTGCGAGAGCAGCAAATTAAAAGAGGTGTGGCCAAACAAGAACACTACGCAGGAAGCCATAGAAGATTGATAAACCAACACAGAACTGGCGTCGTTAGCCGCTACACGCTGCGGGATTTGCTGAGGAGGGGATCCGAGCACTTATGGACTGAATGGTTCGATGTGCAATGAGGATGATCTGTCGACTAACTAACTAACTAAATGATAAAGTTATATACTAAATATCATAATTTTCCCTCAGTTGGTTACTGAGATATGGATGTTTATATTGCGGCAAACAAATGTGGACATACTATAGACATAAATAACATCATGGAGTGATCTTCCATCTGTGCTGGCTTTCCTCCCTAGAAAATCCTGAAAATTATCTGCTGCCCATTTAATTAGGCTGGGCCAACCCTGTAGATATACACCTTCCTCTGCCTTGTATACTTGAGTGGAGCATGGACTCTGAATCATCTAACACAAAATCCTGTTATATGTGAACTCTTGCAGTTCCTCCATGACCCTTCCATTGTATTCATCTCTTGTCTCCAACTCTTCTTCCATGCGCTATTAGTTAGTTAATCTTTCCTCTTGAGCCTAAGTCGGCTTATATGGCAGAAGTCATGGCTCTCCATGTCTGGCGGTTCGCTACTACCTGTTGTAGATCTTGGATGTTCACTATTAGGTCTCTCTTTATATTGCAGATTATGACTCATCAACAGCACATGAATTATGAAATATATATATATTTATCATAAAACATTAACTCTACTATCCACCCCTGGTACAAAGAAAGGACTTTCAAGTAATGCTGTCAACAGTTCCCTCAGTATGTCTTCTATCCAAGAGCTGCACTGATTGGCAAAGGATCCAATACTGTCAATAATGGGAAGTGAACCTAGGACAACTGCATTTATAAGCAACTGCACCAACCATCACATCATCATACCTCTCAGATATGACTATCTTGGTCATCTGTGCTCACTGGCATTTACATCTTCTGTAGTTATTGTGTTTCCCGTTTATTTCAGAAACACTGCCAGTTTGATATTGATGTTACAAATGCACTGGTTGCACTGAAAACAGGTTTGCAGATTGAAAGAGTGGACAGTTCACACCACAAAGTGACTTCAGAGTAAGTTGATTTCCATTACTGTGATGTTGCTATGCAGCAATAAATCATCAATGTTTATTGAGTGCAGTTTTCATTGTTAGACGTGTGATTGTGCTGTCTTGTGTAGACATGTTGTATTTGAAGTTTGTATGAAGAGAATATGCTCGGAGAGTGATATTTATATAGCCTTTGAAAATATTACTGTTGTGATGTGGTATGCAACGTGCACGGGAAAAATTGAGGATATATGCACACACACACAAAATCAGACAAAAATTAAATGTCTGATAATTTTAAAAAGTCATTATTTGATAAGACTTTTTAAAATTATCGGACATTTAATTTTTGTTGGATTTTTGTGTACAAATTGATTTTAGAAAACTGGATTTTGTGTGTTGATTTTACAAAGACTGGTATTTGAACATTTTTTTTAGAAGATTGACTTTGTAGTAGACATTGTTGTAAGACTGATGTGTAAGCAGGCAGTAATAAGAAATTGTAACTCTCCATGGGGTTTTCACTCCATTTAGATTTAGAAACGCTACTGAATCACAATTTCAGAAAAGAATGCTTTATTTGATATAATATGAGACATTACACTGCTTGACTTCGAGATCAAGAAAATCATGAAATATTTGAGAAGTAATGAATATAAATGTTTATGTACATGAAGTTTGAGATAGAGACCATTTATTGCAGGAAAGAAGCTGGACACAAACTAGAATTACTCGTTGAGGAAGACATGCATGATATACCGCTCCACGACAAGACAAAAGAAGGTAAAGTATATTAAATTAAGAGTTATAATATAAAGTATTATAAATTCATAGCAATGGCAACCTCAAGTGTTTTGCTTTATTTCTTACTCATTTGTTGAAGAAAATGCAGAGTGCCATATAACATTTCTGGTGTTGATGTAATTACCTGTCTTTCCACCCTCTAATTCTGTAATGGCAGAGTTTTTGCCAAAGTTGACAATGCACATTCTTTGAACATGTTATAAGGAAGGAAAAACGGGAATATTTCAGAACAGGCGGCAAGTTGATGAGAGAAAGTGCAGAGCATCTTGGTGTGAAGAAATGTATCTGAAATTATTGGCATTATGTAAGACACATGATGACCAACACCATTAGGAAAAATGAAAAGCTTAAGTAACGATTAATAATGAGTGTGAAAAGACTGGACATGGAGAAAGTTACAATCACTGTCTGTATATTTTGGAGAGTGAGTATATTAATAATGTGAAACTTGTAATTATGCTATCATGGGCAATACTTATGTTTTGTAAAAGCCCTGAAGCAGGAAGCTGCTAGGGGTCTGTGAAGTGTTACGACCATCACATGTTGTTTTCCTGACTGCCTGGAGGAATATGTCATCTGTCTCTCTCACATAGCACATGAATACAGGTGTCGAGCCCTCTGCCAACCGTGATCGGACATTGTCGGCGTAACCTCCTAGCGATTACATGAAAGCTGCCAGTGTATTACTGGGGCTCATACAAGGAAGCCAAGAATACTAACACTGCCTGGTGTATCATTTGAAAAACTACAATTCAGAGACAGAATTCCTTAGCACAAAAAGGCTGACAGTCTCTTAAAGTTGGCCCGTTAAATGAAAAAGATATTCATAGGGATGATTCTGATAGAATGGGAAACTCGGATGCTGTTTGTGTTAGGAGACGAGGATATTTTAGCCCTACACACAGATAGGCCTAAACAGGACAGCCTGGTTAACGTGACATACATACTAAGTATGATACTTCTACCAAGATAAACGATTAAGTTTCCAAAAGAAGAATTCTAGAAAACACACTCACCCTTTTGACAGTATCTGGTAGTACTCCTTATTCAGGTCTGCCTTAGAGAAGAATTTGACTTTGCTAAGTTCAGCAAAGCGTTGTCTCTAGCCAGGGAGTGGTTCAGCCTGGAAATGTGTGATCCCATTCAATTGGCAATGGTCGAGACAGCTTGTGTTCTTCAGTTTGTTTTTACACAACACTGATAGGGATTATTTTTAGAAATTGATGAAGCTCTATAGTATCCCACAGAAGATAATTAAATGAAAAAGGCAGCATATAGAGACATGAAATGCAGAGTTCATCATGAGAATTGGTATGGTTGAAATAAGAACAGGAGTGCAACAGCGCTTTGTAGCTGGACCGAACACGAGTATTGCCTCCACACAACAGGGTTTTGGCTTGCATTTCTCCCAATAGAGAGGAGACAAAGCTGCTAATCATGCGGCAAGTGTCAGAAAAATATTACCCTTAGGATGGAATTATATCTGATTAATTCCCTCTCACCTAATCTTATAGTTTACTATTTCTGTTAATTTATAAGTCTTCATTAAAATGGCAGAATTATCATAAAGATACTGTTTTCCCCCACAGATAAGCAATCAAGTAATGGCTCACATCGACCCTCAGATGACTTGATAGTGACATCTTTGTGTGTGGCTGATAATGCAAAGTGGCAAGAAGAGGTGACATTATCAAATCCTGCCAAGTCATCCTCAGTGAATGATGTTCAGCTCTCCTTGATATGCGGAATGACCCTCCGGCAAACAAAGTTTCAGCAGTCAGAAGAGGCCAACCTCCATTATTTTACCCGTGGCAGCTGTAGTGGCAAAAGTAGTAATTTAACAGTGCAGCTTATGAATGAAGTGAATGAAGCAGTGAGCAGTGAGCCTTCCATATCAAGGCTGATAGATGGGCATTACTCAGATTCTCACTTTGTCATACCAGAAAGTCAGTTTATTCCTTACATTGTTGTGGTTTCATTGGTGGAAGAAGCCCGCACCTCCAGTCATTTGAGTCCGGGCAAAAGGAAAGTACCATCATCACCTCAGGTTGTCAAGCCATCAACCAGTAAAGATGAGTTGGCTGCATCTCCTAGTGCTCTCACTAATGATACTGACGAGTGGGCACCCTGGGAAGATCAGGATTGCCAGTATATCGGCTATACCCCAGCTCCTTTAAAAAATTCCAGCCCCTTCACCAGCACGTTGGTCAGCCACTCTAGTGAATCAAAGCATATAAAAGACTTGAGTAAATCCAATATTCCCAATGGACCTAGTGATGTCTGTGATAGTTTAGACTCATCAGTTGCAGAACCATATTCTCCCCTTAAACCATTCACATTTGCTGATGCGGAATCCTCAGCATCTGTGAAGTTACAAAGTTTCTCTTCATACACCACAAGTTCCAGTGATTCTAGTGCTAATTCTTTTATCAATGTTGGCAATGCTAATGGCTCTCTGAAAAAGGAGGCGCCTAAAATTTCAGGGACCGTGATTCAGTGTGTGGAACTTCCTTGCCTGTTTCAGAAGGAACATATAGAAGTCCAGTCTATCTTGCCTTCCATAGACAAGCAACATGTGATAGTCATCCTTTCCACTAAAGCTGGTTATCTTGAGAGCTCAGCTTCAGACACTGATGCATCTCCCACAAACAGGGGCAGTGCTTCAGCAGACAGTTTCTGTGGTGGTGGCATACTAGTGTTCCGCTTGCGCAGTGAGAACAGCAGGATTATTTTGGACGATGAACCTGTAGTGATATATACAGTGAACTCTCCCAGAGACGTCATTACCAGCACATTCTTGCTGCCCTCAGAGGTGGAGGATCAGGTAAGCTGTCAGTGTTAAAGCTAAGCACCTCCGTGAGGTCTTTGTGTATTTCTACCTGTCTTCAAGAAATTGAGATGGCACTCTGATAGCAAAATCTTTTTATTTTCTGATGATTTAAATGTGGAAAAAACAACTAACACATTAACATAATTAGCCTATAGAATGAACACTGGAAAAAATGCCTGTTTTATACATGTTCATCTGTGCTGTATAGGTTACTTGATGATGTCCAGTCAAATCGGTTTTCTTTAGTTTTTGTTACTTAGTAATGTTAATGGAAAAAGATTGTTGAAGGCAGTGAAAGAAGATACTGGATGGTCTTACTTTTTGTCGTGGAAAGATGTCGGCACATGAGTTTGTACATTCTGTTAGACGAGAGCTGTGTAGAAGCATACCAATTGGTTACTGGATGATAATTCTGATGATGTTACCGATTCAGTACTAGGTTGTTTCCTCTGAGGTGGGAAGAGAAAAGCTTGGTGAGGTAGACAGTTGGTTACCTAACATCATAAAATATTATTCTTAGAATTTTGCACTCTTACAACATTATTCTGTAACTACTCTTTTCATCTGTAAAACTTGGCTGGTTGTCCACTTACTGCACACAGATTTGATGGTCATCCACAGAAATTAGCAAGCGGTTCTATCACCAGAATTTTACTTTGCATGTTGTGTTTACATGTACACTTAGATGCTATTTATGTTCATCTATCTAGTTTAGTTTTAGTTTAGGCGATAAATCAACATCATGGCACATGGGTGTAACCCATAAGTGCTCCGTTCTCCTCCTAACTCAAACCTGAGTCTGGAGAAACTCAGCTCAGTGCACGGACTCTGTAGCACCAGCGAGGATCCTTAAATACTTTGGGTAGATTTTAAACTCCAAATTTTGCCTGGGCAGTGACGTTAGGCTACTCTTTTTCGATTTCCAACTGCCAAGGGATTTTTTACAAGCGCAACAATATACACGGGCCTCCGATCTCACTACCCAGAGACCAGGGGAAATGTTATTACTAGAAGGCCACGTGGAAAAATCCCGGCCCTCACTGGGGCTTGAACCCGGGACCTCCAGCACTCGAGGCTGGCACCATACCTCGAGACCACGCAGCCCCCGCGGAACTCTAGAAATGTGGGAAAAACATGGAGGCAAGAATAACTGAAAGCCTTGGTAGAAGGGCTTGGCATAAGATAATATGAGGACATAGCTTTCTTTTGAAATAAAAGATTTGGAAGAGAAGAGGAAAGAGGAGGAAGAGGGAGTTATTGCTGTCATATTAAGTTGTTCACTGTTGATGAAATGAAAAATTCAGGAATGGTGCTGACTGGTCCCAACCTATTAGACAAGAATGAATCCTGTTCCAGGAGAGATAAGTTCTCATGAGGAATGTTTAAATGTGAATGTTACTCATCTATCATCATCTGGGAGAATTATATGATTCTCTTGTAATCTAGAACCATAAACAGTTCTTAGTCCAAAACAGCCTTCAGTACAGTGGAGATCATGGTTGATCCTTCCTTCATTAGTCCATATATATTTCTAGGATGACCCTCCGGGAGGTGAAGAAAGGTCTTGGTCAGTTTGTGACTTGACCCTCTCGCATTAGCATCCATGTATCCTGTCAAGATTTTGATATTGCCATTTCTTAAATTACTTTTAGTACTTTGAAGTTTCATGTATAATTTCTCCTTAACTGATTTATCCTTGTCATTTGTTGCTGGCTCATGTTCATATTTATTTTTTGTATGTAAGATTTTAAATGTTGCTGTTATTATTCTAGAAGTCACCGCTTTCCACTCTTTGAATGCCTTCTTTGCCTCCTTAGATAACATTAGGGCCATGCTTTCATTGTGATGGGCATTTTCCTCTTTCTGGCTTGAGAAAAGCACTGTTTCACCTCTGCTTAGAAATTTTTGCCTGCTTCATTCCAACTTGTT
Organism: Cepaea hortensis; assembly: GCA_963921405.1. Taxonomy (NCBI): domain Eukaryota; kingdom Metazoa; phylum Mollusca; class Gastropoda; order Stylommatophora; family Helicidae; genus Cepaea; species Cepaea hortensis. The sequence continues at coordinate 54,827,848 of OY992894.1, forward strand.
TTGCATATTACTAAAATGTTAGTGTTGTAATATTTCATTTCTTCTGCCACCTGAGCTGTCTTTCCTAATTCTTATATAGCCATCATTAGCTCTTAATATGTTGAGGAAATCGATATGAAATATTCACCTCGTGGGTGGTGTCTACCTTTTAAAGTTGTAACTGTTTAGTTGTATGACCCAGTATATGTGAAGTCCTTGACATCTCCTACCTCCAGCAACCAGTGTCAGATGTGAGATTTCTTTTACCCTTACCTTAATATTAGAGCAGAATCAGCATAATTTTCGGCAGACAGGAAAGCATAATCTGAGAGTAACTGAGTAATTCTGGGACAGTTTAGTAAATACCATATATCACCTGTGTATATGTGAGCTGTGAACACAGTGGGAATGCATTATGTAGTAATTACTGCCAGATTAGTATGAACAACTCAGAATTGCTTCTGTGTTAAGAGAATGTGTGTTACATCTAAAACAGGGTTGCATTTTGTTTACAAAAGTTTGGTGACTGGTCCACTCACTACACATATAAAGATGATGCAGTCATATACAGAACAGTTAAAGAGCAGTTTGGAAATGTAGCTACAGTGTTATTTATGTGACTGTATATGCCTGCATCATCTTTACCTATGTAGGGTTGCATTTTTCCAGTCATTACAGTTCTGAGGTCAAGCCATTCTAATAAAATTGGTGCCAGAGATCTGAGAAAGGAAATGTGGTCGACCCAGTATTGACCATAGTACACTTTATGTACTGTTCAGCCGCCTCATATAGGGGGCTAACACTATATGTAAAACTGTTAACACTAATTCACTTTTATGCATTTGAATCGTTCATGAATTCTGAGTAGGTCTGAATGTCTATATCTAAATGAATGTTGGGTTGTGGCTGACATTTACATTAAGCATTAGAAGTTGAGGATTTTTATATCAAGCCAAAGTGTTGCCAGAACTGCGTTGGGTCTGTGTAGTATATCCTTGACAGAATCCATCCACCTCAGCTTTAGTCTTTCTCTAGCTCTTATGTTTTTCTCTAGGTAGGTAATCAGCTATGTTCTTACTATAGGTAGGTGGTATTTATTTTAGCGTCTTATTGTGTATGGCAGTTAAGTTGGGGTGCCTATGTTGGCTTAAATACCTTGTGCTGGTATACCATCTAAACCAGCAGCTTTCCCACATACAGGGGGGCTGAGTGGTCTCGAGGTATGGTGTCCGCCTCAAGTGCTGGAGGTCCCCAGGTTCAGACCCCGGTGAAGACCGGGATTTGTTTAAAAAATCCACCTGGACTTCCAGTAATAAAATTTCCCCTGGTCTCTGGGTAGTGAGATCGGACGCCCGTGTGTATTGTTGCGCACGTATAAAATCCCTTGGCAGTTGGAAATCGAAAAAGAGTAGCCTAACGGTGCTGCCCGGGCAAAATTTCGAGTTAAAAATCTACCCAAAGTATTTCAGGATCCTCGCCGATGCAACGGAGTTCGTGTATTGAGCTGAGTTTCTCCAGACTCAGGTTTGAGTTAGGAGGAAAACGGAGCACTTATGAGTTAAACCGTGTGGTTGATCCAACGACTAAACAACTAAGCTTTCCCACATTTCAGCAGTTTGATAACTTTTCTGATGTTTTTAGATGGTTTCTCGCAGTTTATATCCATTTTGATTTCTACCGGCTGGTTATCAGGAGGGGCATTTGGGACTGGTTTATACAGAAATTCCTCAAAGTAATCAGTCATTTGATCTTTAATATTTAATTCCACTTCTTCTTCTTCTTCTTCTTCTTCTTCTTCTTCTTCTTCTTCTTCTTCTTCTTCTTCTTCTTCTTCTTCTTCTTCTTCTTCTTCTTCTTCTTCTTCAGCGTTCCGAGCCATTGAGGTTCTTTGCTGCAGATACAATCCGTTTCCATTCGTCTCTCTGGTTGACCTTCTCCTGCCAGTCGTTGATTCCAAGTGCTTGTAGGTCTGTATATATATTATCTCTCCACCGTCTTCTTGGTCTACCTCAGGGTCTACGGTCATTTATTTCCTGAGTGTAAGCGAGTTTTGTTTCCCTATTATCTTCCATTCTTTCTATATGCCCCAGCCATTGTAGTCTATTAGCCTTCATGATACCAGTGATTAGCGGAGACTTAAACAGATCATAAATGTCTTTGTTACTTCTTCTTTTCCACTCTCCACTTTGTGTATTCCTAATGGGTCCAAAGATGCGTCTTAAAACTTTGTTCTCAAAGGTTTGTAACAAGGCTTCGTTTCCTGTCGTTGTACTCCAGGTTTCAGAGCCATACAGCACAGCTGGTCTAATCAGTGTTTTGCTTATTGTGATCTTGGTGTTACGAGATAGCGCCTTTGATTTTAGTAGATGTTGTAGTGCATAGTATATCTTATTTCCAGAGTTGATTCTAGTTTGTATTTCTTCCCTTATGATGTTGGAGCAATTGAAGATTGTACCCAGGTATTTTTATGTTTCCGTTCTTTTAATGGTCATATTATCTATTTGTATGTGGCCAGAGTTTTTAGCCATTCCTTCTCTTGAAATTACCATATATTCTGTCTTATCTTGGTTGATAACCAGCCCCATCTGTTGGGCTTTTTCCTTTAAGTGAGTCAATATTTCCAATGTCTTTTGTTCACTTTGCCCTATAATATCTATATCATCTGCATAACATAATTTAATTCCACTTGGTTAATTATATTTTCCTATTTTCCTTCTCTGAAGTTTCCCTTTGCTGCTACATCTTCTGCCTCTCTTGTTAGGGCATCTAGGGCATGTCTATTATTTGCCCTTATTGCTTCACTACTGCTTTGTTAGCTTCTGTGTATTTTCATGGGCTTCGACTTTAGCAGCTTAGGTTTTGAAATCTACTGTTTTTTTTTTCCTTACATATATTTTTCCAGAGCGTTTCTGGTGTTACTCATTTCTTATGTTTTTGTCCCATTTTCCCAAGGACTTCCATACCTGATTCACTCCATTTGATTTACTTAACCTGCTGTCAGCAGCTTCCATCTCACCTTGTCTACAAACTATTACAGGCCTTGGTACGTATTGGAGACTGCAACCATAGATTGTTCCCTAGTGTCTTGGTTCCTGAGATATCCTACATGATATTGAATCCCATGTTTGTATGATGTTACATATATATCTTGAGTTTTATCTTAATTTTACTTAGCAGATGGCGGTCTGAATTTACATCTGCACCTCTTAAACACTTTTGGCGGGCACCATGTAGAGATCTACACCTCTGGTTAATACAGATATGGTTGTTTTGGTTGTCTGTGTTTTGTAGTCTGGTCAGGCCTGTGTTGCTTTGTGTATTCTTTTGTGTGGGAAATCACTTCCCATCTATGATATAATGATTCAATTCGCAAAGATGGGTGAATTTTCATTCATTAACATTAGTCACATTTTCCCTATGATCTCTTCATAACTAATGTTATCTGATCCTGTCTTGGCATTTAGGTCAGCTATCCAGATTCAGCAAGATTTTGAAGAGCTGTAGTGGCATAGTGGCTAGGCACTCGCCGGCCGGCCCATCCGGGGTTCATGGGTTTGATCTGCATTTAACCTGGACTCCCAGGTTGACCCAGCCTCAAATGGGTGGCAAGAAATGTTGTGGAAACTAATATACTGATCACATGACCCACCGAGTAATATACTGAACACATGACCCATCGAGTAATATACTGAACACATGACCCACAGAGTAATATACTGAACACATGACCCACCGAGTAATATACTGAACACATGACCCGCAAGTAATATACTGAACACATGACCCACCGAGTAATATACTGAACACATTACCCGCCGAGTAATATACTGAACACATTACCCGCCGAGTAATATACTGAACACATGACCCACCGAGTAATATACTGAACATATAACCCACTGAGTAATATACTGAACACATGACCCACTGAGTAATATACTGAACACATGACCCACTGAGTAATATACTGAACATATGACCCACCGAGTAATATACTGAACACATGACCCACCGAGTAATATACTGAACACATGACCCACCGAGAGCCGATTGGTCTACGAAAATATAGGTTTAGCACCGTGCATGCAATGTCCCTTAATACATGTATTAGGGTCTTTTACTTACATCAGATTTTAATATTCATTCATTCATCATGTGCCATGCCGGTAAGTGTGGACATAAATGTTTCGCCATCTAACTCGATCACCAGAGTCGTGGAACAGCTTAGTGTTCTTGTCTCGACCATACCATGTGACCAAACCATCCAGGTATTTACTTCTCTGCCTTCCCCTTGTTATCTTCCCCTCTATCTTGCCAGTTACCAAGTTCTCCAATTTATTTTTTCTCATAACGTGACCAAACAATTTTGACTGTGTATGTCTAATTTCTCTAATAAGTTTACATTTTTCATTTGTTTCTTGTAGGACTTGGTCATTGCTTTTTCTGTTTTTCCATGGTATTCTTTGCATCTTCCTTAGAAACCACATTTCCACAGCCATCAGATGTTTTTCAGTCCGTTAGCTCATTATCCACACTTCACATTCATACAAAAGCACATGTTCTATGTAGCTCCTCTCGTTGCAATTGATAAATTTGTATTTGTCAGTATGTTTTCCATCATGCAAAAGGCTACCTTCGCCATGGCGATTCTTGTTCCAATCTCTTCAAGGCATCTCCCGTCAGATGTTATGACTGTTCCGAGATAATTGTATAATTTCACTTGCCCAAGAATATTCCCATTTACTTGTATACTACATTGTGGTATTTCCTCTTTCCTAGTGATGATCATAATCTGTGTCTTCTTACATTTCAATTCCAGCCCTAGTTGTTCACTGAGTGCAACAACCGCATCTACCAATGTTGCAGATCCTGTTCATTGTCTGCAAACAATACTGAACAATACTGTATCATTCACATATCTAATGTTATTGATGTTATGTTCCCTATTGATGATTCCTTTCATATCTTCTTTCATATCTATTTTGATATTGTGATGTCTTAATTTACCTATAGTACTTTGAAGTTTCATATAACATTCCTCCTTAACTGATTATCCTGATCATTTGTTGGTGCAAAATACTGTTTGTTCTTTTTGTGTGGTTCTAAATGTTGCTATAATTTTCTAGTTTGCTTCTTCCTTTTCTGTTAATGCCTTCTGCCTCTTTAGGTAATGAGTCCTTGACTGTCTGGACAGTCCTTGACTGTGGGGGGTAATTTTCCCCTGTGTGGTCTGAGAACAGCACTGTTTCACCTTTGCTGAGAAGTCTTTTTGCAACCTTCATTCCACATTGTTCAACATAATTCCAAAATGCTAATGTTATAATATTTCATTTCTTCTACCACCTGTGCTGTCTTTTCTAATTCATACATAGTTTTAACATTCCAGGTTCCAGTTCTGGAGATTTTACTAGTGAAATCACTTTAATCAGCGATCCAGACTCCTTGCAGCTTTCTCCGCTTCTAGAAAAGCTTTCTTTTACTCTTGGCTGGCTGAGTTATTTTTTATGTCACTTGTTTGTGGTTGGTTAGATTTTGTACCTGAATTTTTCTACGCAATCGAGTAGTCTACTCTAAGCAAAATCCTAATTAGTTGCCTTTTTGAATATGCCTGATAGGTTACAGTGTTACTGTTCTTTGCTTCCATTAAGGTTTTAGGAACACACAGGTGTATTTTGCTGTAGGTAGGTGATAATTGGGAGTCTCTGTGGCGAAGTGGTCAAGCCGTTTATCTCGTGCTCCGAAGGTCGTGGGTTCGATTCCGGGCCGCGTCCTTCGGTTTACGAGGTAAATGTTTCGGAGACTCCTGTGGGTCGTCGCTAAAAGCTACGGAGTTCGTGCTTTGTGCGACGCTTTCCGTGCTGCGGAAAGAGACCGAGCCATATGGGATAAAACCCGGTGCAATGAAGTCGACCCTGTCGACTTTTAAGCAACTTTTTTTTAAGGTGATAATTGTGAGATGTAAGTAAACAATTCTGACACTGTCTGATGTAGGTGAAAAATAATTGTGATACTGTCTGATGTAGGTAAACAAATAATTGTGATACTGTCAGACATAGGTAGGTGATAATTTTGATTGTTTGATGTAGCTAAGTGGCAGGTAGGTGGTAATTGTGATATTGTCTGATGTAGGTAAAAAATAATTGTGATTCTGTCTGATGTAGGTAAAAAATAATTGTGATACTGTCTGATGTAGGTAAAAATAATTGTGATAGTGTCTGATGTAGGTAAAAAAAATAATTGTGATACTGTCTGATGTAGATAAAAAGTAATTGTGATATTGTCCGATGTTGGTAAAAATAATTGTGATACTGTCTGATGTAGGTAAAACATTATTGTGATACTATCTGATTTAGGTAAGTGGTAGGTAGGTGATTGTGATACCACCTGATGTAGGTAAAACACAATTGTGATACTGTCTGATGTTGGTAAAAAATAATTGTGATACTGTCTGATGTTGGTAAAAAATATTTGTGATATTGTCTGATGTAGGTAAAAAATAATTGTGATACTGTCTGATGTAGGTAAAAAATAATTGTGATACTGTCTGGTGTAGGTAAAAAATAATTGTGATACTGTCTGATGTAGGTAAAAAATAATTGTGATTCTGTCTGATGTTGGTAAAAAAAATAATTGTGATATTGTCTGATGTAGGTAAAAAATAATTGTGATACTGTCTGATTTAGGTAAAAAATAATTGTGATACTCTCAGATTTAGGTAAAAAATAATTGTGATACTGTCTTATGTAAGTAGGTGATAATTGTGAGGTTGTTTTAATGTAAGTCAGTAATAATTATTGTGTTTTCGTACTGTAGTAAGTAAATTTTTAAAAATTTTACTGTAGGTAGGTGGTAATCATTATGTTGTACCACTGTAGTAGGTATGCCTAGAGGTGCATGGGACATATAGTGCTTGCCCAATATTTGTATACATCAGTCTACGCGAGGGGTGTTGTGTTTAATATCATGCTAGCTGCCTTCAATTTCCAAGACATTTCCTGGTACACATTGTTAGACTGGGTCTACCTGCGAGTCCAGATACACTTTAACAATCTTCCTCAATGCTAATTCAAACCAGTGACCACCAGACAGAAGGCAAGCGTGCTAGCCACTGTGCTACCTTAACTCCTGCTGTCTAACTACAAGCTGGTGATACGGTGCTGACTTACTTAAGTATATGATATTTAGTGAATGATAGCGGCTGACCGAGGGTTAGAATCCTGGGTTCTCCTTCAGGAGACCCGAGTTGGAATCCTCGGTAAGGTGTGGATTTTTTTCTTTCGGGGGCAAAAAGAAAACCCTAACCTGCACAGTTCACGGCGATTGCACTAGCCAGGCGGCCTTAATCCACCCCGCCATACACCGCAAGGTACTATAGGCAGTAGATGACAGACAGTGGCTAGGTGATTAGCATAATATTGTCATAATAAACATACGACAACCATAATTCTGTGTCAGTGATAATGATGGATTTATCTTCCTGTAGGTAGACAAACACATGGGAATGAGCCACCTCAGTGTGTCAGTGATAATGATGGATTTATCTTCCTCTAGGTAGACGAACACATGGGGATGAGCCACCTCAGTGTGTCAGTGATAATGATGGATTTATCTTCCTCTAGGTAGACGAACACATGGGGATGAGCCACCTCAGTGTGTCAGTGATAATGATGGATTTATCTTCCTGTAGGTAGACGAACACATGGGGATGAGCCACCTCAGTGTGTCAGTGATAATGATGGATTTATCTTCCTCTAGGTAGACGAACACATGGGGATGAGCCACCTCAGTGTGTCAGTGATAATGATGGATTTATCTTCCTGTAGGTAGACGAACACATGGGGATGAGCCACCTCAGTGTGTCAGTGATAATGATGGATTTATCTTCCTGTAGGTAGACGAACACATGGGGATGAGCCACCTCAGTGTGTCAGTGATAATGATGGATTTATCTTCCTGTAGGTAGACGAACACATGGGGATGAGCCACCTCAGTGTGTCAGTGATAATGATGGATTTATCTTCCTGTAGGTAGATGAACACATGGGGATGAGCCACCTCAGTGTGTCAGTGATAATGATGGATTTATCTTCCTGTAGGTAGACGAACACATGGGGATGAGCCACCTCAGAGAAGGCAGCACAGTTGCAGACTCTTCTGGCATAGGCGGCCACATTGTTACAACCACAGCTTCTGGCACAGTCCGAGTGCTGTCTCTGGCCAAGCTGACTTGTGTTGCTGAGCTGAGTGCTGGACCAAGTGAGAAGTATCTCTGTGCCACATATTGTTCAGGTGCGTACAATTTTCTTGTGGTTGGCAAGAGGTTGTTTGAAATATGTCATATCCTGTTCACTGTTTTAGGGTGACAGTTATCAGATTCTGATTGATTGGAATTTATAAAGATCATCATCATATTTGATCTTCTTTTTGAAGGTCCTTAGCTGAATGCACAAGATCCACAGTAAAAGCAATGATCCCAGGTTGCCATGCAGCTTACTCCATAGCTTAAATGACACCTTATATTACCAAACCACTTCAGTTTTCTTGTACTTCTTCATCAGTCTCAGTATCTGCCTGTTGCAACCTGTCATATGTGGTATTTGTCCTTTGTCCTTCCTAGTGCTGAAATAATGATGGTTGTCTTGTCCCGGGTAATCGTATGTCTTTGTAATACTTGCATACTGGTATTCTTTGCTGTATGGGAGTCTTAGCATTGTTTGAAGAAAGCACACACTTGTGGCCTCAAATTCTAGTTTCTTTCTAATCTTGGTTCTCAATATCTATGTTATATGTGACATAAAGAGGCCAGCGTGGCTGAATGGATAAGAGTGCTCCTTCTTACACTTCCAGTGTGCTGATGCTGAGATAAGGGGTTCAGCCCCTTCACTGGTCAGTTGGGCTAAAATGTTGACTTCTCATATTTGACTTGGAGACATAAATTACAAGTACCTCTGAAGTGGAAGTGGGTTTACCTGATTGTGAGAGACACTGGTAATAGGGAAAGCGAATCCAGTGCATTAGAAGTAGCACGTGTGGACTAAGCTTGAGTTCAGAGTGAGTGCAAACAAAATGACGTGTTGCTCAAAGACCCTGGAACACAGAAACACCCTGGAACACAGAAACACCCTGGAACACAGAAACACCCTGGAACACAGAAACACCCTGGAACACAGAAACACCCTGGAACACAGAAACACCCTGGAACACAGAAACACCCTGGAACACAGAAACACCCTGGAACACAGAAACACCCTGGAACACAGAAACACCCTGGAACACAGAAACACCCTGGAACACAGAAACACCCTGGAACACAGAAACACCCTGGAACACAGAAACACCCTGGAACACAGAAACACCCTGGAACACAGAAACACCCTGGAACACAGAAACACCCTGGAACACAAACACCCTGGAACACAGAAACACCCTGGAACACAGAAACACCCTGGAACACAGAAACACCCTGGAACACAGAAACACCCTGGAACACAGAAACACCCTGGAACACAGAAACACCCTGGAACACACAAACACCCTGGAACACACAAACACCCTGGAACACAAACACCCTGGAACACACAAACACCCTGGAACACAGAAACACCCTGGAACACAGAAACACCCTGGAACACAGAAACACCCTGGAACACAGAAACACCCTGGAACACAGAAACACCCTGGAACACAGAAACACCCTGGAACACAGAAACACCCTGGAACACAGAAACACCCTGGAACACAGAAACACCCTGGAACACAGAAACACCCTGGAACACAGAAACACCCTGGAACACAGAAACACCCTGGAACACAGAAACACCCTGGAACACAGAAACACCCTGGAACACAGAAACACCCTGGAACACAGAAACACCCTGGAACACAGAAACACCCTGGAACACAGCCATCTAATTCCAAGCCCTCTTATCATTGACTGTCTCTTGTTAGTTAGTTAGCCAACAGATCATCCTCATTGCACATCGAACCATTCAGTCCATAAGTGCTCGGATCCCCTCCTCAGCAAATCCTGCAGCGTGTAGCGGCTAACGACGCCAGTTCTGTGTTGGTTTATCAATCTTCTTTGGCTTCCTGCGTAGTGTTCTTGTTTGGCCACACCTCTTTTAATTTGCTGTTTTTGCAGTCTGACCATGGTTGTAGATTCACAGTCATCACTTGGTTCTCGCAAAAGTCTTACTTCTTGTAGAGCATTCAGAATGTCAGCCTGGTCCATGGCGTTTCCGCCCTCCACTGTAGCCTCACCTGCGAGCTTGTGAGCCTGCTCATTTCCTTGTACTCCTGCATGCCCTGGCACGAAGATAAGACTGTCTCTTGTAGTTCCCTACACATCTTCTCCTATTACTCCTATGTCTTTGCATATTTTAATTCTCATATCTTATTCCAATATATTTCTAATATTTTCCTTACACCATCATTAATCATTAAACAGCTACTTTAGTACTGAATGTATACTTCAAACATTGTAGGTATTGAGCGTCTGTGTGCCTGCACTGACAAAGGCAAGCTTCAGTTCTTTGATCTGAAAACTGTGAGTGAGAAGCAAGTTTCCTTTAGTAATCCTGACCAAGGGGAGGGAGCAGAGACCAGCTCAGAGGGATCAGCATGCAAGAGACCAAAAATGGATGATGATGTTGCTGACCAACCAGGTAGGAACATTAAAACAATGTAACAGCTCAAAGACTACAGTAGTGAATTGTCTCTAGAATACAGATTGTTTCATTGCTACTGAATATGAATATGTGTGTGGCAAGCCAAAATGATGTGTAAGGGCATGTAAACAAGACGGAGTTTGCTATATGAGATGTGTGTAACATATTTACAAATCACATGTTATGCAACAAATTTACAAATCACATGATATCATCGCTAGTTGAGATGTATCAGTTCTACAATCATGGCAGTATTATTAGAGATCTAAGTGCCAAGCCACCATGATGTAGTTTGAGATGTCAATGCCAAGCCACCATGATTTGGTCTGCTAATTCAGATGTAAGTGACAAGTCAACATGATGTGGTTTGCTAGTTGAGATTAAGTGACAAACCAACACGATGTAGTTTGCTAATTGACATGAAAGTGCCAAGCCACCATGATGTGGTCTGCTAATTCAGATGTAAGTGACAAGTCAACATGATGTGGTTTGCTAGTTGAGATTAAGTGACAAACCAACACGATGTAGTTTGCTAATTGACATGAAAGTGCCAAGCCACCATGATGTGGTCTGCTAATTCAGATGTAAGTGACAAGTCAACATGATGTGGTTTGCTAGTTGAGATTAAGTGACAAACCAACACGATGTAGTTTGCTAATTGACATGAAAGTGCCAAGCCACCATGATGTGGTCTGCTAATTCAGATGTAAGTGACAAGTCAACATGATGTGGTTTGCTAGTTGAGATTAAGTGACAAACCAACACGATGTAGTTTGCTAATTGACATGAAAGTGCCAAGCCACCATGATGTGGTCTACAAGTTGAAATATCATTGGCAAGGCACCAAGTCAAGCCTCTATGCAATCTAAATCTTATTCTTCTGCCTTTTATCCTCCAGGGAAGTATAGGCATCGTGTCATACCTCCTTTCATTTTGGTTGGTTGAGATGTTCCTGTCTTTTTCTGTAGACCTGTTCATGATTGGTTGGACTGTGCAGCTGCAGTTTTCTATGGCCCGGGGTAGCCTGTTCTATGCCAGTCCTTAGTCACCTCTTTTGACATGCATGGTGGGTTACAGGGCAGTTGCTTCCCTTATGAGCGCAGGTAACACTTGGGCAAAATAATCTGCTAGGTGAGGTATGAGTGTTAGTGCTAGCTGAGATATACGAGACACGCCACTATGATGTAGTCTGCTAGCTGAGATATACGAGACAAGCCACTATGATGTGGTCTGCTAGCTGAGATAAACGAGACAAGCCACTATGATATCTGCTAGCTGAGATACATGAGACAAGCCACTATGATGTGGTCTGCTAGTTGAGATATACGAGACAAGCCACTATGATATCTGCTAGCTGAGATATACGAGACAAGCCACTATGATGTGGTCTGCTAGCTGAGATATACGAGATAAGCAAGCCACTATCATGTAGTCTGCTAGCTGAGATATATGAGACAAGCCACTATCATGTAGTCTGCTAGTTGAGATATACGAGACAAGCCACTATGATGTGGTCTGCTAGCTGAGATATATGAGACAAGCAAGCCACTATTATGTAGTCTGCTAGTTGAGATATATGAGACAAGCCACTATCATGTAGTCTGCTAGCTGAGATATATGTGACAAGCCACTATCATGTAGTCTGCTAGTTGAGATATACGAGACAAGCCACTATGATGTGGTCTGCTAGCTGAGATATACGAGACAAGCAAGCCACTATCATGTAGTCTGCTAGCTGAGATATATGAGACAAGCCACTATCATGTAGTCTGCTAGTTGAGATATACGAGACAAGCCACTATGATGTGGTCTGCTAGCTGAGATATACGAGACAAGCAAGCCACTATCATGTAGTCTGCTATCTGAGATATACGAGACAAGCCACTATCATGTAGTATGCTAGTTGAGATATACGAGACAAGCCACTATGATGTGGTCTGCTAGCTGAGATATATGAGACAAGCCACTATCATGTAGTCTGCTAGCTGAGATATATGAGACAAGCCACTATCATGTAGTCTGCTAGTTGAGATATATGAGACAAGCCACTATGATGTGGTTCGCTAGCTGAGATATACGAGACAAGCCACTATGATGTGGTCTGCTAGCTATATATGAGACAAGCCACTATGATGTGGTCTGCTAGCTGAGATATATGAGACAAGCCACTATGATGTGGTCTGCTAGCTGAGATATATGAGACAAGTCACTATGATGTGGTCTGCTAGCTGAGATATATGAGACAAGCCACTATGATGTGGTCTGCTAGCTGAGATACACGAGACAAGCCACTATGATGTGGTCTGCTAGCTGAGATATACGAGACAAGCCACTATGATGTGGTCTGCTAGCTGAGATATATGAGACAAGCCACTATGATGTAGTCTGCTAGTTGAGATATACGAGACAAGCAAGCCACTATGATGTAGTCTGCTAGTTGAGATATATGAGACAAGCCACTATGATGTGGTTCGCTAGCTGAGATATACGAGACAAGCCACTATGATATGGTCTGCTAGCTATATATGAGACAAGCCACTATGATGTGGTCTGCTAGCTGAGATATATGAGACAAGCCACTATGATGTGGTCTGCTAGCTGAGATATATGAGACAAGTCACTATGATGTGGTCTGCTAGCTGAGATATATGAGACAAGCCACTATGATGTGGTCTGCTAGCTGAGATACACGAGACAAGCCACTATGATGTGGTCTGCTAGCTGAGATATATGAGACAAGCCACTATGATGTGGTCTGCTAGCTGAGATATATGAGACAAGCCACTATGATGTGTTCTGCTAGCTGAGATAAACGAGACAAGCCACTATGATGTGGTCTGCTAGCTGAGATATATGAGACAAGCCACTATGGTGTGGTCTGCTAGTTGAGATACACGAGACAAGCCACTATGATGTGGTCTGCTAGCTGAGATATATGAGACAAGCCACTATGATGTGGTCTGTTAGCTGAGATATATGAGACAAGCCACTATGATGTGGTCTGCTAGCTGAGATATATGAGACAAGCCACTATGATGTGGTCTGGTAGCTGAGATATATGAGACAAGCCACTATGGTGTGGTCTGCTAGCTGAGATATATGAGACAAGCCACTATGATGTGGTCTGCTAGCTGAGATATATGAGACAAGCCACTATGATGTGGTCTGCTAGCTGAGATATAAGTGGCAAGCCACTATGGTGTGGTCTGCTAGCTGAGATATATGAGACAAGCCACTATGATGTGGTCTGCTAGTTGAGATATATGAGACAAGCCACTATGGTGTGGTTTGCTAGCTGAGATATATGAGACAAGCCACTATGGTGTGGTCTGCTAGCTGAGATATATGAGACAAACCACTACGATGTGGTCTGCTAGCTGAGATATATGAGACAAGCCACTACGATGTGGTCTGCTAGCTGAGATATATGAGACAAGCCACTATGATGTGGTCTGCTAGCTGAGATATGCGAGACAAGCCACTATGATATCTGCTAGCTGAGGTATATGAGACAAGCCACTATGATGTGGTCTGCTAGCTGAGATATAAGTGGCAAGCCATTGTAAGAGAACTAACTACCTGAGATATAAATGGTATGCCACATTCATATGGTCTACAACTTGACAAAGAGCTAACATTTCACTTGAATGATGCTCTTGTTCCCTGGGATAAAGGTGAACCATTTTGGCAATGAACTGAAGGTAGACAGTTAGGTTAGTTATGCTAGAAATGTTAAGAATTTGAATCAATTACGATGTTTAAAAACTGCCCTGGGTTCCCTAAAATGGCAACCAGAAAATGTCTTGGGGAGTAAACTTGACTGGCAAGATATTGACCTCATGACCCCGTGAGTGCTGATTGGTCTATAATAAATGTGGGGCTTGCACCATGTGCCCAATACTCTCCAAGGTGCGTAAAGTGGTGGTGGGGGGGGGGGGGGGGTGCCTTTGCTTTTTATGCTGTAAAAGTAATGTGAATGATATTTTAATTCCTTGACTACATGGTATATAAATTGGGATTCTGGGTTAGGCCCATGGTTTTATTGACTTAACAGCACACTTGATGGTGAACATGGACAGTAAAATATTTGCCCCCTTTACTTATTCAGATAACCTCTAGTATAGTTTAGACATGCGGTAGTCAGTCATAAACTAACCGTCTCTAAGAATGAAATACACAATTCTTCTTTTGTTCAAAGGTTCTGATCTCCTCACCAACCAACCTTTGAATGCAGAGAATTTAACCCAGCTGCACGGCATCATCCAGTTTGAGAACCTCATGCCACGGTTTACTGCAGTGGTGCCCCCCTGCTGGTCAGAGATACAGCAGGAGCAGCAGCAGCGCAGACATCCCCAGCACCTGCAGCAACAAGGGGAGTCAACACAACATACCCGCACCTGGAAGCTGACGTCTGATGCTGGGTGAGTCTGTTTCCACAGTTGAACAGTCATTAAGTAGTGGGTATTTTTAACACACCTTAAGACACATTGGACATAATTTTATAGTCCATATTGACACTCAGTGGGTGATGTGGTTAGTGTCACACGGGGCACCTTGGCTTCCAAGGGCATTTCCTGGTGCCCATTTTAGGCTGGCTCAACCTGGGAGCCCAGAGCAATTTAAAAAAATGTTAATCCACCCCAGTGGGGATTGTACCCATGACCACGGGACTGGCTGATGAGCGTCTAGCCACTGCTCTAACACAGCTTTCTCTATGACTGAACAACACTCACCATTTGTTGAATGATGGCACAGTACGACTGTTAGAATTATTCAATTTGGAATTGAATGTTGAGCATGAAGCATTGAATGCAGAAGAGGTGTTCATCACATATACTCATGGGCAAGTGTGCATAATTTTGCATATTGGTGGAATTGATACAAATGCCATCTCTAGGTTTTCCCTTAGTCTGCCTGTAAGGTTGGAGGTTTATGTCTTGTTGACCTCTCTGGCAGACGCTGCCAGGGAATGTTCTATCACTGGCATAGTTCTTGTGGTCATGAGGGTGTGCACGCTTATCTGCTGCAGCATGGTGCAGAATAGTGAGAAGTGCAGGACCTAATAATACACCTAACAGAGTGCAGTAGTGACATTCACCTAAGATAGACACACATTTTCTATCACAGTTATGTACTCATATTTATTGCCAGCCTTTTTTCACACTATGGGACATGTCTCGTATATATGGTGCTGAGCACATATTTTTAAACCACTTGGCAATGGATCAGCGTCTTAATCTGTGAATGTCTTGATCTGTAGTCATCTTGATCAGCGATGTCTTGATCAGAGATGTCTTGATCAATGATGTCTTGATCTTTGATTTGAACACACAGCCACCATACCAGCAGGCAAGCTTGCTACTGTAACATCTTTGCTGTCTCTGGGTGAACCAGTATTTCTCGCAGTATCACCAGCTTAACACCAGACATGGCCTAAAACACAGTGATACATTTCATTCATATCATCAGTGCCTTGTATGTATGAGTCACGTTATTGTTTGTTATCAGTATAATGTACACGCCTTACAAACTATTATTACTGTACGCTTGACTTACTACAGGCAAACCTGGATGAGCATTTGTTTGAGATTTTGTTGCCAAGGCCATGTACAGTGGGTCATGTTGATGTCAAATTCACTCTGTACCCTCGCTGCACACAGCAGCCTAATGTTGAGGTAAGCTCACTGAATCTATCTTTCTATAACCTCTCTCTCTTTCTTTACTTTACACCTACCTCTCTCTCTCTCTCTCTCTCTCTCTCTCTCTCTCTCTCTCTCTCTCTCTCTCTCTCTCTCTCTCTCTCTCTCTCTCTCTCTCTCTCTCTCTCTCTCTCTCTCTCTCTGTTCTTGTCTCTCCAATTCTGTTATTCCTGTCTTTCTCCCATTCTGAACTTTGTCTCTCTCTGTCCATACTCATATATCTCTCTTTGTATTCATTTCTTTTGTCTGGTGCTCCCATCTATCTCTTTTGCTCCTGCCTCTCTCTTATTATGCTGTTGCCTTCTTATTACATTTGCACCTTGCCGCCTTGACAGACGATAGTTTGTGCTTTAAAAAGGCATAATAACTTTTACCTATGGCGGTAGCGAATGTGACTGATAAGGACAATTTGCGCTGTAAATGTCCGTTCACAGTGGGTGCATGCGAACACGTGGTCATTTCCACCATCATGCACCATCTTACGTCTCACATGCTCGGTGTGTGACTTATCTGCAATAATTTTCTCCTTTCTGTCTCTTATATCTGCAAAAAAAAAAAGTTGCACACACCAGCCGCTACATTTCACTTCGCCGAATTTTACCGGAATTTTTTTTTGCGTTTACTGTCGGTTATTTGTTTTTGTGTCTCCGATATGGGACAATAAGCGTACTCGTTATGTTAAATTCCCCGATTATTTTAAGATTGCATTTAAATAGAAACCAATTACGCAGTATTCTAGTTCCCCCATTGTCTACTAATCTATACATCTTGGCTTCTCAAATGTTTTTTCTTCTTACGGAGATAAAGAGACTGTCTTTTTAAAACGTAAGTAGACTCGTAAATTCCGTTTTATATAGACTTTGAGGCATTGATCTAGTGTGAATAATTAAATTGCGCATCCATTTGTTGCGTATTGTGTAATTTTTCGCCTATTTAGGTCATAGGTAACATCCCAAACTGAAATGATGAAGATTGCATGCTATGATGCTGTAATGGGATATTTCAATGGCTGGAAATAGCAGCTTTCCGTATCATAATATATCGATGATCATTTAATATTCTTGTGGACTATTCAGAGCGATGGCAATGATAATAAATGCATGTTTGCATTGAACATTCATATCTTGTATTTGTGTGTAATTTTTCATCACTCTACTCAGTCGGAATCATTGATAATTTTTCATCTTTCCAACGGAACATATTTTGTCAAAATGCATCTACGCAGGCGGCCTTGCGTTGACAAGACTGCGTGTGCAGTCCGTGCGCTGTCTGACGTCATCACAGCATGATGTGGAGATGTATATATCTGTGTGTGCGTGTATATATATGAACTGGCAGAGTTATCTCCCTTGCATGAGTGTAACCAACAGTTGTGTGAGTCTGTAGGTAGGGTCACAAAAAGTGAAAAGGTCAAAAAAAAATTTCTGTATGTTCTGTTGCATGATAAACTTACACACAAACATTATATCTCGGCTTAAAATTGACCTACAGACTTGAATGATGTACCGTTGGATTTGTTTTTTCAAGAGCTATCCAACTATGCAGGTTATATACTTCAAAAAGCAGTTTAGAAAATGTTACTAAAGTGGCCCCACACACACACATACCTCTCTCTCTCTCTCTCTCTCTCTCTCTCTCTCTCTCTCTCTCTCTCTCTCTCTCTCTCTCTCTCTCTCTCTCTCTCTCTCTCATTGTGCTGTTGTCTCTTATATCTGTAAAAGAATCATTAAAGAAAAACCCACACGGTTTTTCTTTTAATGTTTCTTTTACAGATATAAGAGACACAGCACAATAAGAGAGAGGAGAGAGGTGTGTCTGTGTGTGTGTGTGTGGGGGGGGGGGGGGGGGGGGGAGTAACATTTCTCTAATGTGCTTTATTTAAGTATATAACCTGCATAGTTGATATCTCTTGAAAAAAAACAAATCCAAAACAAATCCAACGGTACCTTATTCGAGTCTGTAGGTCAATTTTAAGCCGAGATATTAATGTTTGTGTGCAAGTTATCATATAATAGAACATATAGAAAAAACAATGTTGACTCTATATATATATATATATATATATATATATATATATATATATATATATATATATTATATATATATATATATATATATATATATATATATATAAGGGCGGGTGTCTGCGTTTTTCTTCTAATGTTTCTTCATATATATATATATATATTTTATAGCCGGTCTCCCTGCTTAGGGGTTAACGTCTTTCTCCGTAATCCCGTATATTCTCGTGAGTAACGTAATCTGCACGAGAATCGGTAGCGGCTTTCGCAGCGTCGGTAACTTACAGGGTATGTGAGCCGGTCGCTCAGAAAGCAATGGCAAACTACTGAGCATAATCTGAAAAATGCTGATGTTGACTGCAACATCCTGTAAGGGATATGCCAAAAAAAACAAACACACACACAGACATATACAGGCAGACACAGACACAGAGTCACACAGACACACACGCACACAGAGACAACACACACAGACACACGCACACACAGAGACACAGACACACACACACGCAGACACACACACACAGACACACATCTCTCTCTCTAATTATGTTATAAAATAATTGGTAAAAATCAGATAGTGTGTGAAATATTTTTCTCTCACTTAACATTCATGCGCTACTCTATGAAAATGTCATAAAATATATCCAAAACGCATCACTTGTGAAAGTGAATCACATGCTAATATGCACACATATACAGTCAATCTGTACTGTAGTTTTTGTTCCTGAGAACACTTAAGAACACTACCACATGGCATCCTAAATTGGCACAAAACATGGCACCCTTAATTGGCACAAAAAAGTTACTTTCTGTAACATTGAATATTTTCACAAAAACACTTTACTTACTAGTTAGAATTCCCCAAATTCTGCAGCTACGTTCTTAAGCGATAAGGAGGAAGGCACAAGAACTAACTAATGTTGGAGGGAATGTAGTTTCACTAACAGTTCTTTTTCCTTTGCCAGCTGATTCTGTCATCTTTGTACGCTTTGTTCAGTTCTTCATTACAATTTGACTCTTAAAGGTTGAGAAAATTCTTCATTGTTACTTTCTCCATCCAACTCCATGCCATGCTGATTGACCCATTAAATTTGTTTCATTAAATTTGAGGCTCTTAGAGCAAGTAGATAATTTTGCTGGGCATTAAGATGATGATGAAGTAACATGATTATTTTCAAACAGAGACATAGTAATTCAGCAAAGCACACATATATAGTATTTTTAGCTTGTAAAAACTCATCAGGGCAGACAAGCACACACCATGTGTGTCATATTGAAACACAGAAGAACCAGAAGTTGCCAGGTTTTTATTTTTACAGTGGTCAGATGTAAAATCAGTGGCCAAATGCATAAATTGCAGATTGATACTCTAGAGAATCCTTCGATAAGCTCAGTGATACATCCATCAGTACCAAAACAGTTATCTGGTGTCCTTGTTAGAGTAAAAATATGTTGTCAGGATGATAGTGAAAGAAAGTGTGACTGGTAATATATAATATGTATACAATACAAATATACATTTTCTACTGGATGCAGCTGTTTCAATTGTTGTATTCTTTCTGGACAGGTCACGCTGTTGAAGCAAAATATCAGTTCCATATTCTGCCCTCCAGGTGGCAGTGGGAGTTCAGACTTCAGTCTACAGAGCTCAGCAGCATCAGGCTTGGGTGCAAGCAGTAGAAAAACTTCTTCAGGCGGTGGAAGCAATGATGTTAAATCCACCAATGGTGTCGTGGACGCCAGATTCTTGGAAGCTCATAATGCAGAGGTTCTGTGTGGGCCTGTTATGTTACACAACTGCCTGGACTTGACAGGCTCTGGGGGTCTCATTACCCTGTCCAGCCCTCAGCTGTTCAACTCTAAACTGAGATCTCTACTGTTGCATGTAAAAGGTTTCGAGAACAGTCCTCTGTCAGAGCCAGTGCTCACCAACAAAGACCAGACAGATTCTGACCGCAGCGCTATGGCACACATGGATAAAGTGGTGAGTGTTCATGGAAGATTGTGTGACAGTGATTGACAGCTTTTGGAAATGGTGTGATTTCCATTGACGTAGTAAAGGTTTGACAGTGTTTAGTCTTAACTGTTAAGAATAGTGTGATTTTCATTGCCATAGTAAATATCTCAGATTTTACATTTGAATATGTTTGAAATTTTTCTAATGTTTGTAAATTACATGTTTTTATATTCAAATAGTGTAATAATGCAATAAAGTACAGTAATAATAATTTATAGCAACAATTCCAACATAATAATAAAAAAGATAATAAACTAAAATAATAACTTATCTCAAAATTGCAAGTATAATTCACTATATTAGTTGACAAAACTTAGATAGACAGAAAACATTATCTTAGAAAATTGTAGCACTAACATTAATAATACTGAAAAATATAAATGGGAACGTGATAGCACTGTGTCTAGCAAACTTGCCCAGGCCCAGTGATCATGGGTTTAATGTCACACTGTGACGGATTTATAACATTCATTCAGGCTTCTAGGTCAACCCAGCCCTCAGATGTGCCAGGACTTGTTTTAGGAAGTAAATGTGGCTGTTGGGATATTGACCACATCACTTCTCGAATGCTGATTGACCTTTATAAGTATGGACTACCAGCACCTTCCCGACACACCTCAAGGAGTATATACAGGACTCTTTACTTTACACAAATATAAATACGAGTCATACTTGAAGGTATCATTCTGTACATCACACATTGGTAGATAGATATAGAACACAGAAACTTGGGGAGTTTGTAACTTATCGTTAACATGTAGGTATGACTAATAATTTATCCATTTTTGGGATAACATAATTAGGATGCAAGAATTAAGCAAGTAATTTAAACAATTTAATAAGTTTAGGAAGCATAAGGAAACTAAAACATGAACATGAAATGAAAAGTACATTTTTATAATGTTTTAAAAAAAAAACATACACAAATATGCACATGCATGAGAAAGAATTGCATTAAAATTAAAATTAAAAAAACTAATTACTCCACTTGAGGTTGAAAAGGGTTAAATGTTTAGTTTTTCTGCATACTTAAATATGCCCGTGTGTTGCCGGGGCCCATACGGGGGAGCAAAGAATAGTAACACTGTTGCCTACCATGCATGTCGTAAGAGGCGACTAAGGAGGCTATGGTTCCGTCGCCCTGCTACTGAGTGAGTGCGTGGCGCAACACTGTGAGCTGTGAATTCCACGTGGAATCGTTTTGCATCTGTCCGCTGTTGTTTTTAGCGTGAACTGCGTGTTCGGAACGATGGCGGCCAGCTATTGCTGGATTGACTGGTTTGCCTTTTCGGTTCACAAGTACTTTTTTCAGGAGACTCCTGGGAGTCGGCGCTGTAGCTACGGAGTTCGTGCTTTGTGCGGCGCTTTCGGTGAGTCGCCCTGCGGAAATAGACCGAGCCATATGGGATAAAACCCGGGTCAATGAAGTCTTTCTGGTGACTGCCGTTTCCATTGACGATGAACTGTATTTTTCGTGGAGGACTTTTGTGTTGGTATTCTGGCGGTGGCATTATGCACAGTGTACCTGTGCGGGCTGTTGGCTTGCCGACACTCCTGTCTATTCCATTGTTCACATAGGGCAGTGAGGAGCATTTTATGTGATATTCACTGGCACAGGAACGGAGCAATATGGGGATGACCCGTTGCCATGACGATGGAACCGCGACTAACTGACTAACTAACTGCATACTTAAAAGACCAATGATGCAATCAACTAGAAAATGAATGAACAGTATAAAGTAAAATTAGATGGATGGAGTTGATGAGCAACAAAACAAAGGAAAATGATGATACTTGCAGCAATCATCCTTGCAGGGAGAGAAAACTGAGAAAGAATTATAGTGAATGTTCAGGTTCTCTAAACTTTTTATATGTTAAATATTTCTAAATCTAGTCTTATTGTCAACAACATTAAATATATATATTTTTTTACAGTTGAAATCCAAGAAGAAAACTCTTAGCACCATATACAAGAACATTCATGCAGAAAGCAGTAAACACAAGAACATCAAAGGCTTGTTTGACAGTGTAGCACAAGCAGGGTCAGAAAAGAGTTCGGTGTCAGAAAAGCAAAAACTGTCAGATTTGAAAGGTTGTGACTGGTTCCAGGAGCTGTCGGTAACTGTCCGTGTGTTTAAGAAGACCAACGTGCCCTTGGAGAAACTCCATCGCAGCAGCATGATTCAGGACACAGGTTTCCACAAACGTTTAATTAAACTGTTGGTGACTTCAACAGCAGAGACTGTCCTTGGAGTCAGCATGGAACATATGCAAAATATGGCCTTAGATATTCTCATGTGGATCATGGCTGTACAGATGAATGACCCGGAGAAAAGGTGAGGCTCTTCCTGTTTTTCATTTAGTTTATCAGATGCCAACTGAAAATTGTGTATGGGAAATCTCAGATGAGATGGATTGAAGCAGTCCAAATTAATTGTTTTAAGAACCATAAAATCTCAAGTGTAGCATACGCTGTTGTGTACTTTGACCTGTCTTCCAGTTATTGGTGCGCATAAGAAAGTTATGATTTCCATCCTCTACTGATGAAGAATCAGATTCGCTGGGCTGGTCACTTGACTCGCATGCCAGATCACAGGCTCCCTAAACGAATTTTTTACAGCGAACTGCGTTGTGGTAGACGCTCCCAAGGTGGCCAGAGGAAACGCTTTAAAGACACTCTGAAAATCTCACTGAATGCTTTTGAAATTCATCATGACACCTGGGAGGATGCAGCCAGAGACCGAAATTCGTGGCGTGCATCATTACGCAAGGGTACAGTCATATGTGAGGCAACCAAGACTGCAAGAGCTGTGAAGAAAAGGCAGGACAGAAAAACTACTGCAGGAAATCCTCCTCCAGAAACGTCAAGCATTCTTTGCCCACATTGTCAAAGAACATTTCGAGCCAAAATAGGCCTTATCAGCCATCTTAGAACCCACGGCTCCATACCTTCAACCCCACTGGATGAAATGAATGGTCATCATCATTCTTGATGGACAAACAACAATGATTTCCATGTTTCCCTGACGGGCTATTTTGAGCCTTAATCAAACACTAAGTTAAAGTTATTTAGTTGCATATCCTTTACGGACGTAGCAGTCAGCCCCAGCATTTTTTGGCTGTTGTGTTTGGCATTACTTTCTGAAAGACCTGCACCCATACCATCTTATAACAAACCAACACAGCTGTGTTTCAAACACGGTATGCAGGATTACGAACTGCGTCCATAAACTCTTTGCCACAGATCCGGCTAATCAAACACAAAACAGAAACAAATTTGAGTGATCATTCTGTAAATATCAATTCCAGTTCCAAAAGAAACTTTGTGCACATCCGCAAGTATGTATGGTAATAGTATTTTAAGTGAATAAAACATTCACTGGTAGCAGGTTTAGCATAAGTAAATTTTATAATCCACGTCACATACATATTTCCTTACCTGTTTGAGGTAGGTGACAGCATTATCTTTGCATGAATATTATTTATGATCTTTTGCAGAGGTGATGACAGACTGCTGTTAGAATCTGTACAACATGATTTAAAGAGAATGGCAAAGTCCTGCTTCATTCTAGGATCGCGCACCACAGCACACAAGTTCTCCAGGCTGCTCTCACTGTGCATGGAGTGAGTGTCTCACATCTGTTTTTGTGTGGTCACAGCTTTAAGTAGACCACTTGTCCCTTGTCAACAACATTTATCATGTTAGCTTGCTATCAGTTTTAATTACAGAAAGATTAATAATTTCATCTTGATTTTGAAATTGGTGTGCTCGGTATGTATCGAAGTGTCTGCTGAGTACACAGGTTCAACGCTGAACTTGAGACCCCACATGTCACAGGGGGCTAGAAGTGTTGTTAAGTTACTTCTAGTGACTAATCTTTTATGTTATGATGACAGACTGCTGTTGAAATTACCTGAAAGCTGAGGTCGTCTAGGATGATAAAATACATGTGAATATTTGGCCCGAGACATTGAAAGACAATCAACCAGAATGTAGATCAGCTGCCAATATTTTAAATGATAAATACAACCACTGGTCAACAGATGTCAGATCACTGGCTGAAGTAGGCCCTCTCCCCTTGTGCTCTGTCTTATTTAGTGAGTGGGAGAGAGTTGTTCCCTCCATCCCTTAGTCTTGTTTTCAAGCCCAGGATCCTAGTGCTCCCATTCTGTCATCTCATTTAACAGCTGGACTCACACTGTCTTCCTGCTCTATGCTGCCACTGATTCTTTAGTGCTCACTCTATGCACCAATTAGGGCTCTGTTTTCTCATATTGAGAGTTTATTACCTGATGCAGCATTATGCCACATTCCATTCATATCTTGCTTGTTACAATGGCAACGTCATGTTCAGTAGTCATTCATAGACAATGTTCCAACTTATGATGTTCTAGGATTCCCTCACATTATAAACAACTTCAGAATTCTATAACTTCAGCGTAGTAAAATAATTACTAGCACTTTAGTTACTCTGTCTGGCTGGCCACTTGTCCCCCCAGGACTGAGACTAACAACGGACTGACCCATCTGTGTGGCAGTCATGCATTATAATCATAGCATTCAGTTTCTTCCAATTCTGCGATTTTCATGTTGTGATTGTCTACTCTGTCATCTTTGATCCATACTCTTGTACTTATCACTTTTGTTATTATTATTATTATTTTTGTTTTCTATCTATATTTATTGTTTTTAATATCGCTTCAGTTATCTTGAGTGTTAGGCTTTGAGTGCTAGGGTTTAATTGATTATAAATCCTTCTTGTATTATGTAAATGAGATATTTGATACCTAAATACTTTGTATTGTGAAATGTAGATGATTGACTTAAGAGCTTGTAATAAACACATTGTATTGATCTGTTAAAGAGATAAAATATAAATATAATGACATTGGGGGGGGGGGGGGGGTTTGAGATTGAGAAGAGTGTTGTATAATAAAGTGAGTACAGAACAATATAAAGGAGACTCATCATAGACGTCACATGGAAACAGTCAACATTCTTACACCGTGGTGGCCATGAACCAGGATATATGGGAAGCAAGATAAATAGAAATTGTTATTGTCTATAAGCAAGATACATAAGGCTAAGTAGAAAAAAGATAAAGGAGTAGGAAGAACAAAACTAAAACAGTAAGGAGGTGTGAAACATTTTGCATCATTTGATTTCTGCAGGTGCTCAAAGCTGACGTCTGATCCTCTTGTAGCCCCAGCATTCAGTCAGGCACTGGCCAATGCTCTACTGGAGTGTTTCCCTCTGCTGCCTCTGTGCACCAGCAGTGGTGCTATGCGCTGGTTCTTCACTCTTCTCAACAGAGTTAAGATCATCGACATGGAGCTAGTGGCACAAAAGTCATGTGAGCTGTTGCTAAATGTCTCCCGGCAGTACAACATCAGAACCCACAGCCTTCATGCTTTGCTGAAAACAAGGTAAATATTACTTGTAGTTGTCTCCAACCTGCAGCCAGCACTTGGGCTTTCACCCTTGGTCTCTACTATGTAAGGACACATGCAAGTGTAATCAGCTGTTGCTTTGTTTCATCTAACTTGAGTTATCTGGAGTTGACAGTATTAGCATTTCCTCATACTTGCTGGCACTGGACACTCTAAGGGGAAGTGTTTGACAATCTTGTGAGGATATGTGCATTACTTGTTAACAGAATCATACTGTTGGGTAAAACTAGTATTGTCAAAATATGAAGTCATGAGCACAAAATTTAGTTTGATTAAATTTCTAATTCCATTGCTGCCTCCTGCAGCTACTTTCATGTCCTCTCCATATTATTTACCTGTCTGCAGTTCTCTTCTCCATGTGTTTCTAGGACTGCCTCTATTTCTAAGATGTCCTCCAGTATATTGCTTTCCATGTTTGTCAGAAATCTCTTCAGTTTCATCTTAATTTTACTCAGCAGATGGGGTTCTGAATCTCATGGGCACCTTTCACAACTGTTTCATCACATAGAGATGATGAATATCATTTTTAATACAGATATGATCTGGTTTTCTGTATTATGGTCTTGTAATATCCACATTGCTTTATGCATTCTTGTACGTAGAAAATACTTCCTATGACATATTGATTTCCTGTGCTCAAATATATTGTTTTCCCATGGTCTTATCGTAACCTGTGTTAGCTGATCATCTCATGACATTCAGGTTACTCATCACACTTTTGATATTGCTATTTCTTTGATGACCTATACCTGGTGTTTGCAGCTGGTTTTCTACTAGATGTTAGCCAGCGTCACATAAACCCTATTTAGTCGTCTCGTATGATATGCATTGTAGGTTACAGCGTGACCATTTTTTTGCTACCCTTATAGGCTATGGTAACACATGGGTAGAAAAGAGAATTAGTGCAAATATTAGCAGCCACTGATTACTGATACGAGAATCAACGGTTTGAGATGGTTGGATTATGTTGAATGAATGGATCCTGAAGGATAGAGAACAGAAATAGTTATTGAACAAATCCCAACTGCAATATAAAAGAGTTATCCAGGACTATTAAGGCATCAGGGGTAAATAAAGGTGGAAACAATGTACGTTATGAATAACTTTGTCTCTTACTTAAGAGTTAGAGCTGATAGATCTGTATAATATTCCACATTTTGTCTATATTACTGCAGACTGAGAAGCTACTGGACTTAAATCCCAGTACATGGCTGGACATTTTTACAAGAACCATTGGTTTTTATTCATATTAGACACTGCCCAAATTTCTTGGGTAGTGGGATAGGATATCTAGTCCACTCAGATGAGAGCGAAAGACCTTGCTTGCAAGTTGCACAAGTTAAACATTCTATGGCAGTTGGAAATTAGCAGTGGAGGCCATCAGGCCGCTCACTGGGCAAAATTGCTAGGAAAGAAAACCCACCCTGGCGGAGTCCATACCTTGATTGGATTTACTCTAGAGGAAGTAAGCCTTATACAAATACATGCCACAACCAGACAAAATCTGAACAAAGATGTACACATCAAGGTCTGATATGCTGCTGTCAAAAAATAGGGATGAAGATGTCTATTATTTAAAAGAGATACTTTTGGTGTGTTTTTCAATTGGCATGTTTGTATAATTCTGATGATTGTTGTCTGTCATGCAGGTATGGACTGTATGGAAATCCATTTGAGGAAGAGTTGTTTGACATGGATATTGGCAACCTGACTAAGCCAAGTACTCAGTCTGGCAGCACAACACCAACCACAATATTCACTAATGTCATCAAGACAGCCAGTAACTCAGCTTCAGGGGGGGCTAGTACCACTGGAAGTAAGGACCAGCCAGACTTGTTTGACCTCCTGCTGTCACCACCTGAGAAGGCATCTAAAAACCTGGTGAGCTGCTTTCATATGTTGGGTATATTCTGAGGTTTTGACCGTCTTTGCTGTATCATATTTGCCTAAACAATTTTTGGTCACATTATGAGAACAAATAAATTGGAGAACTTGGTGACAACTGGCAAGATCGAGGGGAAGAGAACAAGGGGAAGGCAGAGAAGTAAATACCTGGATGGCTTTGCCATGTGGTATGGTTGAGACAAGAACACTGAGCTGATCCACGACTCTGGTGATCGTGTGAGATGGTGAATCATGACTGCCCACGCTTATCGGCATGGCACATGATGAATAAATTTGTCAGTCAAGTTTCTCCTATCTTCCTTGTCTTTCTTCTTCTTCTTCAGCGTTCCGAGCCATTGAGGTTCTTTGCTGCAGATACAATCCGTCTCCATTCGTCTCTCTGGTGGACCTTCTCTTGCCAGTCGTTGATTCCAAGTGCTTGTAGGTCTGTATATATATTATCTCTCCACCGTCTTCTTGGTCTACCTCGGGGTCTACGGTCATTTATTTCCTGAGTGTAAGCGAGTTTTGTTTCCCTATTATCTTCCATTCTTTCTATATGCCCCAGCCACTGTAGTCTATTAGCCTTCATGATACCAGTGATTAGCGGGGACTTAAACAGATCATAAATGTCTTTGTTACTTCTTCTTTTCCACTCTCCACTTTGTGTATCCCTAATGGGTCCAAAGATGCGTCTTAAAATTTTGTTCTCAAAGGTTTGTAACAAGGCTTCGTCTCCTTTCGTTGTACTCCAGGTTTCAGAGCCATACAGCAGTGTTTTGAATATTGTGATTTTGGTGTTACGAGATAGCGCCTTTGATTTTAGTAGATGTTGTAGTGCATAGTACTCCTTGTCTTTGCTGTGTCATATTTGTCAGTCAAGTTTCTTCTGTCTTGGGCATGTAATGATAGATTATGGCAGAAGTGAAATAGAAAGCCCAACACCCCGGGAAGGTTAACCCGGTCAACAAATGCCAGCAGAAGTCGGATGTGTCGGCCTAACGGCGCAAGAACGCAGCTCTGCTGTAAACAGGCACAACGCAATCACGTCCGAAAAAAAAACTCCGGATGAACGAAGAAGAAGAAGAAGAAAGCCCAACACAAAAAAAAAGAATAGGAATGGCTAAAAATATTTTCCGCACCATTAAAAAAATATTAACATTCTGAGAGATAAAGAATACATTAACAATGAGAGTTGTCAAATGTTAAATATATTCAAAATTATTATATGACACAGAAACCTAGACAAAAGAAATTTTTAAAAAACCACATTAAATATTTCAGCCACATTAAAAGACAGCACTTTTATCAAAACCATACTGGAGGGAAAAGGCAAATAGGACAGGCAGGCAAGAGGTAGACAGTGATACAAGCGGGAAGATAATATCAAGAGATGGACTAACAGCAGTCTATTAGAGTATGCAAGCAGGACATGAGACAGTGTGTGTTGGCGATCCATTGCAGCCAACCTTCATTGGCACATGATTGATGATGTATCTTCTCTGATTTTATTGAGTCTTTGTGCTGCCATCATCATCATCATCATCATCATAATTTATCAGTCCTATTGATAGCAGTTAACAACCATCTTTTCACATTGGGCAGTGGGGAGCGTTTTGTGTGATATTCACTGGCACAGGAACGGAGCATAATGGGGACGACCCATTGCTGTGAAGTTGGAACTGCGACTAACTAACTAACTAACCATCGCCATAGTTTTTCAGTCATATTGAGGGCAGTTACATTAATCATCATATTGATAGCTGTTACCACAATCATCATAGTTTATCAGTCATATTGATAACGGTTACTACAATCATCATAATTTATCAGTCATATTGGTAGTGGTTACAACAATCATCATAGTTTATCACAACAATCATCGTAGTTTATCAGTCATATTGATAGCGGTTACTACAATCATAGTTTATCAGTCATATTGATAGTGGTTACTACAATCATCATAGGTTATCAGTCACATTGGTAGTGGTTACAACAATCATCATAGTTTATCAGTCATATTGATAGCGGTTACTACAATCATAATTTATCAGTCATATTGGTAGTGGTTACAACAATCATCATAGTTTATCACAACAATCATCATAGTTTATCAGTCATATTGATAGCGGTTACTACAATCATTATAGTTTATCAGTCATATTGATAGTGGTTACTAAAATCATCATAGGTTATCAGTCATATTGATAGCGGTTACTACAATCATTATCAGTCATATTGATAGTGGTTACTGCAGTCATCATAGTTTATCAGTCATATTGATAGCTTTTACATTAATCGTCATATTGATAGCGGTTACTACAATCATCATAGTTTATCAGTCATATTAATAGCGGTTACAACAATCATCATAGTTTATCAGTCATATTGATAGCGGTTACATTAATCATCATATTGATAGCGGTTACTACAATCATCATAGTTTATCAGTCATATTGATAGCAGTTACAACAATCATCATAGTTTATCAGTAATATTGATAGCGGTTACTGCAATCATCATAGTTTATTAATCAATTGATAGCAGTTACAGCAATCATCATAGTTTATCAATCATATTGATAGCAGTTAACAATCAGCATAGTTTATCAGTCATATTGATAGCAGTAACAACAATCATCATAGTTTATCAGTCATATTGATAGCAGTTACAGCAATCATCATAGTTTATCAGTCATATTGATAGCAGTAACAACAATCATCATAATTTATCAGTCATATTGATAGCAGCAACGACAATCATCATAGTTTATGAGTCATCATGTTGATAGCAACTAAAGTCATCATCATCATCATCATCATCATCATCATTGTTATTCATCATCATCATGTGCCATGCCGATAAGCATAGGCGGTCATGTTTCACAATCCCACACGATCACCAGAGTTGTGGATCAACTCCATATTCTTGCCTCAACCATTATTACAATTGTAATTTATTTATGTTGATGCCATCTAAAATCATCATCACATTCATTATTGCTATAGTTTATCATCTTGATAGCAGCCAAAACAATCTGTATTAATATCATAGCTGTCGTCATCATCATCGTCATTCATAACGATAGCAACTAAATTAATGTCATGTTTGTGCTAGTTGACTGTTCATGTTGCTGGATTGGTAATGACATGGGCACTGTTGTGGTTGCAGCTGAACTGCTTGAGGAATGACATCTTTGGGTTGCTGGAGGTGGAGCCCTTGCACTTCCGCTGCCATGCCACCAGTGATGGTACTCGTATGGAGAGAATGGACGCAGTGCCAAGCACCAGCGGCCCGGCGCCAGTAGCCAGTGCTTTCAATACCACCACTGCCAACCTGATACCTCTGCAAGCCTCCACGTTTGTTGATGAGACAGTGTCCCCCATCCTGGGAGGGGATCTGTCCTCCATCCTGACTCAGCCTGCTGCTCCTAAAATTGTAAATATTTATGCAGTGTTATCTGTGCCATCACTTCTGTGTTAGATCTGTGCAGATAGTTATGTTGTTTCTGTTCTGTGTGATGTTTTAGCTCTGTGCAGACAGTTATGTTGTTTCTGTTCTGTGTGACATTTTAGCTCTGTGCAGACAGTTATGTTGTTTCTGTTCTGTGTGATGTTTTAGCTCTGTGCAGATAGTCATGTTGTTTCTGTTCTGTGTGACATTTTAGCTCTGTGCAGACAGTTATGTTGTTTCTGTTCTGTGTGATGTTTTAGCTCTGTGCAGATAGTTATGTTGTTTCTGTTCTGTGTGATGTTTTAGCTCTGTGCAGACAGTTATGTTGTTTCTGTTCTGTGTGACATTTTAGCTCTGTGCAGACAGTTATGTTGTTTCTGTTCTGTGTGATGTTTTAGCTCTGTGCAGATAGTTATGTTGTTTCTGTTCTGTGTGCTGTTTTAGCTCTGTGCAGATAGTTATGTTGTTTCTGTTCTGTGTGATGTTTTAGCTCTGTGCAGATAGTTATGTTGTTTCTGTTCTGTGTGATGTTTTAGCTCTGTACAGATAGTTATGTTGTTTCTGTTCTGTGTGATGTTTTAGCTCTGTGCAGATAGTCATGTTGTTTCTGTTCCGTGTGATGTTTTAGCTCTGTGCAGATAGTTATGTTGTTTTTGTTCTGTGTGATGTTTTAGCTCTGTGCAGATAGTCATGTTGTTTCTGTTCCGTGTGATGTTTTAGCTCTGTGCAGATAGTTATGTTGTTTCTGTTCTGTGTGATGTTTTAGCTCTGTGCAGATAGTTATGTTGTTTCTGTTCTGTGTGATGTTTTAGCTCTGTGCAGACGGTTATGTTGTTTCTGTTCTGTGTGATGTTTTAGCTCTGTGAAGATAGTTATGTTGTTTCTATTCTGTGTGATAATTTAGTTTTAGCTCTGTGCAGAAAATTGTTAGTATTGTTCTATGTAAAAATTATCTGTTACTGTTCTGTGTAATAATTTGTGTTTTAGTTCTGTGCAGATAATTATGTTGGTATTCTGTGCTGATAATTATGTTGTCATTTTTCTGTGTGATAAGTTTTTGTTTCAGTTCTGTGCAAATAATTATGTTGTTATTGTTATGTGCAGATAATTATGTTGTTATTGTTCTGTGCAGATAATTATTTTGTTATTCTGTGTGATAATGTTTGTTTTGCTTCTCTGCAGATAATTATATTGGTATTCTTCTGTGCAGATAAATGTTACTATTGTTGTATGTCCATATTGACGTGGTTTAGGTCTTAGGTTCATATTGGAATACGATCAGCGTTGCCAGTAGTGGGTTGTGCTCAATATTTAAATTTCAAATCCCGAAACAACCAAATAATCAATTGTTGTATGTGTTAATGATTAGATGGTTATTGGTCTATATTTATTCTTTCACTCTCCTGCCTATCACCCTTCCTCTTCCAAAACGTGTACATAGAGAGGGGGATAAGGTAGAGAGAAACAAGAGGAGGACAGAGAGAGAAAGAGACAAGAGAGATAAAGTAGAAAGAGACAATAG
The DNA here is from genome assembly GCA_963921405.1 of Cepaea hortensis. NCBI lineage: Eukaryota > Metazoa > Mollusca > Gastropoda > Stylommatophora > Helicidae > Cepaea > Cepaea hortensis. The sequence continues at coordinate 54,860,543 of OY992894.1, forward strand.
AGGGAGAGAGAAGCATAAGTTATATTTACACTCTCCTTTCATGATTATTTAGATTAGGTTCTTCAAGTGGGGTTGTATGTTTAGTTTTTAATGTAAGTGCATTGTTAGTGCTGTATTTATCAACAGTACGGTTGTGTAGAAAGTATCATTTTCTCATCCAAATCTTAAGCCACAACTCGATGAATTCCTTCTGAAAAAGAAAAACCTCATGAGCCACTCATCAAAGATTTATGGAGCCAAAATGCTACAGTTTCAGTCATATTCCCAACAGCAGCATCAGACCCTACCCAAACAGAGTATAAACACACAGCAGCAGCAGCAACAGCAGCAGCCACAACAGCCACAGAAGACAGGTCCAGAGAAGCAGCTTGCGTTTCCTCAGATTCAGGGGTTACTGCAGGCACCACCCCCACAAGTGCTAGTCATAGAAAGGATGCATTCAGGTATGGGGTGTTTATAGTTTCATGCTATTGGCAGATGTTTAGGGTTCTGACCACACTTAGATACACACAGACATCCATAACTACATCACAAGACCCCAGGGAGCTCTGGAGGCCTGGTGTTTAGTTAAAGTTAGTTGTATATCCTTTACAGGACGTTGCAGTCAATACCAGCATTTTTTGCTATTGTGATTTATTGCAAGTTTACGCTCAGTATAAAACCAACGCAACGCAGTCTGCTGCCAAATCTTATGTAGCTGTGTTTCGAACACGGAAATGCGGGATCACGAATCACGTCTGTAACTCTTTCGCCATGAAGCCAGTGTTTAGTACACACACTTGCAACAGTTGTCCATGGCTAAATTCTCAGTTTTTTTTTAAAATTATTTCTGACCAGCATGGCTCTGACGTCAGTTTGACTTAAAATGGGAAGTGAATAATTTTCTGGGGTGAAAAATTGTTATACTGCCTTTGATTAAGTAAAAACACAAACAGAAAGATTATTAGAGACATCATGTTGCAACTATCAGCTGTTAGATTGTCGTTGATCCAAGTTAAAACAGACATTAGCAACATTAGAAGGCATCATATCATTTCTGATTTGTTAGCAGTTCTATGAGCATTGGCAAGCAGGTTCCACTTCTTCCATTTTCCATCTTGCACTGGTAAACGAGATTGTATAGCACCATGACCACTTGAAGTGTACAGGCAGTAGCATAGCTACTGACAGTGTTTTCCTGTATAGCACCATGACCACTTGAAGTGTACAGCACCATGACCACTTGAAGTGTACAGTACCATGACCACTTGAAGTGTACAGCACCATGACCACTTGAAGTGTACAGCACCATGACCACTAGAAGTGTACAGTACCATGACCACTTGAAGTGTACAGCACCATGACCACTTGAAGTGTACAGCACCATGACCACTTGAAGTGTACAGTACCATGACCACTTGAAGTGTACAGCACCATGACCACTTGAAGTGTACAGCACCATGACCACTTGAAGTGTACAGTACCATGACCACTTGAAGTGTACAGTACCATGACCACTAGAAGTGTACAGCACCATGACCACTTGAAGTGTACAGCACCATGACCACTAGAAGTGTACAGTACCATGACCACTTGAAGTGTACAGTACCATGACCACTTGAAGTGTACAGTACCATGACCACTAGAAGTGTACAGCACCATGACCACTTGAAGTGTACAGCACCATGACCACTAGAAGTGTACAGTACCATGACCACTTGAAGTGTACAGCACCATGACCACTTGAAGTGTACAGCACCATGACCACTTGAAGTGTACAGTACCATGACCACTTGAAGTGTACAGCACCATGACCACTTGAAGTGTACAGCACCATGACCACTAGAAGTGTACAGCACCATGACCACTTGAAGTGTACAGTACCATGACCACTTGAAGTGTACAGTACCATGACCACTAGAAGTGTACAGTACCATGACCACTTGAAGTGTACAGTACCATGACCACTTGAAGTGTACAGCACCATGACCACTTGAAGTGTACAGCACCATGACCACTTGAAGTGTACAGTACCATGACCACTTGAAGTGTACAGTACCATGACCACTAGAAGTGTACAGGCAGTAGCATAGCTACAGACACTGTTTCCCTGTATAGCACCATGACCACTTGAAGTGTACAGCACCATGACCACTTGAAGTGTACAGGCAGTAGCCTAGCTACTGACAGTGTTTCCCATTCTGACAGATGGAAAGTTCAGAAAAAGACAAACCTGATTTGGGCCAGCCATAGACAAAGGAAAGCAGATCTAACATATGTTGGAACCAAATGCCATGATCTGTCTCATTTGTGTCGGCTGTGTACAATAAAAGACTTTACATTGTATGTGAATGACACTTAATTTGGTGTTATCCCTGTCATTTGAATACTTAGTTCAGTAAATTTATATCCTGTATGTGTGGCACAGGTGATCGTGTCCATACAACATTTATTCTTAAATATTGTACAAATTAAATTGTGGATATTTTTCATGCCACAAATCTACTGCCTAGTATATATTCTCCCTGGCTTGTTTTTCAACATAATCAGTTGATACAGTGAATTCAATCTTTCCTATTCTGATGACATACTACTAAAGAATATTGGCTAAAAAAATAAATACAAAAATACCCAAAAAGTTTCCATGAAGTATTGTGGCATTGACTTTTAAAATTGAGATAGTATGTTGCTGATCACTTGTCTGTGTTAAATCTCAGCTGCCATGGCGACCTCCAGACAGTTAAGATCCAAGGACACTACACAGATGTGTGCTGTATGACAGTCAGAAGTCATTAGTTTCATCTGATGGACAGTCAGCACTCATCTATCCATAGATATTTCATAGCTCACATAGTTCTAATCAGCCAACCTCAAACTCATTGGGACTGACAGATCACAGACAATATGATCCTCTTTGGCATCGATAGACAAACAAGATACACAAGCGTGTTGAATATTTCCTTCGGATTCCTGTGATGAAGAATTTGTTTTGTGCTTTTGGCATCTTTTAGAATATTCTATCCCTGGGAAGGTTAACCCGGTCAACAAATACCCGCAGAAGTCGGATGTTTCGGCCTAACCGCGCAAGAACGCAGCTCTGCTGTAAACAGGCACAACGCAATCACGTCTGGGAAAAAACCTCTGGATGAACGCAGAAGAAGAAGAAGAAAATTCTATACTGCTAATTTGATGCTCTGTTGTATTTGACAAATTGTTTCTGTAATATCATATGAAAGGATTGGAATTGTCACCCCCTTGTCTAACTGTTCATGATTTGTCAAGAAATATTGAAATGTATTTGGTATAACTCTTTAGAATATTTTTTTTTCTTAAATTACGACGACGAGAATTTGTTACATTCTTCTTCAGCCTTTTATCTCCCGTTGATGCATACGCCCTCAACCGACTGATGCCAAGCTGGCCTGTCCTTTGATATCTCCATCAGCTCACTCCATGTCCTCCCCATATTCATCTCTCAGCTTTACCTCTACAACTACCCATATTCTTATTGTCACAGCTTTACCTCTACAACTACCCATATTGTTCAACTCTCAGCTTTACTAATTCAGCTACCACTATATGTGTGTTATCTCACAGCTTTACCTCTACAACTACCCATATTGTTCGTCTCTCAGCTTTACTAATTCAGCTACCACTATATATATGTGTGTTATCTCACAGCTTTACCTCTACAACTACCCATATTGTTCATCTCTCAGCTTTACTAATTCAGCTACCACTATATATGTGTTGTCTCACAGCTTTACAACAACAACTACCCATATTGTTCATCTCTCAGCTTTACCTCTACAACTATCCATATTGTTCCTGTCACAGCTTTACTACTACAACTACCCATATTGTTCATCTCACAGCTTTACTACTACAACTACCACTATATATATATGTGTGTTATCTCACAGCTTTACCTCTACAACTACCCATATTGTTCATCTCTTAGCTTTACTAATTCAGCTACCACTATATATATATATGTGTTATCTCACAGCTTTACCTCTACAACTACCCATATTGTTCATCTCTCAGCTTTACTAATTCAGCTACCACTATATATATGTGTGTTATCTCACAGCTTTACTACTACAACTACCACTATATATATGTGTGTTATCTCACATCTTTACTACTACAACTACCACTATATATATGTGTGTTATCTCACAGCTTTACTACTACAACTACCACTATATATATGTATGTTATCTCACAGCTTTACTTCTACAACTACCACTATATATATGTGTGTTATCTCACATCTTTACTACTACAACTACCACTATATATATGTGTGTTATCTCACAGCTTTACTACTACAACTACCACTATATATATGTGTGTTATCTCAGTGCTGGTGGCCAGAGTATCAACAATTACTTGTTCTTGCAGGATGTTAGTCACTTCCAGTCCTTATTGGCTGTTGGTGATTTACTAGACAATTTTATGTTGAGCAGTTTGCAGAGTATAGAGAGCCTATATTATGAATGAGCTAACTGATTGTAGCTGCTCAAAGACCCATAGAAGAGAGAGCCTCTATTATGAATGAGCTAACTGATTGTAGCTGCTTAAAGACCTATAGAAGAGAGAACCTATATTATGAATGACCTAACTGATTGTAGCTGCTCAAAGACCCATAGAAGAGAGAGCCTATATTATGAATGAGCTAACTGATTGTAGCTGCTCAAAGACCCATAGAAGAGAGAGCCTCTATTATGAATGAGCTAACTGATTGTAGCTGCTCAAAGACCCATAGAAGCTGTTGGAGGCAGCTGCAGTCAGTATCCCCCAATGTCACCAAGTACAGAAAACAATACAACACAATGAAATGTTTGTTTATCAGGTGCTAGACGATTCGTCACCTTGGACTTTGGCAAGCCCATTGTTCTGACTGATGTGATAATTCCCTCAAGTATGGACCTGGCTTCTCTGTCAATTGATGTTTGGATAGAGGGTGAGGAAATAGATGGGCAGAGGCTTGTTGTTGCTTCAGATATTGACCACAGGACCTTGGTCATGAATAACATTATGCCAGCACCTGTTTGCCGTTACCTCAAGGTTAGTAAAAATATTTGTGTGTTTTTAGTAGTTAGAGATGAACAGTTTGTTGGTTGCCTTTAGACTTCTAACATTTACAGTGGTGTTAACACTACTAACTGGGTCATGGCAACATAGTGGATATTAACTTGCTAATCCGGGCGAGCTTTGCTGCTCATTGCTATGTCTGGCATATCTAGATCTTTGCTGGCACGGTGACCTTTAAGCCAGTTAAGTATCAAGGAAGCTACACAGCGACTTGCTGGTCTAAAATCAAAAGTTATCTATGTGACTGACAGTTGGCATTATCTGCCTCACTTAAGCAAATGTTTCTGGGCCCAGATGTTCCTAATTAATTATCTCTTCTTCTTGTTCTTCTTCTTCTTCTTCTTCTTCTTCTTCTTCTTCTTCTTCTTCTTCTTCTTCTTCTTCTTCTTCTTCTTCTTCTTCTTCTTCTTCTTCTTCTTCTTCTTCTTTCATTTGCTTGAAATATGTCTATAACTGCAATGCTGTCTCTTGTATGAATTTTACTGTCTTTTTTAGTTCACTCAGCGGTCCATAGAGTTTATCTTCCACTGTTGTCTCTCTAGGCCAGAAGGTTTGCCTAGATATGTTGTATTTTGGGCAGTCTTGGAGTATGTGCTCTGCTGTCTGCGACATCAATCCATATGTGCACAGACTGATTCACCAATCTTGTATTTTGTACACATGTGGTTTCGTAATCTATTGTGTCCAATCTTGAATTTTGTACACATGTGGTTGCGTAAACTATTGTGTCCTGTTCTGAGGCGCAGAATAATGACTTGTTCTGGTCTGTGCATAACGTGATAGTCATCTTGAGCAGATTTTGGTGGCTTTCTGACTGATTTGATCATTCTTTTCTTTTAGTGGTTGCTATAATGCAAGTCGTCTTAACTTACAGCCATGTCTTATCTCCTTGACTCACACTATAGTATCATTGGCTCATTAATAATTGGCAACAAATGTAAACTTGAGAATAAATTGACGAGACAGCGTGAAATGAAATACACATGGGATTTATTCTGGTCGTCCAGATATTACACGCATAGGCAATAGCACACGTCTTAGTGTCCCAAGATATTCCGGGGGGCGGCCTAAGTTACTACAGGTACTTACTGACCTTCCGCATGTCCTCTGTCTCACCGTTATTATATTCACAATATTTTCCTCCGCTGAATCGATCTGTCTCCGGTGTTATGACTTGTACCTAATCAATTCGTCTAGAGGCTGCCGGTCATTCGTTCATACATGGCGTTTCCAATAACTGTTGTTAGACCTTCATAGCTCAGAACAAGTCGGCTGTCATCCTTCAATTTCTTATAACTGAAAATACTTCGTCCTTAGAAAACCACAAACACGTCTGCTTTGTTCTGACTTCCCACAGCGTATCCTGTTGTCAAGTTCCCGTTGTCCGGTGAACATGGCCGTGACGTCCTAGTGATCGTGCGCTGTCCACTACACTGTCCACTACACTGTCCACTAACTGTCCACTACACTGTCCACTACACTGTCCACTAACTGTCCACTAACTGTCCACTACACTGTCCACTAACTGTCCACTACACTGTCCACTACACTGTCCACTACACTGTCCACTAACTGTCCACTACACTGTCCACTACACTGTCCACTAATTGTCCACTACACTGTCCACTAACTGTCCACTACACTGTCCACTACACTGTCCACTACACTGTCCACTACACTGTCCACTACACTGTCCACTAACTGTCCACTACACTGTCCACTAACTGTCCACTACACTGTCCACTAACTGTCCACTACACTGTCCACTACACTGTCCACTAACTGTCCACTACACTGTCCACTACACTGTCCACTAACTGTCCACTACACTGTCCACTAACTGTCCACTACACTGTCCACTACACTGTCCACTACACTGTCCACTACACTGTCCACTAACTGTCCACTACACTGTCCACTAACTGTCCACTACACTGTCCACTACACTGTCCACTACACTGTCCACTAACTGTCCACTACACTGTCCACTACACTGTCCACTACGCTGTCCACTACACTGTCCACTACACTGTCCACTAACTGTCCACTACACTGTCCACTAACTGTCCACTACACTGTCCACTGCAGTTCACCTTGTGTTTATCTGTTGGTTCCATGTAAGGTGTGCTACTTCCACATAGCTATGTGGCAGTGGTATGTAACGGGCTGAAGGAGTTTCACTGATGAACATGAACCTTGAATTGAGTCCGTTATTGTAGATTAGTGTAGTACTTAATGTGTCGTATTATAAACTCAATACTTAATACATATTAATTGAATATTTCATGTGTTGGCATTACTCATTCATTGAATACTTCCTAGTTGACTATTAATACTTTCGCTGTTAATAACAGAATCAGCAAACACTTGATATACTGGCATTATAAAATGAATTTTTGCTGTAGATTGATTGTGTGCTTCATGTACTGGCATTTGAAAGTTGTTATTTGTTACAGATCACTACTGTTGGGAGGTATAGTGGTGGAACAACTCGCTCGCGAATACCTCTGGGCTCCTTTTATGGGCATACATACATCCTTCCATGGGAGTGGCCAAACACTAATGTAGGAAACATCCTCAGGAATCAGACATCTGCAAGCACTTCAACAGTAACATCTACCACCATTGATGGCGGATGCAGCAGCAGCAGTGATGCCAACGAAATTCCTTCTTGTGAAATCGGGTCACAGACATCTTTGGTGTCCCAGTTAACTCTGTTCCTGTCCCTTCTCGAGGACTTGGAGTGCAGGTTCAATTTGGCTAGATCTCGTTTGGAGTCTCTCCTCAAGGTGGTGGGCTGCAGCCAGTCTCTGTCCTCACATGTTCAGTATCATCTGAAGAGAAATAGCTCAGGAAAACTCAGTGAAGAGGATGCACAAATAATTCAGGTATATTTTAATGGACATATTTTTGTTACCTGCAATCTGGATTTGTATAAAGAAACATTTAGGAATAGGTAAGGGGTTGCTTGCAGAATAAAACATATTTAGATTGTGAAAGAGTGATGAAAGTTATCAAACATGGAATTAAAAACAGAAATTGGTGCATCTTAATGATGTCATAACCTCTGGGTAGTGATATGAAATTTCTAGCCTTGGAGAAGGGCAAATAATATAAGATCACACCTGTATGTCGCATTGCAAATGTTAACTATTCCTCTGTATCAATGGCACCAAAGATGCAATTTGTAAGAAAAAAAAGTAAATAGATGGCAACAAAGATGCAATGTGTAAGTAAAAAAGTAAATCGATGGCAACAAAGATGCAATGTGTAAGTAAAAAAGTAAACCAGTGGCAACAAAGATGCAATGTGTAAGTAAAAAAGTAAATCGATGGCAACAAAGATTCAATGTGTAAGTAAAAAAGTAAATCGATGGCAACAAAGATGCAAGGTGTAAGTAAAAAAGTAAATCGATGGCAACAAAAATTCAATGTGTAAGTAAAAAAGTAAATCGATGGCAACAAAGATGCAATGTGTAAGTAAAAAAGTAAATCGATGGCAACAAAGATGCAATGTGTAAGTAAAAAAGTAAATCGATGGCAACAAGGATGCAGTGTGAAAGTAAAAAAGTAAATCGATGGCAGCAAAGATGCAATGTGTAAGTAGAAAAGTAAAAGACCCTGTTAAAGTCTTAACTTGCATTGGGCATTCGGAGCTAGACCCATATTTGTATAGACCAGTCAGCACTCAATGGGTGATGTGCCTTTTTAGGCTGGGTCAACCTGGCAGTCCAGGTCAATTTTCAACATCGGACACCGCCCCAGTGCGGATCAAACTCATGACCACCGGGTGTCTAGCCACTATGCTACCATGGCAAGTTTATGAATGTCAAAAAAATAACATCTCTTGGAACCTGACTGACAGCAGCAACCATATGAGCAACAACCATATGCCTATAGTAGCTAGGATTTCTAGAACTGATTCAAATGCCAACATTAATGGGAATCACCATCATCACGTGTCATGCTGATAAGTGTATGGTGGGTGTTCATAATTCGCCATTTCACACGATCACCAGAGTCGTGGATCAGCTCTGTGTTTTTGTCCCGACCATATCATGTGGCCAAGCCATCCAGATATTTACTTCTCTGCCTTCCCTTTGTTCTTTTCCCATCAATCTTGCTAGTTGTCACCAATCTTCTCTAATTTATTTCTGCTCATAACTTGTTCAAAAAATTGTGACTGTCTACGTCTAATTTCTCTAATCAGTTTATAGTTTTCATTTGTTTCTTGTTGGACTTGGTCAGTGGTTTTTCTGTCTGCCCATGGTATTTTTTCCATTTTCCTCAGAAACCACATTTCCACAACCATGAGATGTTTTTCAGCTTGTCTGCTCATTGCCCATGTTTCACATCCATACAAAAGTACAGGTTCTATGTAGCACTTCAACACTCTTTTTCTTATTGCAGATTACATCTGTTACACATCCCTGTCTCACACCTCACTTAATAGGCTGATATTGACCTACTTCATTATCAATTCTGATGGCAGCTTGTGGTTTTCAATATAAGTTTTTTACAAGTCTAAGGTCTTTCCCATCAGTTTGTAGATCTGCAAGCATCTTCATCATGTTGACATGTCTTTCTTTATCAAAAGCCTTTGTGTCGTCAGTAAAGCAAAGATGTAGGTCTTTTTTTTTTTTTTTACTTCTATAGAGCATTCAGTTAATTTTCTCAGCATATACACATCATTTACTGTACCCTTGCCTTCTACAAACCCATGGTTGTTCTCCTATTTCAGGTTGTATTTTCTTCCTAACTCTTTGCATGATGATTCTTAGCAAAATTTTCATGATGTGGCTCATTACACTAATTGTTCGATACCTATGGACAAGGGAGAGGTGGTCAAGCCCTGTGGGATAAGGTGGAGAAGGTGGGGGAACAAATTAAGAATCCATATGTGGAAAGAATGATATTGCGGGGAATCCGCAGGGGTTTTGGAAGAATCTCAAAACTGAGAGGGGAGACAAGGAGATCTTTTAATCAGATAGCGGTGGGAATGATTAGTCATACAACTCTTTGCTGGCTGTTGAATGATGGGATGGAGTGCTTATGGGAATGTCCTGAGAGAAGTGTTGTCAGTTCTTAACTCAACTATTGATCACATTCCAAGGCTCCTGATTGACGAAAATAGTTACTCACACAAATGTATTGTTTCTTAGAAAAACTTTGGCTATTTGACTGCCCAATTATTATACTATGTACATTACAGTTGTTTAAAAGATGGCGAGCATGTTAAAGCTAATTATCCTGAAGTACAAACATTGCTGTGACACAGTAACGTTAGTTGTGTTGTATATAGGTTGCCTTTGTGTAAAAGAAGAAAATCCTTAATAATCCATTTTTTGGTGGGCATATTATTTTATTATAGATGGGTTATTTATGCGTCTACATTGACATATATTGTTTGAAGCAAGTAGGTACAGTTGATAGTTATTTTGTTCACTTTTTAATATCGGTGCCTACATTTTGTGCAGTAGCCAGTGTGCCAGCATTGTCGTATGGTTATTGTGCAGTACTGGTGGGCAGCTCATTTGCAATTAAGCATCTAAGTTTTTTTTTGCTCTGTATCTCTTTTGCTGATGTTTGATACACCTTCTATACTTATATGCTTGCAATGATGCATAAATGCTGGACAAAAAATTAGCACTTACAGCAAACCTGTGGATGCACTATATATATAACAAACTCAGTGGGCAAGAGAGTTCAGCCTCAAACAATACTAGCTTTAAATGCAGCAAAAGCTGCACCAACTACATGTTAGTTGTTATTGAAGAAGTCTGCTAAATATACTAATATAACTACTAATTAACTATATGTTTACATAAACACACACACACACACACACACACACAAAAGAACAGCAATAAGGTGAGGAATATAGCATAATGTTTAGTATAAAATGTGACATCAAAACAAGAAACCCCTCAGAGAGATAAACAAATATTTGTCAGAAGGTGTCCATATATTCATGATTTTTGTAAATTGCATGAATAGCAAAGTAAGAAGAAATAGAATGAAATGTTAATTTGTCAAAGCTGATTTTGATGTACAGGATTTTGAGGAGTAACAGGATGATAGTTTAACATACAAACAAAATAACGTTACTTCTTCACTGTAGATTTGAAAAGATGCCTGGTAATAGTGTTTTGTAGATGAATAAAATCATCTGCTTCACGCCGGAAAGATTAACCCGGTCAACAAATGCCCGCAGAAGTCGGATGTGTCGGCCTAACGGTGCATGAACGCAGCTCTGCTGTAAACAGGCACAGCGCAATCACGTCAAAAAAAAACAAACTCCGGATGTACGTAGAAGAAGATCTGCTTCACGACAACTTCTCATGTCCTTGGTTATGAGTCCTCACTCTGTGATTTCTGAATATATTCACTTAGGCCTACAACGAGTGCCTACAGCTACAGCTACAGTTGAACTTAGGCCAGCGTGCAATACGCAGACTCCAGACTTCACTCGGCATCTGTGTTGACACCATTGATGATTCTGCTGATGCTGTGACACTCTTAGCACAGGTTTGTGAAGACTTTCAGAATCTCATAATCTCAAAATTAGAAATGTATATGCTGGGTACAAAATATCTATAGGAATACAAATTTATCATCTCTAGCAACTGCTGTGAACTGTCATTTCACATTTGTTGACACCAGACTATCACAATCTTTACCAACCACATTGTCAATCTTTTACAAACAATGAATAAATAGCATTATTGTATTTTGTGAATATTACAGTTCTTCTTCTCCCCCCTATATGTACACTCTGTTTCTGCTTGTTAGCTCCCAATGCAGCATAGTCATCTCATGTCTAACTCCCCTATCAATTGCTATCTCTTGAAGTAACTTCAATGCTGTTATAATATTATGTCAGAAGTCAAAGTGGGTTCGCCTGATGGCGCCAGATACTGGTACTAAGGAAAGCTAACCCACATGCAAAAATCAGTCCTGTGCACTAGAAGTAGTAGCACGTTAATATATGGTCTGTTCTTGAGTTCAAAGTGAGCCAAAAAACAAAAATCTGAAGACTGAATTCTCTTCTCCATGTATGTTTTTGATACAACTACGTTTGCTCTATCCCATTGGTTCCAGAAGTGCTGTCTAGTTATGTTGAAAACAAGATTCCTCAAAAGGCATCTTACCTAGAGCCAGTGTCTATATTGGACATTTGATGTGTCTCCATAGGAAAAGTAACAATAATTGTGCAGGAAGAGAGGAATCACTAACTCTACAGTCCCCTAAACTTTACTATCTCTTGTGGTTTTTCAAGTCTTTACAGTCTGCTTACCTCTGACTGATAGATTACATTAAACAGCAGGACATCTGTGTTCATACATAGGAACATGACATTTTGCTAACAAATTAGAATGGAGCAACTGGAAGATGGAGGGTGTTTAAGGGGAATACAGTGTTACAAATATGAAGATGTCTTTATTAAACAAACTTTGTTTCTGATACTTTTGTATTCATTTTCAACAGAAGGCAGTTTAATTGTTGGTCATACTTTGTCTTCTCCCACAGTCATTGGAAGACCAGCTTCAGCTGCACAGTGTATGATCTGTTGCCATGTGCCTATCTCTTTCCGGCATCTCAGCTTCTGCTAGAATTTTTCTCTGTCCACTTCTGATGTTTATTTGCACAGTATATTTTTGGTAGTAGATCTCCATAGCAAAGTGGTCAAGCTCCCGCTTTGAAACTCCTGGTTTTGTTTTCGGGTAGCCTCAACCAGACCATGAGTGCTATTTTTCCAGATCCCTGTTGTGGTGATCCCTGTAGCTATAGTGTTCATGCTTTGTATGATACTCTCGGCTGGCTGCTTGCTGTTTTGCGGAGAAAGACCAAGTCATATGGGGTAAAACCCAGTGCATTGAATTGGATCCTCTTGCCCTTAACCTTTTAAAAAAAATTCTGGGTATTCTCCCCTGTCTCACCTTGGCACTGTTGGCCAACCCACTAGAACATACCATTGAAGTTTAAGTGTTATTGCTGCAAATTTACTACTAATAACCATGACTTATATGCTGAGAATTACATTTAATAGTGGCCAAAAATTTTCTTACAATCAGGCTTCAACAGACAAACTGCGTGTGATACTAGAAAATCTGTTGGACACCTTGCTGACATGCACAGTAGGTTCCGCACCTGTGCTGCAACCTCCAGTTGCCCTGTACTCTGCATTTAACCAAAACCACTCCCAGACGTTGTTCCAACACCTCTGTCTCCATGGAACACAGCGCATCCAGGTGTCAGCTGGTCTCCTGCTGGTCAGGGTGTGTGGGACGCAGCCATGGTGGGGACAGTTTTTAGGAAATATTCTCCATGACTTCTTTCATTCGCAGTACACACAAGTATTTCCCCAAGATCGGTAAGTGTGTTCAAGCATTGTTACTTCGTTTTCATTTGATTAGTCGCTACTGACATATGTATCCAATATCTCCATGTTATGTTCAAAGGGCAGAGTTTCTGAAGATGAAAAGTATCTCATGAAATAAGTCACTCTCATTAAGTATCGCCAGTCTCCCTGGTCGAGGGGTTAGCAGCTTTCTCCATAACCCCGAATACTCTCGTGGTTGATATGAGTGCACGAGAATTGGAAGTGGTTTGTTGTTGTGCCAGTGACTTATGAGAGTATGGAGCCGGCCGTTCAGAAAGCAATGGCAAACTACTGAGCATAATCTTCCACTTTCTTGCCAAGAAATCAACAATCAGCTGAAAGATGCTGATGTTGACAGCGATGTCCTGTAAAGGAATGCAAAACAAAAAAACATTAAGTGTCAAAAAGAGAGTACAGAAATGTTATATAGAACCAGTTGTGCTTATGGCAATGAATCTTGGAATGTGAGTGAACAGATTAGAAAGAGTTTGGAAGCACATGAGGTGTGGTTTCTGAGATGAATATTGCAAATATGTTGGACTATCAAAGTACCTCACAAGCAGTGATTGGGTGTGGCTAATTTAAGTAGAACATTATATACAACTAAACAGTGACAATCTTGTTCTCTGGTCACGTCATGAGAAGAAGGGCATTGGAAACCATTGTGACATTTGGACAGATCAGTGGTAGAATAGGCAGATGCAGACCAAGGGAAATTCTGCCGTATGGCCTAAGACAGCATGGAGGAATATCACCAATAGAATTCATCCAGAACACCAGAAATTGAGATATGTGGAGACACATGAATGCTTATGCCAGTTGGCAAGGTAGATGATCATCACATGCCATGATAGGTGGCTCAGGAAATCAGGTTCCTCCACAGCCATCCAGTTCTTGGTAAGTTCAACTGCTGATCATCTTCATTGCCATTCTGCCAGTCCATCCATCCAGCAACCCACGCTTCTTGGTTGTCCCAGTGTGGTTTTCATGCTCTCTCTTCGTGATAAAAACTGGTTACAAATAATGCAACATGTGAAGATTCCAGACATTGCATCTTGGCATGGAAAGTGATCAGAAGAATGTTATAGCCATGTGTAACACATTATATTGCACATATATTTGAAAAGGTTAAGAGTTAGGCAATCAGGCATATCTTATAACCTGCCATTTATTTCAGCTATTACTCTATTCCATGTACTGCTTTAACTCTTGCTGCAGCAGACAGGTTTCACATTAACTCATTTTGCACCAGACAGCTATTACTTTAAAGAGACTGGAACAGGAAAAGTATTACTGTAGTTTACTTCAACAGATTCTGTGTAAATGTCATTGCCATGCTGGCTACAGTACAATATAGTGGACTCTGCCCACCTCTTGCGGTTCTGTTTTCAAATGTGTAATAGATCTGTAATTGTTCTGCTTTTAGAGTGTTCATACTGCTGAGTGCACTAGGTCAAAAATCATTGACTGGACCAAGTGCACTGCACATCTTGGACAGTCTGCTGGCCATTTTGACATCAGTGTTACAGCCCTTGTTGGTAACAGATGGCAACCGTGGGACGTCACGTCATGCAGCAAGTAAGCTCAGAGATAATGTTAGTCATGTGGTTGTACGGCACATAAAGCATTGACGCACACGTACAAAGAATAACCTATTGTATGGATGTACATTGTGTACTGTATTATGCAAATTGGAATACATAATAATTATTAAATTCAGCTAAAAATACTATTACAACAAAACAAAATACATTTCATTGTTTGATAATATTGTGGAGGAGACAGCTGATGCATAGAAAATAGGGTAAATAATGCATGCTCATCAGGGACAAATTGCATGAATACAGGATAAGTACTAAGTCAGTCAACCAACAAGCATACATACCAGCACAGTGGAGGGACATGAATTGGTGGCCTTGAAGAAATTGTTTGCCGTGGGAGTGTGTGTGTGGGTGGGGTGGTGGTGGATGTCATTTTGTTTGAGTGCGTGCATGCTTGTTGTTGTAAATGCATGCAGAATGTGCACTTATCATATGTGGTATGTTTTCTGTGTGCAAGTTGTAAGTTAACCAGTGGTACTAGTTAATGTAACTACATGATGATGTAAATTTGCTACTTAATCTGGGAGTTTGTTTAGCAAATTGTGTCGAAAAGAAGCTGTATCAAATGGATAATATACATTGGTTTGTTTTTAAGGGCATCTCTGTATTATATCACTCATCTGCCTGCTACCGTTGAATTCTGGAATATGGTCCTGTGTGATGCTTCTCTCAGATCTTGGTTTGAAACCTTGCTTTGCAACGTGACATATTAGAGACAAGAACACAGATCTGGTTCAAGATTCTGATGTTTGTGTGAGATGGTGAACCATGACCACCAACACTTATTGGCATGGCACATGATGATGATCATGATGCCTAAGTTTCTATCGGTTAAAAGAAGTGGATTGGATTAAGTGTGAGTGGGCATGTATGTTGGGAAGTGGGTTTTTTTGGTTGTCCTGTTGATAGCTCATTGTTTAACCTGTACATTGTTCTAGTTCAGTTCACTGAGTTTCGCATATGGCTCCTTATTCAGGCCAGCCTAAAAATGTGCAGCATATGTATATGCTATAGATTGAAAAAAGGGTTAAACAAAACTGGTCACTCTACCTCGTAATTATTTACCCTAGTAAATGTGAAGCCCTAGGGCATGACACTCCAAAAGGCAGTATCTGCCAATGGATTGTTCTTACCTTTTGTTTTAAACACATGTGACAGTTGTATCATGCTTCATTTATGTGCTTATTTCATGATAGAACACCTGGACTTGTCACTGATCAGCTGGATTCTGCTTTTCCTGTGTCGCAACATGGAGAGTTCCACACTGTCTGCCTCAACCAATGCAGAAGATGCTGAAAAGGGGATAAAAAAGGACAAAGATGGTATGCTTCTGATTTTTCCATTGTCTGCTTGTGGATTTGTATGTTTATGATGCTTTCGTTACTCACAGTGTATTTTATTTGTCTTTGTCATTCCCTCATTTTATCATTTACAGTTTCCCCAGAGGATGACATTTACTAATTAGCATTTGTGACATCCTCAGAATGACATTGCTTGTTCTTGTTGTCAAATGCTACTTTTAGGTGTTTTTTAATAACCAGTTGTCCATGGACAAAGGGGCTTTGAGGTATGATGTCCACCTCTGTTTTGAGTAGAGTGGGTACAGTTCATTCTGTGCAATTTTGTATAGTAAGAAACCTGAAGATGTTATACTCCACCCTCTGATACCAGAGTTGTGGGTTTGGTGCCTACATTCTCAGCTAAGGGCAGAAAACAAGAAGAGCCTGCGTGCATATTGCGTATGTTAAAAGAAATTGGAATGTGAAAAGGGTATGCTGAATAAGGCGCTGCACTAGCTACCTATCAAAACTAGGAAACATACCCACAAAAAGAATATTTATGGCATGTTTAATTCTGACATACACAAATCTGGAATCTTACCTGTTAATGTGCTGTGCTAAGATCCCCTTGTGTGATCTGTGAGAGGAGACTGGAGCAATTATGGTGGTGTTCTAGTGATCCTTTATAGATGAACATACTGCCTATCATCTTCCACTTATAATCACTCTAACTTGTTCTTCAACTTATAGCCTGTGTGAACATGTTCTTCCACTTATAGTCTCTGTAACTTGTTCTTCCACTTATAGTCTCTGTAACTTGTTCTTCCACTTATATAGTCTCTGTAACTTGTTCTTCCACTTATATAGTCTCTGTAACTTCTTCTTCCACTTATAGTCTCTGTAACTTGTTCTTCCACTTATATAGTCTCTGTAACTTCTTCTTCCACTTATAGTCTCTGTAACTTGTTCTTCCACTTATATAGTCTCTGTAACTTGTTCTTCCACTTATATAGTCTCTGTAACTTCTTCTTCCACTTAGTCTCTGTAACTTGTTCTTCCACTTATATAGTCTCTGTAACATGTTCTTCCACTTATATAGTCTCTGCAACATGTTCTTCCACTTATATAGTCTCTGTAACATGTTCTTCCACTTATATAGTCTCTGTAACTTGTTCTTCCACTTATATAGTCTCTGCAACATGTTCTTCCACTTATAGTCTCTGTAACTTGTTCTTCCACTTATAGTCTCTGTAACTTGTTCTTCCACTTATATAGTCTCTGTAACATGTTCTTCCACTTATATAGTCTCTGCAACATGTTCTTCCACTTATATAGTCTCTGTAACTTGTTCTTCCACTTATATAGTCTCTGCAACATGTTCTTCCACTTATAGTCTCTGTAACTTGTTCTTCCACTTATAGTCTCTGTAACTTGTTATTCCACTTATATAGTCTCTGTAACTTGTTCTTCCACATATAGTCTCTGTAACTTGTTCTTCCACTTATAGTCTCTGAAATTTGTTCTTCCACTTATATAGTCTCTGTAACATGTTCTTCCACTTATATAGTCTCTGTAACTTGTTCTTCCACATATAGTCTCTGTAACTTGTTCTTCCACTTATAGTCTCTGTAACTTGTTCTTCCACTTATAGTCTCTGTAACATGTTCTTCCACTTATATAGTCTCTGTAACTTGTTCTTCCACATATAGTCTCTGTAACTTGTTCTTCCACATATAGTCTCTGTAACTTGTTCTTCCACTTATATAGTCTCTGTAACTTGTTCTTCCACTTATATAGTCTCTGTAACATGTTCTTCCACGTATATAGTCTCTGTAACATGTTCTTCCACTTATATAGTCTCTGTAACATGTTCTTCCATTTATATAGTCTCTGTAACATGTTCTTCCACGTATATAGTCTCTGTAACTTGTTCTTCCACTTATATAGTCTCTGTAACATGTTCTTCCACTTATATAGTCTCTGTAACATGTTCTTCCACTTATAGTCTCTGAAACTTGTTCTTCCACTTATATAGTCTCTGTAACATGTTCTTCCACTTATATAGTCTCTGTAACATGTTCTTCCACTTATAGTCTCTGTAACATGTTCTTCCATTATAGTCTTTGTAACTTGTTCTTCCACTTATATAGTCCCTGTAACATGTTCTTCCATTATAGTCTTTGTAACTTGTTCTTCCACTTATATAGTCTCTGTAACATGTTCTTCCACTTATATAGTCTTTGTAACTTGTTCTTCCACTTATATAGTCTCTGTAACATGTTCTTCCACTTATATAGTCTCTGTAACTTGTTCTTCCACTTATATAGTCCCTGTAACATGTTCTTCTACTTATAGTCTCTGTAATTTTTCTTCCACTTATAGTCTCTGTAATTTGTTCTACAACATATTTCACAGCGTGCACCATTAACAACAGATGGAGTTTTATAGAGAGTCAGTGGTCCCATTTCCCATCAAATGGGTCACGAGGGAAATCTCATCGTCTGACCAGGCGTGGAGGGTTCATGAGGAAGCTGATCCACTACAAACAGAAGACACACGACATTGACAGGTTCAAGAAAATCTATGGCAGCATAGATAAAAAAAGTCAGACAGCAGGAAAGGTGAGTGAATTCACCTGTGAAAACTTCTTCTCATTAAATACAGTTCTAGACATGTGGAGAACATACTGTTCTTTGTGAATGTTATTAGGTCTTATTTACATTGACTTTGTGAAGATTCAACATAATTTCACTCCAACTAAGCCCACAGATTATTGACTTGCTGCAGTTTTTTTTTAACCTTCATTATCATACTGCATTATTGTATTGTAGATTATTGACTGTTGCTGTTGTTTTTTTACCTTCATGATCAATCTGACATTGTAGATTATTGACTGTTGCTGTTGTTTTTTTACCTTCATGATCAATCTGACATTGTAGATTATTGACTGTTGCTGTTGTTTTTTTTACCTTCATGATCAATCTGACATTGTAGATTATTGACTGTTGCTGTGTTTTTTTACCTTCATGATCAATCTGACATTGTAGATTATTGACTGTTGCTGTCGTTTTTTGTTACCTTCATGATCAATCTGACATTGTAGATTATTGACTGTTGCTGTGTTTTTTTACCTTCATGATCAATCTGACATTGTAGATTATTGACTGTTGCTGTGTTTTTTTACCTTCATGATCAATCTGACATTGTAGATTATTGACTGTTGCTGTGTTTTTTTACCTTCATGATCACTGTGACATTGTAGATTATTGACTGTTGCTGTTGTTTCTGTTGCTGTTGCTGTCTGTAAGGTGTGGAATGCGCCTGACCCTGCAGCCAGCAGGGTTAGGATCGGCTAGCCTCTCCCAGGAGGGGTGAAGAGCGAAAATTAGTAGCCTGCCGATGACCCGCAGACTACACAAGTCAACCCCCACCTCCACGTGGTGCAGACCGGGCAACCATGACCGCGAGGTCATGGGCTAACGGGGCTATGGCTCGCCATAGGGGATGGACTCCCTGTGGTCAGATTAGTGTCCTAAACCTGCGACTGGCCTAGCAAGCCGGCAGGGGATCTTCATACTGCTCGTAGAAAAACTAAGAAGTATAAACGGACTGACCCAAACGGCTATCGATACTAAAAGAAGAAATTATAGAAGCCATCAGATTAGCCCCATTGAACAAATCACCAGGACAGGATGAAATACCAAATGAACTAATTAAAGCAGCAAGGGAAGTAGGAACAGCTTGGCTACATAGACTATTCAACCATGTTTGGGTAGAACAACAGACACCACGAGACTGGGGAAACGCCATAATTATCCCAATTTGGAAAAACAAAGGCAGCAAAAGAGATTGCACACAATACAGAGGCATTTCACTGTTGAGTCATACTGGGAAAATATTTTGCAAAATTCTTGAAAAAAGATTACGAACTACTTTAGAACCCCAGCTAAGCGAAACGCAGCTTGGATTTAGGAAAAACAAAGGATGCACAGACGCCATTTTTGCTCTTAGACAACTTATAGAAAAATCAATTGAATTCAATGAAACACTCTACTTAGCCTTTGTTGACCAAGAAAAGGCATTTGATAGGGTAGATAGAAACAAGCTGTGGGAAATCCTTAAACAATATGGAGTGAGTACACATCTAACAAACCTATGTAGAAGTTTATACGACAACAGTGAATGCATAGTCAGAGCAACTGGAGGACACTCAGAACCCTTCACCATAAGATCTGGAGTACGACAAGGTTGTGTCCTGTCCCCTCTCTTGTTCATAACATATATAGACAACATATGTAAAGAAACCAGCCAAGCAGAGACAGCAAGAATACCGCATGACGAGAACACAGAAGAAGAACCATCTGCAAATCTAACCATTAGAGAACTCCTGTTTGCGGACGACCAAGCACTAATAGCAAAATCAGAAGCTGAATTACAAGACCACATGAATAGTCTAAACGAAATGTGTAGGGAACATAACATGAAAATTAGCACAAGCAAAACAGAGGTAATGACTATAACTAAAGAAGAACAAACAGCAACAATTCACCTAAACGAACATCCCTTGAAACAAGTAAAGAGCTTCAAGTACCTAGGAAGTATAATATCATCAAATGGCAGATCAGAAGACGAGATCGAAAATAGGTGCAATAAGGCAAATCAACTCATTGGACAAATGGCACCAATACTAAAGAACAAACATGTATCAATAACTACTAAGAAAGCACTTTACAACACAATCTTCCTACCAACTCTGTGCTACCAATGCCAAACCTGGACAATGACAGAAAAAGAGAAAAGAAAAATCACAACAACAGAAATGAGGTTCCTGAGAAGAATACTCAACGTATCAAGAAGAGATAAGATCAGAAATGAAGAAATCAGGACTAAAGTGGGGGTTAAAGCTGCTCTAGATTTTATTAGAAAGCAGCAAGTCAAATGGTTTGGCCATGCAAGTAGGCTACCAGTCAACAGCATGCCACAACAGGCAATGACGTACAGACCAGATGGAAACAGAGGAAGAGGCCGACCACGTAAACGCTGGACGGAGGGAATAACAGAATCCATGGGAATGTCGATATACGAAGCCCATAACCGGGCACTCTCACGAAGTTTATACTTCACCTCGACACCGCAAGGTACAAGAGGAACATGATGAGATGAGATGAGAGCTGTTGTTTTTTTACCTTCATGATCAATCTGACATTGTAGATTATTGACTGTTGCTGTCATTTTTTTTACCTTCATGATCAATCTGACATTGTAGATTATTGACTGTTGCTGTCGTTTTTTTTTTACCTTCATGATCAATCTGACATTGTAGATTATTTACTGTTGCTGTTGTTTTTTTTACCTTTATGATCAATCTACATTGTAGATTATTGACTGTTGCTGTCATTTTTTTTACCTTCATGATCAATCTGACATTGTAGATTATTGACTGTTGCTGTTGTTTTTTTACCTTCATGATCAATCTGACATTGTAGATTATTGACTTTTGCTGTCATTTTTTTTACCTTCATGATCAATCTGACGTAGATTATTGACTGTTGCTGTTGTTTTTTTACCTTCATGATCACTGTGACATTGTAGATTATTGACTGTTGCTGTGGTTTTTTTTTTTTTTTTACCTTCATGATCACTGTGACATTGTAGATTATTGACTGCTGCTGTTGTTTTTTTACCTTTATGATCAATCTGACATTGTAGATTATTGACTGTTGCTGTCATTTTTTACCTCGTTTTTTTACCTTCATGATCAATCTGACATTGTAGATTATTGACTGTTGCTGTCATTTTTTTACCTTCATGATCAATCTGACATTGTAGATTATTGACTGTTGCTGTTGTTTTTTTACCTTCATGATCAATCTGACATTGTAGATTATTGACTGTTGCTGTTGTTTTTTTACCTTCATGATCAATCTAACATTGTAGATTATTGACTGTTGCTGTCGTTTTTTTACCTTCATGATCAATCTGACATTGTATATTATTGACTGTTGCTGTCGTTTTTTTACCTTCATGATCAATCTGACATTGTAGATTATTGACTGTTGCTGTCGTTTTTTTACCTTCATGATCAATCTGACATTGTATATTATTGACTGTTG
This sequence comes from Cepaea hortensis, assembly GCA_963921405.1. NCBI lineage: Eukaryota > Metazoa > Mollusca > Gastropoda > Stylommatophora > Helicidae > Cepaea > Cepaea hortensis. Next base: position 54,882,998 of record OY992894.1, read on the forward strand.
CTGTCGTTTTTTTACCTTCATGATCAATCTGACATTGTAGATTATTGACTGTTGCTGTCGTTTTTTTTACCTTTATGATCAATCTGACATTGTAGATTATTGACTGTTGCTGTTGTTTTTTTTACCTCCATGATCACTGTGACATTGTAGATTATTGACTGTTGCTGTGTTTTTTATCTTCATGATCAGTCTGACATTGTAGATTATTGACTGTTGCTGTGTTTTTTTACCTTCATGATCAATCTGACATTGTAGATTATTGACTGTTGCTGTGGTGTTTTTTTTTTTTTACCTTCATGATCACTGTGACATTGTAGATTATTGACTGTTGCTGTTGTTTTTTTACCTTCATGATCATTCTGACATTGTAGATTATTGACTGTTGCTGTCGTTTTTTTACCTTCATGATCAATCTGACATTGTAGATTATTGACTGTTGCTGTCGTTTTTTTACCTTCATGATCAATCTGACATTGTAGATTATTGACTGTTGCTGTCGATTTTTTACCTTCATGATCAATCTGACATTGTAGATTATTGACTGTTGCTGTCGTTTTTTTACCTTCATGATCAATCTGACATTGTAGATTATTGACTGTTGCTGTCGTTTTTTTTTACCTTTATGATCAATCTGACATTGTAGATTATTGACTGTTGCTGTCGTTTTTTTACCTTCATGATCCAATCTGACATTGTAGATTATTGACTGTTGCTGTCGTTTTTTTACCTTCATGATCAATCTGACATTGTAGATTATTGACTGTTGCTGGGTTTTTTTTTTTTTTTTTACCTTCATGATCAATCTGGCGTTATTGTAGATTATTGACTGGTGCTGTGGTTTCTCTTACCTTCATTCTCATACTTTGACTGGTGCTGTGGTTTCTGTTACCTTCATTCTCATACTTTGACTGCTGCTGTGGTTTCTGTTACCTTCATTCTCATACTTTGACTGCTGCTGTGGTTTCTGTTACCTTCATTCTCATACTTTGACTGCTGCTGTGGTTTCTCTTACCTTCATTCTCATACTTTGACTGGTGCTGTGGTTTCTGTTACCTTCATTCTCATACTTTGACTGCTGCTGTGGTTTCTGTTACCTTCATTCTCATACTTTGACTGCTGCTGTGGTTTCTGTTACCTTCATTCTCATACTTTGACTGCTGCTGTGGTTTCTGTTACCTTCATTCTCATACTTTGACTGCTGCTGTGGTTTCTGTTACCTTCATTCTCATACTTTGACTGCTGCTGTGGTTTCTCTTACCTTCATTCTCATACTTTGACTGGTGCTGTGGTTTCTGTTACCTTCATTCTCATACTTTGACTGCTGCTGTGGTTTCTGTTACCTTCATTCTAGTGCTGCAATTTATTCTCCTCACAATGGGAATGTTTTGTCTACCTTGCACAATAAAGTGAAGAATAGCTTCAAAATAAGCAGACATGCATGCACATGAAATACCCAGGTGGATTTGCACTATTTCACTATTTGTAGAACAGAAAAAAATCAATTCAGAAAAATAAATTGTGGTATCCAGTGTAGTTTGGGGAATTTAAAGAATAGATATGGCGGTGGTGGTGGTGATGGATATTTATATGTTCTTCCATTACACTCTTTATGGTCTAATAATGATAAATGGCACCTGTGTGTAACTGGTGCTCATTGGGGAAACAAAGAGCAGTAACACTGTAACCATCATGCATATGGTAAGAGGTGACTAAAGATGGTTGGGCTGAGGCTGACTGCCTCACGCCTGAAAAATTGTAGCTACACAATCCAACCAGTTATAAACAAGTCTACACAGGCCTTGGTTTCAGTTGGTTGGCAGGGCCTATGCTGTATTTGGACAGAAAAAGATAGAAGAAGAATGAAAGATCTATGGCATGTTTTGTCATCTTTCTAAACCATTATATAGTACATTCCTGTGAATGAGTTTGTTGTTACATGCCTTTCTGGCACCATTGTCAAGCGCATACATGAATTGGTTATCAATGTTGTATTCTGTAGTTATTCCTCAAGGTAATGGCTGATCAGTCTAGAAGTGCGGGTGATGCAGTCAGCAGAGATGACGACATGGACACAGACCAGCATATTCTGCTGTCTCGAGACAGATGTATGGCTGTGGTTAGGGGATTGATGTCCTTGCTCCTCAGTATGGACTTCACATGCCATGTGGATTTATTCTTGGTAGCATGTAAGGTATGTGGAAATATATATGGCTGTTTAACATTTGAAACACAATGGCAACATTTTATCCTGCCTTGAGCAATCTCTGCCATTTTAAAATGTGAGCAGAATATGTAGTATTTAACGTATGATAGGACGCACCTGACACTTATAACAGGATACCATTGTATTATAAGGACACAGAATCCACCAAAACTGAGGCACTTAAAGTTGGCTGAGCGCCCAGTCTCATAGAAAACCTTAGTTGTAACATGTGACCAATCATGAGCAAGTCTTCAGATAATAAAAGTCTTCAGATAATAAAAGTCTTCAGATCAAACTGATCAGAACAAGTCTTCAGATAATAAAAGTCTTTAGATCAAACTTATCAGAACAAGTCTTCAGATAATAAAAGTCTTCAGATCAAACTGATCAGAACAAGTCTTCAGATAATAAAAGAAAGATAGAATGGCCACCCAAGATGAGAAGAGGAGGAGAGAAATACTAAGCTATCATTTCTAAATAATAAAATATACGGGAAGCAACTTGTTTATCTTTCCTGGACAGGATCATATTGATAAATGGAAAAATAGTCACTTATAATGGTTGCAGATGAAAACTTATTGGCTGATGTCTGTCTTTTGAAAAATGACAAAAACGAGATTACAGATCATAGGAATAAAAACAGTAATATATATATATATATATATATATAGATAGAAAGCTATGGACAGACATGATCACCAATGTCACGGCATGAACTATATGAATGGGCTGATAGAGATAGCAGTGTAAAACCTACCAGAAACTAATGATGAACCTAAAAGCTATGTGTACATTTGCTGATTTATCTTTCAGGTACTTGCCAAAATCTGTGTAGCCTGCAGACCTCCCATAACTTTAGCGGAAGCCATGACCCAGGAACAACTGGAACAGCTCATACTGCTAGTAGTGGACACTGAGTTCAATCATGACAGTTTGACATGGGGTGGGCCATGGGCAGGGCATGCCATCACATGCTTGCTACAAGATGTTTTAGAAGGTCAGTTTGAATTGGACTTTGGTGTGCAGTGAAATTGTCAATATGTATCCTTTATTGAATACTCATCTAGGTGTCTGTTTTGTGTGCATTTTTTATTTCACTCATGAATTTTTTAAAGAAAGTGTTATATGCATTCTTTGGCTGGCGCTCGCTCGCTCTCTCTCTCTCTCTCTCTCTCTCTCTCTCTCTCTCTCTCTCTCTCTCTGTCTCTGTCTCTCTCTCTCTCTCTCTCTCTCTCTCTCTCTCTCTCTCTCTCCATCTCCATCCATAGACAGTCACAATTTTTTTGGGCATGTTATGAGAAGAAATGATTTGGAGAACTTGGTGACAACTGGCAAGATCGAAGGGAATAGACCAAGGGGAAGACCGAGAAGTAAATACCTGGATGGCTTGGCCACGTGGCATGGTCGAGACAGAAACACGGAGCTGATCCACGACTCTGGTGATTGAGTGAGATGGCAGAACATGACCGCCCACGCTTACTGGCATGGCACATGATGGATGGATATATATATATATATATATATATATATATATCTGAAAGAGAGAGTCACACTTGACATGTTAATTGGTTACTTGGTACATATGAAGAACAGTCAATCACATATGACACGTTGATGAGTACATATGAAGAGAAGCAAATCAACACAACTCATTGATTACATGAAGAATAGCCAATCTCAAATGACACACTGATTGGCACACATTAACAATAGCCAATCACACATTGTAGGTTGCTTGGAACAGAAACAGTTATGCACCAAAGACAGTCTTTTTACAATTTGTGAAGACTACTATACTTGTGACAGCTTTTATTATTATGATTTGTTATTTTTAGTCTCTTATTTCTTCATGGGTGCAGTTGTTCTCATCCAATAGGCCACACAAAGTTCTTGTTAGCACTCCTTTGTACTTGTTTGTTTTCATTGATGGGTTGCCAGATTTTTCCAAATTGTCAGTTTAAATACCATATATATAACAGGTGAAAAGGCCTGTCCTTCCAGCCCGGTTGACTCAGAAGCAGATGCCTCAGATGTTGATGACTGGGCAACCTATTCAAGCTGGCTGAAGCGTGAGGGTTCACTGCTGACCATGGAGCAGCACAGAAGCAGTAAGAAAGTTCGAGTCATCCAAGTTGATCAGATCACCAACATCTTGACATACAAACCAGAGTTTCGTGTATTTCTTCAGAGAGGTATGTTTTCTTTTTTTGTTTTGAAATGTTTCCACATTTTTACAGATTATTCTCAAAGAATAACTCATTATGAATTGTAATATCATGCTAGTTTATCCAGTTCAAAATATGGTATGCAGTTTATGAGCTCATTCCTGCACTCCAGATAAAATGGTGGTTTCTGCTTGCCTTCCACATCCAGATACATGTTTTGTGATCTCTACCTTTGCCAGATATTTCTGGCTGTCAGGTCATTTAGTCTGGTAAGAAGTTTTTGAACATATCAATCCCGCATTCCAGATTTGAGATGTCATACACTTATTCTTGGGAAGATAATGTGGTGGTTTCTGCTTGCCTCCCACATAGGTGGTTTGTGCAATTTCTAGCTAAGATAAGTGAGCTCTCGGCTGTACATTAGTGCAGCTTTGTTTACTCATTCCCATGGATACTTCTGGACTGTGTGTGTCCATTCATGTGCATGCCCTGTCTTCTATCACTTTGACAGACTGAATCGGTTGACTTGGATGTCCAGCCTTGTCTTCCTTGTTGTTTGTGTGGTTGACTTGGATGTCCAGCCTTGTCTTCCTTGTTGTTTGTGTGGTTGACCTGACGGATGTGTTCAGACTGAGAGTTCTCTCTGCTGCTTTCATAATTGGACATTTTGACCTGTCTTTGACTTAATGTTTACGACCGTATGATTGAATGGGCTGGATGTTCTAACATGTCAAATATTTATCAGTGTCATAGTCATTGTGCTCAGTTCTTTATAATTAGACATTTATTCTGTCAATCTGCTTTGTCTTTGCCATGTAGCCTATTAGTATATTCTGCATATCCTTTACTGTCAGTTGTATTTTGACACCAAACCAAACTGCACTTATCAGTCCCTGTGTGTGTGTGTGTGTGCCAAGCAACTTACATAGATAGAACGGAAAGACATTTAGCAAATCAAGTTCCCGAACAGGTACCAGTGTGGGTGGGAAAGAGAGTTAATCAGTCTTCAGAAATCCCTGTGCTGTTGAAAGGCTATAAAATGCCGTTATCATCAAATTTTCAACACATAATAAAATACGGACATAGTGTGTACAAAGAAAAAGCGTTTTATTTACTGTATTCGACAAACAATAAACAATTGCTGAAATATAACGAGGCGTTAGTAATTGAGCAGCTCCAGCAGGTTTTGTGCAAATAGAAAGCGTTTGTTGTAATTTGAAATTACCATGGGAATAACTGATGTTCCACATTCGAACAATACCTATGACTATGTGTTTTAATTGTTTCAGCTTAAGTATTATTCATTTATTCACTTAATATGATGTATACCTTTGCAGTATGCATCTGGCAAGATACAACTAAATGTGCCAGGCAATAAACCTTTGCCACATATTATTTCTGGCTTCTGTGTTTACATTCACTCAGGGAATAATTGTATTTGAGTTGTATTTTTCCCAGTCAGCTCTTCAGTGTGAGACTTTTCCTTTGGTACTCTGGGATATGGTATGATATTGTTGAGTTCTGCATCAGAATGGTGTAAACTGGATGTTTAGACTTGGGCACCATGTCTTTAAGCCTCTCTGACACGCTAGGAAGAAAAATCCAAGAAAAAATGAGGGGTTTGAACGTGCATATAGCTGTCCGAAAACTGAATAACTTGATATAGTCATACAACAGTTTGTTTCCCTGTGAGTTGAATCGATGAAACAATAGTACAAGATTCCATGCTATATTGCAGATTTTGTGGATGGCAGTTTGTGTCTTGACAAAAGGGATGATCCAGAGGCATTGGTTGGTTTGTTTATCAGTGATGATGATAAATTCAAGAGGAACAGGTTTTTAGAAATAATTACCAAGCATCAGAATAAAAATTCAGACTCCTCAAGTCCTCCGTCAACACCGCCCAACCTGCCTGATTTCTTCATGGATGTCGTTGGTTATCCTGATCTGTCCTTCTCTCTTGGCAAGGCACTAGATGACAGTTTTCAGATGATAGATTTACAGATTCCATCCGTGGCTTCAGGTTCAGGCACTTCAGTTGATGCTCCAAAAATATCCCATCCAAGGTTGGTTGTGATTGTGTGTAAATTGACTTGTGTTCTAATCAGTATTGCTACTTATACAGTAGCTTTTGGGTTCTCACTCAAGACAGAATATTGATATCCACATGTATCTGTGATCCGATGTGTCAGACCATTTGTAGTTTTCCATGGAAGTCATAATGTTCTGTGGAAGTGAAAAATGCCTCTGAGGGTGGTGAGGTGTGGATAGAGAAGAATGTTGAGAACACCCTGGGCAGATACAAAGAGTAATTTAGGCCGCTTGAAGGACAGCAAGCGATGAATAGAATTGATTACGCAGATCATCAGTAGATAATCCACATTCTTTGGATATTGTTATGAGAAAGGATAAACTGGATAATGTGACAAGAGAGAAGTTAGAAGGAAGTAAGACAGGGGAAGACTAGAGAGAAGATGTATATTTACATTGTGGCATGCAGAAGAATCTGTGATTAAAATGATTGGCAGTGTGCATGATGTAAGACAGTGGACAAACTTGATGACCAACACCATACAGCACCAAATAAAAGGAAGGAAGTAATATTTTTCCAACAGATTAAGGCCTGGTCACTTAGAGATCTGAAGTCTGAAAATCTCATCAGGATATATGCTCAGTGGCCACTCTGTGGTGTTCAATTCTGTTGGGCATGTGTTTATTCATACAATCAAGTAAAATAATATGACTGTGCCATGCCCTGTGTTGAGATTTTGGGTTTTAGCAGATTTTGGCTATTACCAACATATCTAGTAATACACACAGCTGAAAACGCTCTGCAGCAGAAATTGTCTATTTTCTCCAGTCTTCTCTGTTATTTGATGTTTTAAAGAAGTTGGTGTTACCGTAATGATCTTGTGGTTAGTTTTCTTGCCTGCCAAGACAATGGTTTGGATTCAATAGTCCCACACTGCCTGTGTAAATACATAAATACTGACACACACCATTTAAAGAGCACCAATTATCAGGGAGCTACAGTAGCAGCTAGCACTGCTGGTCATGTACTTGAATTTCCATTGAAGTGGATTTGTAAAATGTAGCTAGTCTCCCAGCTAAACTAAAATGAGAGCCAGAAAATCTGGGAAGTACAGGTGGAGTACGTGATATCAACCACACGACCCTTCGAGTGCTGGATGGTCTGTACAGGTGGAGTACGTGATATCAACCACATGACCCTTCGAGTGCTGGATGGTCTGTACAGGTGGAGTACGTGATATCAACCATACAACCCTTCGAGTGCTGGATGGTCTGTACAGGTGGAGTACGTGATATCAACCACACGACCCAGCGAGTGCTGGATGGTCTGTACAGGTGGAGTACGTGATATCAACCACACGACCCTTCGAGTGCTGGATGGTCTGTACAGGTGGAGTACGTGATATCAACCATAGAACCCTTCGAATGCTGGATGGTCTGTACAGGTGGAGTACGTGATATCAACCACACAACCCTTCGAATGCTGGATGGTCTGTACAGGTGGAGTACGTGATATCAACCACACGACCCTTCGAGTGCTGGATGGTCTGTACAGGTGGAGTACGTGATATCAACCACACGACCCTTCGAGTGCTGGATGGTCTGTACAGGTGGAGTACGTGATATCAACCACACGACCCTTCGAGTGCTGGATGGTCTGTACAGGTGGAGTATGTGATATCAACCATACGACCCTTCGAATGCTGGATGGTCTGTACAGGTGGAGTACGTGATATCAACCACACGACCCTTCGAGTGCTGGATGGTCTGTACAGGTGGAGTACGTGATATCAACCACACGACCCTTCGAGTGCTGGATGGTCTGTACAGGTGGAGTACATGATATCAACCACACGACCCTTCGAGTGCTGGATGGTCTGTACAGGTGGAGTACATGATATCAACCACACGACCCTTCGAGTGCTAAATGGTCTGTACAGGTGGAGTACGTGATATCAACCACATGACCCTTCGAGTGCTGGATGGTCTGTACAGGTGGAGTACGTGATATCAACCACACGACCCTTCGAGTGCTGGATGGTCTGTACAGGTGGAGTACGTGATATCAACCACACGACCCTTCGAGTGCTGGATGGTCTGTACAGGTGGAGTACGTGATATCAACCACACGACCCTTCGAGTGCTGGATGGTCTGTACAGGTGGAGTACGTGATATCAACCACACGACCCTTCGAGTGCTGGATGGTCTGTACAGGTGGAGTACGTGATATCAACCACACGACCCTTCGAGTGCTGGATGGTCTGTACAGGTGGAGTACATGATATCAACCACACGACCCTTCGAGTGCTGGATGGTCTGTACAGGTGGAGTACATGATATCAACCACACGACCCTTCGAGTGCTGGATGGTCTGTACAGGTGGAGTACGTGATATCAACCACACAACCCTTCGAGTGCTGGATGGTCTGTACAGGTGGAGTACGTGATATCAACCACACGACCCTTCGAGTGCTGGATGGTCTGTACAGGTGGAGTACGTGATATCAACCACACGACCCTTCGAGTGCTGGATGGTCTGTACAGGTGGAGTATGTGATATCAACCACACGACCCAGCGAGTGCTGGATGGTCTGTACAGGTGGAGTATGTGATTTAAACCACACGACCCTTCAAGTGCTGGATGGTCTGTACAGGTGGAGTACGTGATATCAACCACATGACCCAGCGAGTGCTGGATGGTCTGTACAGGTGGAGTATGTGATTTAAACCACACGACCCTTCGAGTGCTGGATGGTCTGTACAAATATTGGGCTTGCACCAGTACACCTCAAGACATGTAAAGGGATCTTGACTTGTTTTGGACTTGACTAAATGTCTAAGCTGTATAGCTGTTTGTGTGTTTGTTCATTGTTCCCCACATTGAAGATTTATTACATTGCAAGATGCTTTCAATGTGTTCTTTGTTTCCATGGCAGCTTTCAGGCTGGAGGCTTCAAGCACCTGCTGAACCTCAAGAACAAGCTGATGGAGCAGTTGAGTACCACAGTCGTCTCTGGCATCAGTCATAACCTGTCCACTGCACTTGATGCCCGCTTGGAGTTTGGACTTGAAACCATGCCAGAGCAGAGACTGAAGGTCAGCATGATTGTAGACTTGTTGAATTAACTTGGCGATGTTAGTTTATGGTAGGAGTATCATTACTTGAAGAGCATTGCTTAAGGAGTTTGAATATCACAGAGGCTAATTCGCATGAGGCTATTTTCTCTATTTAACATCTTCTGCCAAACATTTAATTTGTCTTTTCCTAATGGTTTTGATGAGTAATTGTGTAATTAATGTCTGCAACTCTCAGTACCCCAGCGTTTTCTTTGTGCATGACATCCTCAACATTCTGTTAAAAAAAAACTACATCTCAGCTGCTTGCAGTTTCTTCACTGCTTTCAGATGATCAGCTCTTCAGCGACTCTTTCTTGTCAGTTTATTACTGCTCCAAGGTATTTAAGCTGGTTAACTTGCTCCAGAAACTGCTCTCTCATCTGTCATAACTGTCATAAAAAACTCATTTACTGCCAATATAGTACCATGCGGTGTGTGGCAGGGGGGTCTTTGAGCATGAGGAGTTAAGGCCGCCTAGCTAGTACAGTCGCCGCGAATTGTGCAGATTAAGATGTTCTTTTTGCCCCCGACAGAAAAATATCCCACACCTTACCGAGGATTTGAACTCAAGTCTCCCGAAGGAGAATCCAGCGTTCTAGCCACTCTGCCAGCCGCTCTCTCATCATGATCTTATAATTCATTTGCTCTCTTGATCTCACCATGGCCGCCGTTCTAGAACTGTTGATGCTGAAACAAATGTTTGAAATAACAATTGAACAACAGTGTCAGAAACAAAATAATGTCCTAATGATGTTTATCTAGTTTTTTAGTGTCTCCTGATCTTAGAGACAAGTTTACACATTTCCTAACCATCTGGTCACATGGCCTTCAATGAAAACTAGACACCATATAAAACAACAGACGTGACAAGCAGACAGGTATAGTCTAACCTGAACATATTCTATTTCCAGGTGATGCAGTCTCTACAGATGGGCAATGTTCAAAGTACTTTCTCCGCACCTCTGCCTCAGATACCTCTAGCTGAAAGATTGATTAACAGCTCTATTTATGAGATGGGCAGTGAGACTACAGCAGCAGGTGCTGAAGCTTCATCTCAGAGACATGAGGAGGATCATGTATGTCATGTTCTGTTCATCTGCTTGTTGCACTTCATGCTGTTGTTGTTATTATTATTGCTGTTGTTGTTATTATTATTGCTGCTGTTGTTATTATTATTGCTGTTGTTATTATTATTACTACTGTTACAAATGTATCCACAGTATCACATTTGCTGTAATTACTGCACCACATTATAATAATTGTTTTTTCATACAACACACATGTCAGAAAACTCTTGTAGAGTATGTCAATTCTCCAATTTGATTAGACTTATTATAACTCTGTTCATACTGATCCATTCCATCTTGATTATGGAGAGTGAGGGGAGAATTAAGCCTGGATCATAACTGCCAAGTGTCTTCTGCTGATGTGTGTTTGGTGCTGATTGATCAGTATGCACACATCACAGTGGCTTTGAGGTTTGGTGTCCGACTCTGGCTCTACAATTTCTGGTTTGAATCTGAGGACAGTTTGTTTTCCTGGGAACTTCTGGATGTGTAGTATTCTTAGGTTTTGTTCCAAAAATGTGTTGCATATTACACTCCTATTTTCTTCTCAGAATTTTGTCAACCTTTCCTCTTTCATTCATTTCTTGTCCTTTGTCCACAATTTCTTACTCTGTTACGTAGTTTCTTGTCCAATTTCACACAATCACAATTTTTTTTTTTTTTACCAATTTCACACATCGTGATTGTAACTGACTCAGAAAGCATGCTGAGTAGGGTGAAGACAGGCAAGCTTCGTGCAGAGTGGCTTGCTTCGCTTCAGAAGTCACGGGTGACAAGCATTGTCTGGATCTTTTCTCTGGGGCATGCTGGTGTGCTGGGGAATGAACAGGTGGATAGACTGGCTGGCTCAGCAAAACTTGGTGGAGTATTGATGCATGACAAAGCAGATGTGGTTGCGACCTTGTGGGAGCACGTGTACACCTCGGAGGAGCAAATGGATCACCATGGTCTGGCAAGAATGCGACAGCGAGGAGTGACGAGGGGATCTAGCCGACGATCAACGTTCAGAGGAAGGGCAAGATGGACATTTAATCAGATTGCTACTGGTACTATTAGTGTTGGAACTCTTCGCTGGCTGCTGAGGATGGGGACGAAGCGCTTATGGGAATGCCCCGAATGCTGTGATGTCGGTTCCTAAATCAATCAATCTATCATTGTCCAATTTCAGCATTCAGGTGTCCCATAACAGCTCAAATATCTGTAGATTTCACAGCCCTAAGTGGTTCCTGGAAGTTTTGTTAGTATTCTTCTATCCCCCTTGTATGATCTCAGTCAATCATGTGCCATCTCTACAATAAAGGTTGGCTGCAATGGATCTCCATCACTCTGTCTGTCTCACCATTGTTGTGTACACTGACAGACTGTTGGTCATCCATTGCTTGATGTTATCTTCTCACTTTTATCGATGTCTACTTCTTGCTCGCCTGCTTCAGCTTTTCCCTCCAGGAATATTTTTGCAAGAGTACTACATCTTTTAATGTGGCCAAAATATTTAGCTTGTCTCTGAGTACTTTCATCAATTCTCATTTCATTCCATTTTTTTGGTTATTGTAGGGGATGGCCAAGGTTTAATTTACACTGAAGTATTTTCCCCGACCAAACACAACTCTTTAAAAATAGGTGCTAGTAGTTGAGAAGGAAAGTGGCGAGAAAAGTTGATCATCCTGTCTCATAATACCATGATCTAGTATATGTGAAGACCCATTACTTCCACTCCATTGGTAGTTTCTCCAGTGAGTTCTCCAGTTTTATTTACATAAAGTCAACTTTGTGATATACTTTATGCTTACATGGGATTTAAAGATTGAGCACAACCCACAACTGGCACGCTGATCATATTCCGGTACGAACCTAAGGCCTTGTCCACGTCACTTTGGACATGGCCAAATTGACCTGGACCTTAGGTTCATACCGGAATTTGATCAGCATTGCCAGTTGTGGGTTGTGTTCAATCTTTAAATCTCAAATCCCGAAACAACCAAATAAATCAGCTTACATGGGAGACAATATTTTTACGACATATTTTGTGTTACATTTCTGAGTCATTTAGTCAGCTTTATGTTAGGTCACAGCCCAGGAAGTTTAATTTGAGACTTTATGTTAGGACACATTCCAGCAAGTTTAACTTGAGATTTTTTATTTCAGACTCCTTCGAACTCAATAGAGATGCTGAGTCAATGCTTTGAGCGCATGTTTGCCCAGCTGCGGACAGGCCGTGTTAGTCTGGAGTCAGTTCTTCAGCTGTGGTTAACTTTGAATGAGGACCAGTTTCAAAATGAAGCAAATGCCTCTGGGAATACCCCATCTGGATCTGGCAGTGCACAGGGTTTTGATCCAACTCGTCACCCAATAATCACACTCAGTGAACATGCTGTGGCAAGTCTCATGGAGGTCAGTGGGTGATACTGTTAATAGTCATAGGATAGACATATGTTCTGTTGACAAATTACCTTTCTGTCAGCAGGTTGTTGGTCAGGAAGGAATCTGAAGATCTGAGCGAATGCCTAATTATGTACATTGTTGTCTAGTTATCCGGTCTGGCTCTCCACAATTACTGCTGCAGTATACAGGGTTACTTTAAACTCCCATAGCATAATTAATTCTTAATAGTGCTATATAGAACTTATAATGATGTATGGATGTGAACACGAACAATAAACAGACAAGCTGAAAAACATCTAATGGCAGTGGATTTGTGGTTTCTAAGGAAAATGCAAAGATTACTATGGATGGACAGTAACAACCTATGAGCAAGTCCTACAAGAAACAAATCATAACCGTAAACTGATAGACAGTAAAGAATTTTTGGGCATGTTATGAGTAGAAATAAACTGGAAAACTCAGTGACAACTGGCAAGATTAATGGGACAAAAAGCAAGGGGAAAACAGAGAGATAAATATCTGGATGGGTTGGCCACTTGGCATAATTGAAACAAGAACATAGAGCTGATCCAAGACTGGCACTTGTATGAGATGGCGAGTATGTTTCTGTATACATGTTCTCGGTCTCCCTGGCCCTAGGGGTTAACATCTTTCTCCGTAATTCCGTACATCCACGTGAGGACTGTAACCTGCACGAGAATCGGTAGCGGTTCTCGCCGCATTGATAACTTAGGGGTATGTGAGCCGGTCGCTCAGAAAGCAATGGCAAACTACTGAGCGTAATCTTGCCAAGAAATCAACAATCAGCTGAAAGATGCTGATGTTGACAGCGATGTCCTGTAAAGGATATGCACACACAAAAAAAACGTTCTACAAATTTCATGTTACAGCAGAAACAATCTACTTTAGATCTATTCTATGCAACCTAAACCACCACACTTGTGGGGTATTGGATCTTTGGAACTATGAGGCTTCTGTCTCAACAGCTGGTCCACAAATGCTTGTGAGCCCACTGCTTGATTCAATTCATCGCAATGGCATCCTATGGTTCACGTATTTAATGTGACCCATTCCTCCGAAGTAGGAGAGTGTCTGCCTGTATGGCGAGGAACCACCAGTCTGCACACCAATAAGCCAGACATGGGACAACGGATACTCACGCAAACCTCAGGTCCTGTATGGCATCACACTGATGTTGGACAACAGGATGCCTTCATCCGACATAACAGGACTTCACGCTGGAGCTCAAGCCAACGAACACAAGCAAGCAAGTAATGTGACCCATGCCATGTGTGCTTTCTCTGGGTTATACTTCTACCCGGTCAGGTACATAGTATGAACCCTATTTATGTGTAGAGATGTGATTGTTCATGCCATTCAAGGTCATTTCATGGAAAAGAATATATGACGACATGCTAATCTGCATTAATCAATCATCCATTTTGTTATATAATTATAATAAATTAATCACTGCAACCATTTAATTGACTGACCACATTAATTATATGCCTTTATAAGTTCTGCTTGTTTCAGCCAGTTATTATTGGATCCTTATTTACTGATGTTGAAATAACTGTTTTGATGTGCCATGTAAACTTTTGCCCACAGCACATAACTTTATGCATCAATGACAGGTGTTGTCATTTGTGTATTGTCACAGATTGGTGTCATGATGCCCTGTTTGATGATCCGGACCTGGGTGTTTCTTCTGCAGTCTTTATGTCTGCTGACCAATCAGAGACAGACCAACAGTCAAGGCATTGAGTCATCACTTGCTGGTTTTATACTCAATGATCCAAACCTGGCCCCTCTGCTTAGCAAGTTCTTATCTAGCCATCCGCCTACAGGTGTTCAACAATACCAGGTTTGTTGTCCTAACTGTGGTCAGTATTTAAACATATACTAGTGATTGTTGCATTATTTCAAATATGTTACTAGCAACTTATCAGTAACTAGTAGTTTTAACATCATCTGAATCAGATAGACTGAGAAATTACTTGAAGTTGTTGCATTATTTCAAATATGTTACTAGCAACTTATCAGTAACCAGTAGTTTTAACATCATCTGAATCAGATAGACTGAGAAATTACTTGAAGACAAGCACAGATGTACTACGGAAGAATGCAGAGAACACCTTGGACAGATAACAAGAGTAACTAGCTCCATATGTTGACTATAAGAAGAATCAGATGGTCAATGTAAAAAGTATTAAATTGAAAGCAGATGAATAAGTATAACAGAACATAAAGAGAGACTATGCAGATAGATATGACATAGCTTCAGAAAGCAATTGTTCCAGATTTGCTATAGTTCAGTTGAGTTGAGTTAAGAACCAACATCACTGCACCCAGGATATTCCCATACGTGCTCCGTCCCCTCGTTCAACAGCCAGTGAAGAGTCACACTACTAATCGTTCCCACCGCTATTTGATTAAACGTTCTCCTGGTCTTCCCTCTCAGTTTTGAGATTCTTCCAGAACCCCTGCTGATCCCCCGCAATCTCATTCTTTCCACATATGGGTTCTCAATCTGTTCCACCACCTTCTCCACCTGGTCCCACAAGCGCACAACCACCTCCCTCCTGTCCATAGGCAAAATTCCACCAAGAGGTGCTCTCCCTGCTAGCTTACGGGCTGTTCATTCCCTTGTACACCCGCATGGCCAGGGCAAAATATCCATACAATTCTCACGATCTGTGACCTCTGAAGCGACGAGAGCCATTCCACACGAAACATTCCTGTCTCCACCTTGCTAAGCATAGATTTGCTATAGATGGGAAGTCACACAAACCTGAGAAGATCCGTTGAGAACTTGATGAAGGAAACTTGGACACTTTTAACTAGGACTTCATGTGTGGAGATCAAGAAAATGGTTTTTCTGACAGAAAAGGTGGTACTTTTGCCTTAATTCACCCCAAACAAACGGAATCTCAGGGTATGACGTCATATCCAGGGGTTCCCTGTGTTGCGCCGTAGCTCGGTGTGCAATTTTATCGGTGTGCAACAGTTGCTCTCGGCGACATCCCCCGCCCCAACTGTAACTGGCCAAATGAAATGCTTGTCAACTCTTGAGACCAGCAGTATACGAAAAGAATGATGATCATCTGTCTGTACGGGAGACGCGAGGCCTTGCAGCCATGTGCGCCTTGTCTCAGCGGGAGGATGTCCTGCCGACATACATGGTGAATGTCATCGTCGTCGGCATCTCCCATCTATCGCTGAGCTCAGTCAGCGATAGAACCATGATGACATGATTATGAGAACAGTGTCTAGCAGAATGTCAGATGCCATGATGCTGCTGCAGAAAAGGCAAAGCAACTCTGGCTTGTCGTGGACAGCTGCTGCTGCTGCTGCCAGTTCCAGAAAACTCATGATGAGACAGCAGACAGACAGAGAGAGAGAGAGAGAGAGAGAGAGAGAGAGAGAGAGAGAGAGAAAGACACACACACACACACACACACAGAGAGAGAGAGAGAGAGAGAGAAACGGTTGCCAAAGCCCAAAGAAACACTGTGGGGCAATTGAAACGCACTGACACGAACTGTACCCGAACACAGAGGAGATCACCGTCAGTGCTAAATATAGCTGGTGACCCTAAATATAGCTGGTGACGTTTGTTTGGTGTGAATTAAGGCAAAAGTACCGAAAAGGTAAATAATCTGGAATCTGAATCTGTGAATTGAAACACCACCTGAAGACAATCTATAGATGTAGTAGTTGCTGCACTAATCTGCCAGCACGCTGGTCCTGAGTTTGTTCTCCTGCAGTCTCAGAGTTGAATGGTTTCCAACCAGTACAGCTCTAGGTGTAATCTCATATAATGAATGCGTTTTCTCTGTCAAATTAAGGACTGCTGGCAAAACACAGACCACATTGTGCGTAGCATGTCTGGTCATCAAAGCATCTCCAACATGTCTGTGTTGGCATGTAAATGGGATGATGTGTACCTGACTGTATATAAACTATCTATGTATGTAAACTATCTTTGTTTAGCAAAATGTTGCAGCACAACACATTGGATGTGTCAATACTCTGGTGCAGTGTTCCTCAGACTATTTCTGTGGCCACACTTTAGCATGAGTGGTGGCATTTGGTTTGTGCTTAACAATAGGACTCCATTTTCTGCTCCTTCTTCCTTTTATCTCCAAATAGAGTAAAAAAGCTCCTAACCAATTCATTGCAAGCCCTCCTATCCTGTGCTGTCTCCTGCAGCTCTGTAATGTCCTTCCTATATTATTCATCTGTGTTATTTTCTTCCTGTGTTTTTACATCTCCCTCTGTGTCTTTTGCTCTGAGGGTTCCAGAGAAATGATTTTCTAGTTATACTATTGACAGATTTTCTCAATGTGCTTCCTATTCAGAGTCATCATCTTTTTCTCACCTCTTGGTTCACTGAGATTTTAGTTTGCTAAATATTGATGATTCTGTCATATAATTGTGTCCATCTAAACTGCACAGGCATCAGTTAATGAATATTTGTAGCTTGTTGATACTTGTTGCAGTTGTTCTAAATATTTCTGGTCTATTCACCAGTACTAGTTTGACATTAGAATATACTGTATATTCTCAGTTTCCTACTAGATTTAATGACTTTTGACACATTTCCTGCTGCTGTGAAGGCTTCTCTTGCTTTTTGTATGCCTGTACCGTAACCTGCTGCATCATGATGAATGTACTTTAATTATTGTTACTATAGTGCTCACTTACCTTATAAATAGGAAAAACATTGTTATAGGTAGAAAATATATACATATACCGAATTTTACGGAGTATATGACGCACTTTTTTCTTCAAAAAATTTCCTCCAAAATTCAGGTGCATCTTATACTCGAAATTAATATAAAAATGGTAAACATGTTATTTTTTTAAAAAATTGCTTAAAAATTAAGGTGCGTCTTATAGTCTGTGGCGTCTTATAGTCCGTAAAATACGGTAATAACAGGATATGCCATAATGTTTTACTATTTTACATGGAGTCTTACAATATACTGGTTACTTGAAGGGAGGGAATGCTGTACTTATTTTCTTTATTGATTAGAAATACCTCTTAAAACAAAACAGTACGAAGAACACTAGTATAATCGTGAAATGTTCAGAAAGTATGAAACAATGCATTTATGTAAAACTGGATTCATTAACAATATATATATATATATATTCAGAGCAAGGTTACATGATGTTGCTAGTAACTATATCTTGCTGTTATTAAAATATGTTTATTGTATTGTATTTATATTAATGGATAAAATCTTCTGTAGCTACTGCCCAAGCACACATTTCAAAATAAGAAAACTTACACATAACAGAATATTTAGAAGTATGTGTTAGAGGAAGACAAGAAGCAATTCCATTCCAAAAAATATTCACAATATTTATAGCTTGTGATGTTAAAGAAGGGCATTCCAAAACAAACAAAAAATACCCTGCTAAAGTTGATTGAACTTATTAAATACCATAGTTTCAATATAAACATATATAAAACAACCAGAGTCCTCGAGATAATCAAGGATGAAGAAGAATATATTTGAAAACATTCAGATTTATTAACT
The DNA here is from genome assembly GCA_963921405.1 of Cepaea hortensis. Lineage (NCBI taxonomy): Eukaryota > Metazoa > Mollusca > Gastropoda > Stylommatophora > Helicidae > Cepaea > Cepaea hortensis. Next base: position 54,901,513 of record OY992894.1, read on the forward strand.
CAGTCACTGAGCATCTTCATTCGATGTTTTAATGAAAAATGGTTGATATTTGCAGGTTGGTCCAGCAGCCACAAAGGTGTTTGGGGATCTTCTTTGTAGACTTCAGTGCAAGGCCATTGAGAGCAGTGGGAAAAGATATAAAGAAATGCTGTTGAAGATTGTGTACAATTTGACAGCAGAAAGGTAGGTCAGCCTTTGTTACAGTCTCTTATAATTATTTGTATTCATTCTTCATGTTGCTTGTTAGTTTAGTTTTAATCAGGAGTAAAAAGAACAGTCTGTTTCATGGATATTTCATGAGAAGAGAAAATGTAAAACTGCATCACCTTGTAAGATTAAGGGATTAATAGATATAGGAAGGAAGCGATAAAAGATGTTGGACAGTGTTGCGTTGGCTTGGAAAGATGTGATCACATTATGATGAAGTCATTCAATAAATGAGCTGTGGAGTGAAGTGCATTGTGCACTGGATTGCCAGTACATCAGTCTGAGTTCAGTTGCATGCAGCTCTCTGATCAATTTAGAATGTCATCCCACCCCCGCCCCCACCCCTACACAGTATGCGTAAACATGGAAGCTAAATTTAATAACACATACTAGAAGAAGTCTAGACGTCTACATAAAACGTGTTTTGCGGGTATAATTACGTTGTAAAACGAATTTCAGAAGGGCGAGAAGTACAGAAATGTAAAGTATGGAGGGAAAAACAATATCAAGTAATTGTTTCTTGTATTAACGTGATCTGAAATAATCTTAATTCCCACTGGAAACCCTAAAATTCCCCTCTGAGGGGTGGGGGAATCCCCACCAGTTAAGAACCACTGCTCAAGAGGTTTACCTGGGAAGGAAAGAAGCTGGTGAGTTGATTCCCTGACCTCTTAGTGTCATAACCTTGTTTATAGTGCAGTTCAAAGTTCACACCCCTTACAGCTGCAGCATCTGTCATAGAATGACATTTTCTCTCTGCAGTAAAGTGGTAGCAGCTGGCAGTGTGTGTTTGTTACAAGCAATACTTTCTGTCTCTTGATGTAGCATATGTCTTTTATGCTTCTATCTGTTTGCTTGCCTGCTTTATTTGAGACAACAGAGGCATAGTGGTTAGTGTGCGTCTCTGGCCAGACAGTGGTCTGGGGTCAATCCACAGCAGGGGCAGGATTATCTTTTATGACCAGTATTGCTCTAAGCTCGACCAAGATTCATCAAAATGGGCATCAGATAATTGTCTAAATGGTCTTGGAATTATCTGTGAAGGAAAGGCTACAAGTAAGAGAACTGACCACCCATCTCATGTCACATGTGAAGGCCCAACACCCAGCAGCACTTGATGGGGCCTCACCCACCTCATGACACATGTGAAGGCCCAACACCCAGCAGCACTTGATGGTGCCTCACCCACCTCATGACACATGTGAAGGCCCAACACCCAGCAGCACTTGATGGTGCCTCACCCACCTCATATCACATGTGATGTCCCAACACCCAGCTGCACTTGATGGTGCCTCACCCACCTCATGTCACATGTGATGTCCCAACACCCAGCAGCACTTGATGGTGCCTCACCCACCTCATGTCACATGTGAAGGCCCAACACCCAGCAGCACTTGATTGTGCCTCACCCACCTCATGTCACATGTGAAGGCCCAACATCCAGCAGCACTTGATTGTGCCTCACCCACCTCATGTCACATGTGAATTCCCAACACCCAGCAGCACTTGATGGTGCCACACCCACCTCATGCCACATGTGAAGTCCCAACACCCAGCAGCACTTGATGGTGCCTCACCCACCTCATGTCACATGTGAAGGCCCAACACCCAGCAGCACTTGATTGTGCCTCACCCACCTCATGTCACATGTGAATTCCCAACACCCAGCAGCACTTGATGGTGCCTCACCCACCTCATGTCACATGTGAAGGCCCAACACCCAGCAGCACTTGATTGTGCCTCACCCACCTCATGTCACATGTGAAGGCCCAACACCCAGCAGCACTTGATTGTGCCTCACCCACTTCATGTCACATGTGATGTCCCAATGCCCAGCAGCACTTGATGGTGCCTCACCCACCACACACATGATGTTAATGATGCTGGTCAGAGCATGCAGCCCGCACTCTGTTATCTTGACACTGTGATTCTCCTAGGCTCTATCAGAGAGGACGAACAGATGTGTCAGTGATACATGTTTGTGTGTCAGCTGCTATTGTTGTAATGTATTATTCATCCCTCGATGTGTCTTGAATTGCCAACATGTGGATGCCCACAGGGGAGCCATATATCAGTGTTCTGGACCCCTGGATGCTCAAGTCAAGTTTCTGGAAATGGTCTTTGAAAGTTCTCAGATCGCAGTTGACATCAGCAATGCCTTGAGTGTGATCCAGGCTGCCAGCGTTGTAGTCTACCACCATCTGTCCATGCAAGATCAGGTAGGCATTGTTGATTGTTCTGTCAGCCCTGATGATGTTCACATGAGTCTCTTTGCTACATTTTGTTGACTGACATGTTCACACGATTGAAGCAGAAACAGTGATAGTTTTGTTTACATTCAGCTTATTGTAGATGGAAGTTAAATAACATTTGTCCATTAAATGTGAATGTTTGGCCAGTTCAACTAAAATGTGATAGTAATTGTAACTAAACTTGTGAACTAAAATGGTCTCAACGGGCAACAGATGAAATCTACAGCAGTAGACAAAATGAGAATGTAGCACATATGTGGTATCAGCAGTAGACAAAATGAGAATGTAGCACATATGTGGTATCAGCAGTAATCAAAGGTCAGTTTCCACATATTGAGGGGTATTTGGTATATGTTGCTGGCCCCATATATGTATAGACCAATCAGCACTCGATGGGTCATGTGGCCAGTGCCATGTCGGCCGCTGCTATTTCCTGTCAGAACACTGTAGGCTGGGTCTGACCTGGGAGGCCAGTGTCATGTCGGCTGCTGGTACCTGTCAGAACACTGTAGGCTGGGTCTGACCTGGGAGGCCAGTGTCATGTCGGCCGCTGCTATTTCCTGTCAGAACATTGTAGGCTGGGTCTGACCTGGGAGCCCAGGTCAGTGGTGAAAACATTCCCACCTTGATGGGCACACAACCACTGGACACATCAGGCAAGAGTGCAAGCTGTGTGCTGTTGTGGCTACCATGAACAGTACATATGTCACATGGAATAATTGTTGCTATAGTGATGTTACTTGTACTAAAATAATCAATGGCAGTAAAAGCAGAGAAGACAGACTGAAAACACAGGGAGAAAATAACGGATATTGTAGAAATAGGTTAACTAATTAAGGAAACAGTAAACAGTTCTATCCTTCGTAGTCTTCCTTGTTTGCCTTGAATAGGACATTAGTTTCAATGTGCTTGGGTACAGCAAAGCTGTCATAGTTATGCCTTTTAGTCAACATATCGGACTTCACATCATGTTTTGGACTGGGCTTGCCTGCCTTCTTTGATGCCTAATCTCTTGACCAGACTGTGATGTTGCAGCTCTTTCCAGGAGCTTTGAGTTGGTAGATTAACAAGCTCACTGACACTGCTTCAAGCTGTAAGCTTTGAGTTAATTGCATTAATCTTTTTTTTTCAACTAATAGTTTATAGATAGTCTTCAAAATCTCTCTCTCCATCCTGAGTGTTTCAATTACTGGTGCCCTTCAAGCCAATTGGTCCACTTGTTGCTTCCTCTGCACTTTAGGACATTCGATCTGTGTAAGTGCTTATGGGTGCAAACCCAGTCTTGAAAACCTGCTCTGTGTGTCACCTGCAAGGTCTAAATATCACGTCTTCACTATTAACGGCACAAGACATTCAGTGTCCTTTTTCAGGATGACGGAGAAATATGAAGAAGAAAAGCAAGACACTTTCTAACCACTAGTTGTTTAATCACTGATGATCTTACACATGAATACATGTAATCATTGCAGGTTGTTTGTAGGACTAGTCAGGACACCTATTTGGGAGCCAGATCATGCTTTGGTGGACTTGTTGCATCACTCCTTCGAGGCAGTGACAGCAGACCTGGAGGGACGGACTCTCTCAGAGACCAGCTCATGTTCTTTCTTCTACAGCTTGTTAACAAGTCAGTTTTATTTCACTGCTGTTTTCTTTACTCTTTTTGAATGTCACATATTTTTTTTGTAACTTTTAAGTGGGGTTTTGTGAAGCTGAAATCACATCTTGGATCACAAAAGAATTCCATGAGAAACAAACATTTATAGCTTTAAGTAACATCAATACTGGGTTGTGAAGCATGCATTCTAACCAAGGCTGAACAGGTGGTAATGACTATTAAAATATTTGATGCTCTCACGGGATGAAAAGAGAATTTTACAAAATAGAACCATGAACAGTTTCTCAATGGTATAGAAGTAAACAGAGAACTATTAGAAAGTTTGTAAGCAAGGCGTACTGCCATAGAAGTCTGCTGTTATAAATATTGGAAGGCGGGATCCTGGGGGAAAGATAATGAGGATGTCCAATAAACAACTGCTTGAGACAGACATGCAAGATCATCAAAGTTCAGACTGACACACAGCTGAAGAGAAGTATATAGAACGGGACGGTAGAGTGATGTGATGAGACAACTTTAATGTCAGGTTTTGGAATGATTGACCTGATGAAGACACCGCAAGGTACAAGAGGAACATGATGAGATGAGATGACCTGATGAAGACAAAATGGATTTTGATATTTACAAACTGACAGATAGACCACATACTCTAGTACAGTAAACATACATAGTTCAAATGTTGTAAATGAGAACCCAGTAGGAAAATAAAAACACAGGAGACAAGGAGCAATGAGTAATTATAGAAGCAGGGAGGTAACAAGGATACACTTGAAACAGTCACCCTATAACGTTTCTCTCTCTCTCTCTCTCTCTCTCTCTCTCTCACTCTCTCTCTCACTCTCTCTCTCTCTCTCTCTCTCTCTCTCTCTCTCTCTCTCTCTCTCTCCCCTCCCCCCGCCGAGTTATATAAGGCGTGTGGTGCTAGTCCCACCCACATTTGTATAAACCAACTGGCACTCAATGGATGAAGTGGTCAGTGTCACACCGGCCACCTTGACCTCCCAGGACATTGTCTAGTATCTGTCTTAGGATAGGTCAGCCCAAGAGCCCAGGTCAGTACCAACATTTGCCTCAGTGCGGATTCAAACACATGCCCACTGGGGCGGCAGACATGTGTGCTATATATACTACAGTGATTTAACACATGTCCCTACTAAATGCATTAGTAAAAGACTTTGAGTAACACATTCTTAACCAGTAAACTTTCATGCAAACTAGGCATCTTTGGAATGTTGCAGTTTGTGGGATACACCTTTGGGGAGGGGGGTATGTGTGTGTGGTTTCCTTTGGTTTGTGTAATATGGAGTTAAATGTGTTTATGTTTTATTTTGTCTTGTTTTTGTTTTTTTCAGACTGATATCAACCCCTGTATCTAACCGACCCAGCAGAAGTGATAACCTGAACAGCAAGCGGCACAGCTTAGAAACAGCTGCTGGGAACTGGGATTCTCTCGTGCACAGCTCTTCTCAAGATCTTCAGACATGGTCAGGCAGTAATTTGGAGGGATGCAATCTAGGTTCGAGATTATTGACCAACTTTCATTTGTCAGACGATGAAAAGTCCAGAACTATGGGCCAGCAAAGTGACCCACAGACCCAGCCAGGTGCTGAATATGTGGGTGGTGACAGTGAAACCGCAACATTTCCCGTGTCAGATATTGCAGACATTGTTATTGGAAATTCTGTGATAATGCAGAACCTGATTCATTCCCTCAGCTACTGTACCAGCAACAAACTGGCACTCATGTTTGCCCACACGGATTGCTTGAGTAGCCTACAGAAGACTGCAGATCAGACAGAAGCCGTGACTGTTGGTGATCTGATTTTTACCATCTTGAGAAATCTGAAAGAAAAGTGCAGTGACCGTAATGTAATGGTAGACAACTTGTTCCATTTCTTTGCTGGCCATCCTTCTGTCATAAGCCAGTTTGCTCTGACCAGACTCTCAGAGCCTCTACTGTTGTTTACCTTACGGATGTTCAACAACAACTCGGCAGTGAAAAAATTCATTGATTTAGGTGGGTATTTATTTCTGTGGTTATGCGTCTTGGTTGCATGATTTATGAAATAGCAAGTTGATAGTGGACTTTTCAATTGTGTAATTTTTAGAAATGGTTGTTGTTCAAGATTTATAGGAATCACTCTTACAGTCTGATAATATCTGCATGACAAAAGGTATGTAGTCTTCCTCAGTAATACACCAGGAAAGCCTCACTGCAAGAGGTAGATTCATTCACATATATAGGTGACATTGCAGACACAGGGGAACAGAAACAGATATTACAATAATACAACAAGCAAGAAGAGAATTCATTCATAGCACTATAAAATGATGGTAATACGTCTGATATGTGGGGATGGAAGTCTGATATGTGGGGATGGAAGTCTGCTATATGTGGATGGAAGTCTGATATGTGGGGATGGAAGTCTGATATATGTGGGGATGGAAGTCTGATATGTGTGGATGGAAGTCTGATATGTGGGGATGGAAGTCTGATATGTGGGGATGGAAGTCTGATGTGTGTGGTTGGAGTCTGATATGTGGGGATGGAAGTCTGATATGTGGGGATGGAAGTCTGATATGTGGGGATGGAAGTCTGATGTGTGTGGTTGGAGTCTGATATGTGGGGATGGAAGTCTGATATGTGGGGATGGAAGTCTGATGTGTGTGGTTGGAGTCTGATATGTGGGGATGGAAGTCTGATATGTGGGGATGGAAGTCTGATATGTGGGGATGGAAGTCTGATATATGTGGATGGAAGTCTGATATGTGGGGATGGAAGTCTGATGTGTGTGGTTGGAGTCTGATATGTGGGGATGGAAGTCTGATATGTGGGGATGGAAGTCTGATGTGTGTGGTTGGAGTCTGATATGTGGGGATGGAAGTCTGATATGTGTGGTTGGAGTCTGATATGTGGGGATGGAAGTCTGATATGTGTGGTTGGAGTCTGATATGTGTGGTTGGAGTCTGATATGTGTGGTTGGAAGTTTGATATGTGTGGTTGAAGTCTCATAAATGATGTTGGTAACATGTCTGATATGTAGGGATGGAAGTCTGATATGTGTGGTTGGAAGTCTGATATGTGTGGTTGAAGTCTGATATGTGGGGATGGAAGTTTGATATGTGTGGTTGAAGTCTCATAAATGATGTTGGTAACATGTCTGATATGTGTGGTTGGAAGTCTGATATGTGTGGATGGAAGTCTGATATGTGGGGATGGAAGTCTGATATGTGTGGTTGAAGTCTCATAAATGATGTTGGTAATATGTCTGATATGTGTGGTTGGAAGTCTGATATGTGTGGTTGAAGTCTCATAAATGATGTTGGTAACATGTCTGATATGTGTGGTTGAAGTCTGATATGTGGGGATGGAAGTCTGATATGTGTGGTTGAAGTCTCATAAATGATGTTGGTAACATGTCTGATATGTGGGGATGGAAGTCTGATATGTGTGGTTGAAAGTCTGATATGTGTGGATGGAAGTCTGATATGTGTGGTTGAAGTCTCATAAATGATGTTGGTAACATGTCTGATATGTGGGGATGGAAGTCTGATATGTGTGGTTGGAAGTCTGATATGTGTGGTTGAAGTCTCATAAATGATGTTTGTAACATGTCTGATATGTGGGGATGGAAGTCTGATATGTGTGGTTGAAGTCTCATAAATGATGTTGGTAACATGTCTGATATGTGGGGATGGAAGTCTGATATGTGTGGTTGGAAGTCTGATATGTGTGGTTGAAGTCTCATAAATGATGTTAGTAACATGTCTGATATGTGTGGTTGGAAGTCTGATATGTGTGGTTGGAAGTCTCATAAATGATGTTGGTAACATGTCTGATATGTGGGGATGGAAGTCTGATATGTGGGGATGGAAGTCTGATATGTGTGGTTGGAAGTCTGATAAATGATGTTGGTAATATGTCTGATATGTTGGGATGGAAGTCTGATAAATGATGTTGGTTATATGTGTGGTTGGAAGTCTGATAAATGAAGTTTGTCATATGTCTGATATGTGAGGTTGGAAGTCTGAGTCATGAAGTTGGAAATATGTCCGATATATGGAACCTAGCAAGAGTACATAGATATCAGTAGTACAGAGATAGAACAAATCTTTGGAAATTGTTGACAGCATGAATCACTTTTTCAAACTAACATGTTTAGTGATACCAATGTGAATTATGCAAAGCTACAAGATAACATCAGTGTTGCATAGAGATGACATTCATTGATGGAGAAGAAAAGAGCCGGATACTTTTCAAATAAGTGATATTTCCTGGTATTGGTGTTAAAGAAACATATATGCTCTTGAATGCCAGGAGACAAATGTAAAAGAACAAAAAGTACAAAGCAAATGAATGTAGAAACTAGCACATATGTCTGATAGAGAGTTTTTGTCATATAAGGTGAATTTAAATGTAAGTATAAACAAATGTACTTAACAAGAATTATGGGGGTAAAATAGATTATTGGGGTAAATTAGATTTGTTTGACAAATGCGTGACACAAGAACAAAAATATGTGTCTGCAATGAAGAAATACAAAGAACACAATTGCTAATCTTGAATACAACAAAACACAACTGTACAAATATAGATGATTTCACAATAATTTTGCTAGTTTAAATTTATGGAATCGGTGTATGAGGCAGCAAATATTATTTCAGAAAAATGTGCTGTACTTAAACAGTTGTCACCCACCTTGCCCATTTGGCTGTTAGCAACCAAACTGTTGGTAAAATACAACATTAGAGGATGATAAAATACATCTAAGTTTTTATGGAATTGTTACTGTCCATATTTGTTAGCATATTGCTTGCTGGGAAACATGAGTAGCTGATGTTGAATAGGAAGGTAAACAAATTTAAGATGTTGAAATCTTGTTATTGTATTTCTGCTTCATTCATACATGTCTATACTTGTCCTGTGTAGGTGGCATTAACATTGTCAGCTCCAACTTGGTGCGGTGTAATCAGCAAATGATCTCTTCCTCTCCGAGCATCATCTCCACTTTGATGCAGAACTTCAGTTCTAGCCACGGGGATCTGGCTGACAAAAACAAGGGTTTTGAGATTGATCACACAGAAGGCCTGCAGAGTTTTGCACATCTAGGTATGTATGTGACACTATTGACATGACAGCTTGCCCTGAAGCAGGTTCATCACACAGAAGGCCTGCAGAGTTTTGCACATCTAGGTATGTATGTGACACCATTGCCCTGAAGCAGGTTCTGGCTGCACGGAGGAATAGGTGGTCAGTCTTTCCCTCGCTTAACGAGGCAGCAAACCCTCGTCTGACCCTGCTCATGACATGACCAGAGCAGCGCCTTACCGTGTTAACGTGCCCACAGGGTATGTGCGGGAGCAGTCATTAACGTGTACTGTTCAGGACATCTATGGCTAGACACAAGAAATCCCAAGACAGTTACTGCCATTAGGATATGATATGATAGGCTCTCATGTATACTAGGTTACTGCATCGTATGGCGGGTTGATCATTTACCCTCCCTGCTGTGTTTCTTTTCCAGAAGAATTGCTAGTACTCATTCTAGGGTCTAGATAAGAGTTGTACTGGTTGGAAGTAAATGATGCCACCACTGGACATTGAACTGCTTGGTAGCTGGTGCACTTCCACTCATCCGACTTGGTTGATGTTGAGGACTGACAACTGTACAGCTTTATTGAAATGTAGTGGCATTTAAGCCACAGTGGCGGCTATACGTCGACACTACCAAAGGGATCAGAGTGAGCACTCCTTTCTGGTGCGCTGATGGCGAGGTAGGTTGTTCAGTTTCTACACCGGCATCAAGTTGGACTTAAATGTGGACCCCTCATTCAGAAAGCAATGGCAAGCTCTGACCGTGACATTTCTTAGAAAAACAACCAGGGGTTGATTACAATATCCTGTAAAGGACATGCGACATTGAAGCACATTGGCCAGCAAACCTGCCTGGCAACTTGGTGATCATGAGCTCATGATGGCATTGAGGCAGCTTATGGGCTCCAGGGTTGACTCAGCCTGAAATGGTACCACCCTGGGATATCAAGTTAGTTGGCGTGGTATTGACCACATCACCCCTCTAGCACTGATTGGCCTAGAAACATGGGGCTAGCACCAAGGCCTGTCAGAATGGTCCTTTCAAATGGCATGTAGCTAAAGGCATTAGTATAGAACAAGCACACACTTCATGTGTTTGTACAGTAGAACATTTCAGGTGGAAAACAGTCATCAGTTAGCAAAGAAACGAACACATGTGTAAATCAGACACAGAGGCTGGTGAATACTGAATGAGGAAAAGTGGACATGCAAATTGAATACATTAGGGCTTCAAAACATTGAAGAATGGTGCACACACATTTCTGAGTGCAGATTCACATTGAAGAACATTAAAGGGTAGTGCGCAAGAGGGTTTGAGAATATTGGAGAGTAGTACTCATGGGGGGCTGAGTGGTCTCGAGGTATGGTGTCCGCCTCGAGTGCTGGAGGTCCCGGGTTCAGGCCCCAGTGGGGACCAGGATTTGTTTAAAAAATCCACCTGGACTTCCAGTAATTTCCCCTGGCCTCTGGGTAGTGAGATCGGATGCCCGTGTGTAATGTTGCGCACGTATTAATTCCCTTGGCAGTTGGAAATCGAAAAAGAGTAGCCTAACGGCGCTGCCCGGGCAAAATTTCGAGTTAAAAATCTACCCAAAGCATTTCAGGATCTTCGCCGATGCAATGGAGTTTGTGCATTGAGCTGAGTTTCTCCACACTCAGGTTTGAGTTAGGAGGAAAACGGAGCACTTATGGGGTAAACCGTGTGCCGTGATGTTGATTCAACGACTAAACAAACTAAACTCGTGGAAGTCTGAAAATATTGGAGAGTAATGCACATGGGGGTTTGAGAACAATGGGGGTAGTGCACACTCAGGTCTGAGAATAGTGCGGTTGGTTAGTGAACATTTAGGTCTGAGGACATTTGGAGCAGGTGGAGGGGGGAAAGTTCACAGGTTTACTGAACATCTGGAAAAAGTGAACATACTGAGGACATGTAGGTGTGATGAACTGAATTACTGAGGACATTTGGGTGTAGTGAACATGAATTATTGAGGGCATTTGCTTGTGGTGAACATGGGGGTTTGAGGACATTTGGGAGTGGTGAACTGAATTACTAAAGACATTTGGGAATGGTGAACATGAGGGGGGGGGGGGGTGTTTGAGGATATTTGGGAGTGGTGAACTGAATTACTGAAGGCATTTGGAAGTAACAAACTTGGGGATTTGAGGACATTTGGGAGTGGGGAACCTGTGGTCTGAAGACATTTTAGGTTGGGTTTGACGGTTTGAGGAAAATTGTTAGTTGGCAACAGTCAGGCTAAAGGGACATTTGGATGCAATGGACATGTCGGTTTTAGGATGTTTGAATGTGGTGAACATGAATGTTTGAAGACATTTATGAAGGTTTCCAAACATCCGGGAGTGGTGAACAAGACAGTTTGAAGCAACAAGGTAAAAGAGAAGAATACTAAGTGTTAATCTGTTATACTGCGGGAGTGAAAGCTGACAGTTGCAAGTGTTTGTCTACAGGCACAATCACATGCAGTGGCCCCACAGCCAGTCCAGCAGACGGTCTGATTCAGACAGTGGCAAACAGAAGGGCACGGTCAGCCACCTGGTCATACCACTTCTACCCTGATGAAACAAGTGTTGAGCTGACAATACATCTTCCTTTTGCTATTCTGCTGAAATATGTACATATACAGCCACATACCACTTCAATATCCAGTACGTATATATATGGTGCTTATTTAGTCATTGAGCTAGAACATACTGCTACGATAAAGGGTGATGTTGCTTATGTATATTATTGTCATGAGTTGTTTCTGTGGGTTTAATATTGCCATTAGTTGTTTCTGTGGGTTTCATGTGATAACTGTTTTATATAGTATTACTGTTGTCATGGCCGGTCTCTTTCGCTAAGGGGTTACGAACGATGTTCGTGATCCCACATACCCATGTTCCAAACACAGCTGTGCGCAGTTTGGCAGCAGACAGCGTTGCACTGGATTTTTATGAAATGGTATGAGTGCTGTTTGTTCAGAAAGCAATGGCAAACTACTGAACGTAAAACTTGCCAAGAGATCAACAACAGCAATAAATGCTGGTGTTGACTGCAAGTGTCTTGTAAAGAATATGCAACTAACTTTTAACTGTTGTCATGAGTTGTTTCTGTGGGTTTCATGTGATAATTGTTTTATACAGTATTACTGTTATCATGAGTTGTTTCTGTGGGTTTCATGTGACGACTGTTTTCTATAGTATTACTGTTGTCATATGTTGTTTCTACTGCTCGTAGAAAAACTAAGAAGTACTATTCAACCATGTTTGGGTAGAACAACAGACACCACGAGACTGGGGAAACGCCATAATTATCCCAATTTGGAAAAACAAAGGCAGCAAAAGAGATTGCACACAATACAGAGGCATTTCACTGTTGAGTCATACTGGGAAAATATTTTGCAAAATTCTTGAAAAAAGATTACGAACTACTTTAGAACCCCAGCTAAGCGAAACGCAGCTTGGATTTAGGAAAAACAAAGGATGCACAGACGCCATTTTTGCTCTTAGACAACTTATAGAAAAATCAATTGAATTCAATGAAACACTCTACTTAGCCTTTGTTGACCAAGAAAAGGCATTTGATAGGGTAGATAGAAACAAGCTGTGGGAAATCCTTAAACAATATGGAGTGAGTACACATCTAACAAACCTATGTAGAAGTTTATATGACAACAGTGAATGCATAGTGAGAGCAACTGGAGGACACTCAGAACCCTTCACCATAAGATCTGGAGTACGACAAGGTTGTGTCCTGTCCCCTCTCTTGTTCATAACATATATAGACAACATATGTAAAGAAACCAGCCAAGCAGAGACAGCAAGAATACCGCATGACGAGAACACAGAAGAAGAACCATCTGCAAATCTAACCATTAGAGAACTCCTGTTTGCGGACGACCAAGCACTAATAGCAAAATCAGAAGCTGAATTACAAGACCACATGAATAGTCTAAACGAAATGTGTAGGGAACATAACATGAAAATTAGCACAAGCAAAACAGAGGTAATGACTATAACTAAAGAAGAACAAACAGCAACAATTCACCTAAACGAACATCCCTTGAAACAAGTAAAGAGCTTCAAGTACCTAGGAAGTATAATATCATCAAATGGCAGATCAGAAGACGAGATCGAAAATAGGTGCAATAAGGCAAATCAACTCATTGGACAAATGGCACCAATACTAAAGAACAAACATGTATCAATAACTACTAAGAAAGCACTTTACAACACAATCTTCCTACCAACTCTGTGCTACCAATGCCAAACCTGGACAATGACAGAAAAAGAGAAAAGAAAAATCACAACAACAGAAATGAGGTTCCTGAGAAGAATACTCAACGTATCAAGAAGAGATAAGATCAGAAATGAAGAAATCAGGACTAAAGTGGGGGTTAAAGCTGCTCTAGATTTTATTAGAAAGCAGCAAGTCAAATGGTTTGGCCATGCAAGTAGGCTACCAGTCAACAGCATGCCACAACAGGCAATGACGTACAGACCAGATGGAAACAGAGGAAGAGGCCGACCACGTAAACGCTGGACGGAGGGAATAACAGAATCCATGGGAATGTCGATATACGAAGCCCATAACCGGGCACTCTCACGAAGTTTATACTTCACCTCGACACCGCAAGGTACAAGAGGAACATGATGAGATGAGATGAGATGAGATAGGTTGTTTCTGCGGGTTTCATGTGATAATTGTTTTATACAGTATTACTGTTATCATGAGTTGTTTCTGTGGGTTTAATGTGACGACTGTTTTCTACAGTATTACTGTTATCATGGGTTGTTTCTGTGGGTTTCATGTGATAATTGTTTTATACAGTATTACTGTTATCATGAGTTGTTTCTATGGGTTTAATGTGACGACTGTTTTCTATAGTATTACTGTTGTCATGGGTTGTTTCTGTGGGTTTCATGTGACGACAGTTTTCTATAGTATTACTGTTATCATGAGTTGTTTCTGTGGGTTTCATGTGATAATTGTTTTATACAGTATTACTGTTATCATGAGTTGTTTCTGTGGGTTTCATGTGACGACTGTTTTCTATAGTATTACTGTTGTCTTGGGTTGTTTCTGTGGGTTTCATGTGATAATTGTTTTATACAGTATTACTGTTATCATGAGTTGTTTCTGTGGGTTTAATGTGACGACTGTTTTCTACGTATTACTGTTATCATGGGTTGTTTCTGTGGGTTTCATGTGATAAAAGTTTTATACAGTATTACTGTTATCATGAGTTGTTTCTATGGGTTTAATGTGATGACTGTTTTCTATAGTATTACTGTTGTCATGGGTTGTTTCTGTGGGTTTCATGTGACGACAGTTTTCTATAGTATTACTGTTATCATGAGTTGTTTCTGTGGGTTTCATGTGATAATTATTTTATACAGTATTACTGTTATCATGAGTTGTTTCTGTGGGTTTAATGTGACGACTGTTTTCTATAGTATTACTGTTGTCTTGGGTTGTTTCTGTGGGTTTCATGTGACGACAGTTTTCTATAGTATTACTGTTATCATGAGTTGTTTCTGTGGGTTTCATGTGATAATTGTTTTATACAGTATTACTGTTATCATGAGTTGTTTCTGTGGGTTTAATGTGACGACTGTTTTCTACAGTATTACTGTTATCATGGGTTGTTTCTGTGGGTTTCATGTGATAATTGTTTTATACAGTATTACTGTTATCATGAGTTGTTTCTATGGGTTTAATGTGACGACTGTTTTCTATAGTATTACTGTTGTCATGGGTTGTTTCTGTGGGTTTCATGGGAAAATTGTTTTATACAGTATTACTGTTATCATGAGTTGTTTCTGTGGGTTTAATGTGACGACTGTTTTCTATAGTATTACTGTTATCATGAGTTGTTTCTGTGGGTTTCATGTGATAATTGTTTTATACAGTATTACTGTTATCATGAGTTGTTTCTATGGGTTTAATGTGACGACTGTTTTCTATAGTATTACTGTTGTCATGGGTTGTTTCTGTGGGTTTCATGTGATGACTGTTTTCTATAGTATTACCGTTGTCATGGGTTGTTTCTGTGGGTTTCATGTGACGACTGTTTTCTATAGTATTACTGTTGTCATAGGTTGTTTCTGTGGGTTTCATGTGATAACTGTTTTCTATAGTATTACTGTTGTCATGGGTTGTTTCTGTGGGTTTCATGTGACGACTGTTTTCTATAGTATTACTGTTGTCTTGAGTTGTTTCTGTGGGTTTCATGTGACGACTGTTTTCTATAGTATTACTGTTGTCATGGGTTGTTTCTGTTGGTTTTATGTGACAACTGTTTCCTATAGTATTACTGTTGTCATGAGTTGTTTCTGTGGGTTTCATGTGATGACTGATCTACAGTATTACTGTTGTCATGAGTTGTTTCTATGGGTTTCATGTGACGACTGTTTCCTATAGTATTACTGTTGTCATGAGTTGTTTCTGTGGGTTTCATGTGATGACTGATCTATAGTATTACTGTTATCATGAGTTGTTTCTATGGGTTTCATGTGATAACTGTTTTCTATAGTATTACTGTTGTCTTGAGTTGTTTCTATGGGTTTCATGTGACGACTGTTTTCTATAGTATTACTGTTGTCATGGGTTGTTTCTGTGGGTTTCATGTGATGACTGTTTTCTATAGTATTACTGTTGTCATGGGTTGTTTCTGTCAGTTTCATGTGACGACTGTTTCCTATAGTATTACTGTTGTCATGAGTTGTTTCTGTGGGCTTCATGTGATGACTGATCTATAGTATTACTGTTGTCATGAGTTGTTTCTATGGGTTTAATTTGACGACTGTTTCCTATAGTATTACTGTTGTCATGAGTTGTTTCTATGGGTTTCATGTGACGACTGTTTCCTATAGTATTACTGTTGTCATGAGTTGTTTCTGTGGGTTTCATGTGATGACTGATCTATAGTATTACTGTTATCACGAGTTGTTTCTAAGGGTTTCATGTGATAACTGTTTTCTATAGTATTACTGTTGCCTTGAGTTGTTTCTATGGGTTTCATGTGATGACTGTTTTCTGTAGTGTTACTGTTGTCATGAGTTGTTTCTATGAATTTAATATTGTTATGAGTTATTTCTATATGTTTAATATTGTCATGAGTTATTTCTACTTATTGATAACATGGGTTGTTTCCTTAGATATTATATTTTTGTTAGTTACATATGTAAAGATGTTGTTGGCATACCTATTCACAATGAAAACGGTAAATACAGTGACATTTTTGAGAATTTTCCTGGACTTATATTCTGGCTCTGACGTGAAAATGCAATGTGTAACACTGGAACAAAATCAGAACATTAACATCTCAACCAATACCAAGGCTTCAGGAATGGGGAGAGACATGAACCCCTTCATCGTGTGGCAAGGCACATGATGATGATATATTCTGTCAGGTGTGGCCATATCAATTTGGCAGTTTATGATCTGCCTTTCTTTCACAAATTAACTATGCATATTTAACATTATGCATATTCAGTCCATTAAGCAACGAATATTGAGCATAGACACAGTACAAATTACGTGTGATAAATTGTTGAATATATAAACATGCAGCAGTTAATATAAATGCACATGTGCACACACAGACTCTGTCACCCTCACACACACGCACACTCACTTGCACACACATTCAGCCAGTTAGAATACTCCAGAAACTACAACCCCAAACCAAGAACCCACTAGGGGTCTATGGTGTGCTAGGACCATCACAGTTTGTAGGTCTGGATGCATGGAGGAATATGTGGCCAGTCTTTCCCTCTCTTAGCAGATGATGATGACACACAGTTTTCATGTGTAGGGAATCCTTATAGGTGTTAGGTTCAATGGAAGATAGTTCCATCAGTAGTAGCACAGTAAGCTAAGCTTACCTTGCAGAATTCTCATCTAAGTTTAGGAATACATTTGTTTGCTGTTCATAACAAGAGACTGCAAAATGGCTTGCATCAATTCAGGAGTTGCGAGTTGTGAGCATTCCCTGGATGTATTCTCCAGGCACTCTGGTTTAGTTGGAAATGAACAGGCAGACAGATTGGCTGGTGCCGCATCATTAAGGAATGATTTGTTGCATGATAAGGCAGATGTGGTGAAGGCCTCCTGGGAGCATAGACTATCCTGGTCTAGAGAGAATTCAGCAGCGAGGGGTAGTCAGAGGATTTGATAGACAGTTGTCACTCAGAAGTAAAGCAGGACTGACACATCAGTTTGCAAAGGGCACCATTAGTATTGGAACTCTTCGCTGGCTGTTGAAAATGAGGATTGAGTGCTTCTGGGAATGCCCAGAGTGCAATGATGTCGGTTCTTGACTCAATCAACAAGAGACTGAATCATTGGAAACAAATTATTTAGAGTATTCTGAGATATTATTTTGTGAACTAATTTGGTATTGTTGAGGATATGTTTATGGAATGGTAAGTTTTAGAAAGACATACAGATAAGGGATTTCATAGTGGTTTATGTTAGACTAGGACTAGCGCTTGTTTTTGGAGAGGATAGAGGAGGACAGAGATGTTAGATCTGGAGAGAGAGAGGGTAGGTGTTGAGAATGTTTAAAGAAGGTGTTAATATAGTTTCCAGTGGGGGGAAAAAATGGACACAATGAAGAACACCAATATGCTACAGTAATGTGCTTAAGAATAAGTTGGTTTTGAAAAATCTCCTATGCCTTCCCAACAGCATGCCCATCACATGTGAGCCTGGAGCTCTCTCACGATGGCAACAATATCTCGCCTGCCTCACCACCACTGTTGACATCAAGTCTGACTCTAATACGCCTGCAGCTCCAGAAGCCAGAGGTGGTCACTTCAGTGACCTTGCTGCTTCACCGTCCTTGGGACTCCATGACCATTGGCCTGCAGAAGATTTCCTTGTGGGGCCAGACAGCTTTTTCTGAGAGCTCCGAGAATTCTCTGTCACTCCTGAATGAAGAGTGCTTCTCTAGGTCAAGGTAATTTAGTTGTTTGATTTGTTGATGGGTTGTCTTTAGCATGTATTGCCAAGAGTTGCCTTGCTGCTGTTCAACTTCCAATATTAGTCATGTAGTTACAGCTGGGATAATTACTGAGTTTTGATTATTTCCATTGATTTTAAGTATTCTGCTGCTTTTCGCCTCCTGTATTTTCTGGTTTCTGTTTCTGTGTTTGGGTATTTGTTGTGCCTAAATGTTATTTGGTTTTCTTCAACAACTCCACCAAAGCTCATAGAAAGTTTGGGTATCTTCTTATAGGAACAACTCCACCAAAGCTCGTTAAACGTTTGGGTATCCTCTTACAGGAACGACTCCACCAAAGCTCGTAGAAAGTTTGGGTATCCCCTTGTAGGAATGACTCCACCAAAGCTCGTTAAACATTTGGGTATCCTATTGTGGGAATGATTCCGCCAAAGCTTGTAGAAAGTTTGGGTATCCTCTTGTAGGAACGACTCCACCAAAGCTCGTAGAAAGTTTGGGTATCCTCTTGTAGGAATTATTCCACCAAAGTTTCTAGAAAGTTTGGGTATCCTCTTGTAGGAACGATTACACCAAAGCTCGTAGAAATTTTGGTTATTCTCTTGTAGGAATGATTCCACGAAAGCTTGTAGAAAATTTGGGTATCCTCTTGTAGGAACGATTCCACCAAAGCTCGTAGAAAGTTTGGGTATCCTCTTGTAGGAATGACTCCACCAAAGCTCGTTAAATGTTTGGGTACCTCTTGTAGGAATGATTCCACCAAAGCTCGTAGAAAGTTTGGGTATCCTCTTTTAGGAATGACTCCATGCGGGGGTACGGGGTAATGAACAGACTGATAGGCTAGCAGGGAATGCACCTCTTCGTGGTAGTTTGCCTATGGACAAGGGAGAGGTGGTCGTGCGCTTGTGGAACCAGGTGGAGAAGGCGGAGGAACAGATTGAGAACCCATATGTGGAAAGAATGAGATTGCGGGGGATCGGCAGGGGTTCTGGAAGAATCTCAAAACTGAGAGGGAAGACCAGGAGAACGTTTAATCAGAAAGCGGTGAGAATGATTAGTAGTATGACTCTTCGCTGGCTATTGAACGAGAGGACGGAGCACGTATGGGAATGTCCTGAGGGCAGTGATGTCGGTTCTTAACTCAACAGGAACTACTCCACCAAAGCTCGTTAAAAGCTTAGGTATCCTCTCGTAGGAATGATTCCACCAAAGCTTGTAGAAAGTTTGGGTATCCTCTTGTAGGAATGATTCCACCAAAGCTCGTAGAAAGTTTGGGTATCCTGTTGTAGGAATGATTCCACCAAAGCTCGTAGAAAGTTTGGGTATCCTGTTGTAGGAATTATTCCACTAAAGCTTGTAGAAAGTTTGGGTATCCTCTTGTAGGAACAATTCCACCAAAGCTCGTTAAAAGTTTATGTATCCTTTTGTAGGAATTATTCCACCAAAGTTTGTAGAAAGTTTGGGTATCATCTTGTAGGAACAATTCCACCAAACCTCGTTAAAAGTTTGGGTATCCTCTTGTAGGAACAATTCCACCAAAGCTCGTTAAAAGTTTATGTATCCTCTTGTAGGAATGATTCCACCAAAGCTCGTAGAAAGTTTGGGTATCATCTTGTAAGAATGATTCCACCAAAGCTCGTAGAAAGTTTGGGTATCCTGTTGTAGGAATTATTCCACTAAAGCTTGTAGAAAGTTTGGGTATCCTCTTGTAGGAACAATTCCACCAAAGCTCGTTAAAAGTTTATGTATCCTTTTGTAGGAATTATTCCACCAAAGTTTGTAGAAAGTTTGGGTATCATCTTGTAGGAACAATTCCACCAAACCTCGTTAAAAGTTTGGGTATCCTCTTGTAGGAACAATTCCACCAAAGCTCGTTAAAAGTTTGGGTATCCTCTTGTAGGAATTATTCCACCAAAGTTTGTAGAAAGTTTGGGTATCCTCTTGTAGGAACAATTCCACCAAAGCTCGTTAAAAGTTTGGGTATCCTCTTGTAGGAATGACTCTACCAAAGCTCGTTAAACGTTTGGGTATCCTCTTGTAGAACGACTCCACCAAAGCTCGTAGAAAGTTTGGGTATCCTCTTGTAGGAATGATTCCACCAAAGCTCATAGGAAGTTTGGGTATCCTCTTGTAAGAACGATTCCACCAAAGCTCGTAGAAAGTTTGGGTATCCTTTTGTAGGAATGACCCCACCAAAGCTTGTTAAACGTTTGGGTATCCTCTTGTAGGAATGATTCCACCAAAGCTTGTAGAAAGTTTGGGTATCCTCTTGTAAGAATGATTCCACCAAAGCTCATAGAAAGTTTGGGTATCCTCTTGTAGGAATGACTCCACCAAAGCTTGTAGAAAGTTTGGGTATCCTCTTGTAGGAATGATTCCACCAAAGCTCATAGGAAGTTTGGGTATCCTCTTGTAATAATGACTCCACCAAAGCTTGTAGAAAGTTTGGGTATCCTCTTGTAGGAATGATTCCACCAAAGCTCATAGGAAGTTTGGGTATCCTCTTGTAGGAATGATTCCACCAAAGCTCGTAGAAAGTTTGGGTATCCCCTTGTAGGAATGACTCCACCAAAGCTCGTTAAACATTTGGGTATCCTATTGTAGGAATGATTCCGCCAAAGCTTGTAGAAAGTTTGGGTATCCTCTTGTAGGAATGACTCCACCAAAGCTCGTAGAAAGTTTGGGTATCCTCTTGTAGGAATTATTCCACCAAAGTTTCTAGAAAGTTTGGGTATCCTCTTGTAGGAACGATTACACCAAAGCTCGTAGAAATTTTGGTTATTCTCTTGTAGGAATGATTCCACGAAAGCTTGTAGAAAATTTGGGTATCCTCTTGTAGGAACGATTCCACCAAAGCTCGTAGAAAGTTTGGGTATCCTCTTTTAGGAACGACTCCACCAAAGCTCATTAAAAGTTTGGGTATCCTTTTGTTGGAATGACTCCGCCAAAGGTCGTTAAATGTTTGGGTATCCTATTGTAGGAATGATTCCACCAAAGCTCATAGAAAGTTTGTATATCCCCTTGTAGGAATGATTTCACCAAAGCTTGTAGAAAGTTTGGGTATCCTCTTGTAGAATCAACTTCACCAAAGCTCATAAAAAGTATGGATATCCTCTTGTAGGAATGTCTCCACCAAAGCTCATAGAAAGTATGGATATTCTCTTGTAGGAATGATTTCACCAAAGCTTATAGATAGTTTGGGTATCCTCTTGTAAGAACGATTCCAGCAAAGCTCGTAGAAAGTTTGGGTCCTCTTTATGGACCAATTTCACCAAAGTTCGTAGAAAGTTTGGGTATCCTATTGTAGGAAGATTCCATCAAAGCTCTTAGAAAGTTTGGGGTACCCTCTTATAGGAATAATTCCACCAAAGCTCATAGAAAGTTTCTGTATCCTCTTGTATGAATGACTCCACCAAAGCTCATAGAAAGTTTGGATATCCTCTTGTAGGAACAAACCCACCAAAGCTTATAGAAAGTTTGGGTATCCTCTTGTAGGAATGGTTCCACTAAAGCTCTTAGAAAGTTTAGGGTGACACTTAGCCTGTCTGTTTCTGGTTTCTTCTGCTGTTCACTTGGTTTTCTTGTAGTGATTGATGATAAAGATCCAATTTGCAAGTTCTAAACTACTCTACTACTACATGCACCTTGCTGTCTTGACAGACGATAGTTTGTTACATTGTGCTTCAAAAAAAGGCATAATAACTACAGGGGATCAGCGATGCAGTTGTACCTCTCCATTGCACAAAGCCTGGGCTGAATTGTAGAGACCATGTGTTGCCCTGCAGCATGATCCCTCTCTCAGCCCGCTAGTTTCCTCCAGAGGAAATGTAACACCAATACATCTGGCCGGTCTATAAAAAGTATGACGCTAACACCATATATATATATATGGCATGGAATAGGGCCCTATACTTTTACTTCACTGAACCATACATGCTATAAATATTCTTTTTGTGGGTCCTCCTATATTTTGCCCTTATCTGAGATAGCTATGAGCTTAGTCGACCACCTCAGAATTTAAGGGGAAATATAACATGGACTTCTTATTTTGTAAAAATCTACATTTTCAGTGTTCTCAGAATTTAAGTTTGACCTCAAAGTCACTCTTGCTCCAGCTTTAGTATGCTTAATTATTCAACATATAATGTTTGTTATATGACTGAATGCATAATAGTATTGTTCTCACTGAGTTTATTTACTTGCAGCCTCGGATGGGTGCGCATACTCCATCACTGTCTTGTGAATTCAAACGAGGAACTACAGAGCATTGTTGCTCACACAGCAGCAGCCACACCTAATCTCTTGACCACATGCACCTCTCTGCTAGTCCATCCTTTTATTGGTGTCCACGCATCCAAAATTGAGACCATCCTTATCAAGCTTGGATTGTGCAACAACTCTGTTGGTCTGTCCCTATTTGACAGCATTCTGCGACAGTCCTGTAGACATACAGACTCAGGCAAGTATTATTTTTGATCATGTCGTTATAATCTGTTCTGGTTTATACTTGAGCTATGTATATTTTTGCGACGGAGTAGTCAAGCCGCTTGCCCAGCTCTCTGCAGGTCATTGGTTCATTTCCAGGCTGTGTCATTAGGTTCACGAGTAACATGTCCTTGGAAACTCAACGGGGGTCGTCGCCAAAGCTACAAAGTTCATGCTCTGTGTAACGCTTTCAGCAGGCTGCTCTGCAGGAAGTGAGCTGGCAGTAGGAGATAAAACCTGTTGCAATGAAGTCAACCCTCATGTCTTTAAACTCCTTGTTTATTTAAAAAAATGTGTTTATTAGTATTTTCTCAGCAGTTACATTTTTGACATGTGTGCCCCAATTCTTCATATGGATTTGTAGTGCTATTCTTTTCTATTTCGTATTGTGTAAGTTATTTATTCTTGCTATTTCTGTTTTGTTATTTAAATGCATCTTTATTATTTATCTTATTGCATGTAATGTATTGATAAATATGTGTATAGACATTGTGGAGCTCTCTTAATCTATCTTGAGCTGTCTAGGATTTACTTTCTTACAACTGTTTAATCTATGATGCTACAGCAAGATCTCAACACTTGTGGAGTTGTTTTGTTATTCACACGGAATACAAAGCCTCATCTACATGCCTGTCCCTGAATGATCATGAGCCAATTATTTGCATGGACTTGATTCACTAACCTGTGTGGTCCATGTGTTATCTGTGAATCAGTACTCTCTCTCTCTCTCTCTCTCTCTCTCTCTCTCTCTCTCTCTCTCTCTCTCTCTCTCTCTCTCTCTCTCTCTCTCTCTCTCTCTCTCTCTCTCTCTCTCTCTCTCTCTCTCTCTCTCTCTCTCTCTCTCTCTCTCCACCCCTTCCCCCCAGTTTCCTATTAGATTTACAGTCATGTATGGTAGGATCCATCCAACCAAAATCATGACCCTAAGTCTACCTCTACTCAAAGCACCATTGATCTAGATATGTCCTCTGATGGTCTACGCCATGTGGCATCTGTCCACAGCTTTCTGTCTGGTTAATGCCAATCATTTCTAATACAGATGTTCCTCCACACCATGATTGCAAACTGTCCAGCATCTTCTTTCTTGGTTGGCCTTGAAACCCCTTCTTATCTGGGAATTAAATTTATGAGTTTGGAAAAGATGCAAGCAGGAAAAATAACTTCATGTGATGGACGAATAGAAGGCTGCTAACTCATTTATTGTTGAGACAGCATTTAATTTTTTTTTAAGTTTGTAGTTTTGATTTTCCTGATTATTTTTGTCTTATAAACACTGTATCCATTTTAATCTTTACATATTTATTGTCATTCGCATTTTCCAATATTCCTCTCTCTCTGTCTTATCCGTATAACTCTCCCCTTTGTCTCAGTCTATCTCTCTCACGCCGCCTCCTACTACTCTCATTTCCGTTTAGTGTATTAGCTTTTACACCATGTCACATTTAACTGACCTCCAAAGAGAGCTAAATAAATCATTGTGTGAACACTGACAGGTTCCACTCACTCCTACCTGGGTACAGTACATGGTGCAGCCAGCCCTTACACAGTGGAAATTCTCTACAGACTTGGCACAACTCAGGATGATAACACACACTACAGGTCAGTGCCAGTGGGTGTTTACAGTCATCTGGTCTCAGTATGTGTCTCACAAAGCTCCCTGATGAGGTTGGCTTCAGATTTATATGCTGTGCAGTCCAGTAGCAGATAAAGTTGTGGTATGAAGGTGTTAGGTCTCTATATATACTAGACCACTAACAACTAGGAAAATGCCTGGAAGTCGACAGATTTTAAGATCTGGACAAATACTAGTCCAGCTTCAGAATACAACCGATCATGAACAAGTCTGCAGAGGGCTTAAACTCCTTTGGGAGAATAAAAGCAGGAGAAGAAGAATGCATTGACAAGAGAATGAGAGAGATATGTGGGGAAAACTTAGAAAGAACTGCAAGAGATAGTAGTGGACTAGATGTCAAATGGTTGAGAGCCTTTGCTCCATTTTATGTTAAAAGGCAGAAAGAGATATTGACTGGATCATAGCATTTGGTTTAGTGGTTCTCTCCTCGCCACCCGTTTCTCCTAGAGAAATCTCTGGAAAATATTTCACCAGTCTGGTTCAACCACTGAGCAGTACAAGGTAAGAGAAATCTCTGGAACATATTTTCACCAGTCTGGTTCAACCACTGAGCAGTACAAGGTAAGAGAAATCTCTGGAACATATTTCACCAGTCTTGTTCAACCACTGAGCAGTACAAGGTAAGAGAAATCACTGGAACATATTTAACCTGGCTGGTTCAACCACTGAGCAATACAAGGGAAGAGAAATCTCTGGAACATATTTCACTTGGCTGGTTCAACCACTGAGCAGTACAATGTAAGAGAAATCTCTGGAACATATTTCACCTGGCTGGTTCAACCACTAAGCAGTACAAGGTAAGAGAAATCTCTGGAACATATTTCACCTGGCTGGTTCAACCACTAAGCAGTACAAGGTAAGAGAAAAAGCCTCGCTAGACCTGGAATGGAGCCATAATCTGTGTACTATCCTCCATACTAGCACAGCTTTGCATTTATCAGTAGGCATGAACGTACAATTGGTCTGACTTGTGATTTGTTTCATCCTCAGAGTGGAAGCTCTCTTACATTGGCTTGAGGATTGCTCAAAGGCTTCTGTAGCCCAGGCTTACCTGCAGGAGCAACTGCAGCCAGGCAGCAGCAGAGGTGGAAGCAGCAGTAGCAGATTGATGTATGATACCTTGAGTTCTCCATCCCCGGAGCATGTTCAGTGTGTGGCTGCCATCTTGTGGTACAGCATGGAACTGCCTGTCACTTACCAGCTCCACAAGCTAGTCTCTGTAGAGTTCATTAGGTATGTCATTTAATCAGTACTACACTCATGTCCTGCTACAATATTACCACTACCATACTACAATAGCCTGTTTTCTTTGAAGTGGTCATGCCGCCTACTTCATGCTCTGATGGTTGTGTCTTCATGTTCAGACTGTTTCACAAGTGCAATTTTTCTGGGGGTCATTACTGGAGCCACAGAGTTAGCAATTTGTATGATGCTCTTGACAAGGGTTGCTGTTCTGTGGAGAGAGTCCCAGCTAGATAGGGTAAAACCCAGTGCAATGAAATTTATCCTCTCACCTTTAACCCTGGCTGAAACCTAGCTTGACAGAGATTTGACCCTTATGCTGGGGTATCTTCTTCTTCTTCTGCGTTCATCCGGAGTTTTTTTTTGGACGTGATTGCGTTGTGCCTGTCTACAGCAGAGCTGCGTTCTTGCGCCGCTAGGCCGACACACCCGACTTCTGCGGGCATTTGTTGACCGGGTTAACCTTCCCGGGGATGCTGGGGTATCTGATTAGCAGAGGTGTAATTATCTTCCGAGGTAGGGTCGGGTCTCTGGTGTGTTTAAAGTTTTTTGTTCATTTTTATAATGGTGTCCTTGCAATTTCAGCGTTTGTTTATTTTACTTGAGTGACATTAATAATTTTATTGTTATTTGTATTTTGTTGTTGTTTTGTTATGTTTGAAATGTCTTTTACCTTTAAGGAATAGAGATGTGCTTATTTGTCAGTTTGCAAGCAAGCTAGTAGATGGCCATGTTGAGGGTTAGTGGGGATAAAGAAGGCAGCATGAAAGTACATTGACTAACATGCTCATCTGTTCATTGATAAATCATTCAGGATTATGTTAGGGATCTGTTATATCTCTACTGTTACCACATCGCATATAGATTTGAAGAAAAGAAAAACAACAAAATATGATCACGCCTTTACAGTAAGTACAGAAGATGAATTAGACACATTAAAATGACAACCTTAACATAACAACAAAAGAACAAGATGTGAAAATTAATATAGACATAACTGTGGTCACCACAAGGCAAGCAATTGAAACAAGATGATCATAGAAAACCAGCAACTAAAGCACACTTTTATTATTGGTAAATATGTACTAATTATAATTTAATTGTATCTTTGTACTAGAACGGTTCTTTTCGCCAATATGGCGTTTAGGCCTGTGGCATGTTTATGCTTGCAGCTACGGTTTGCAATCGCATTTTCCTCATGTTGGATTGGTAGTACATGGTTCCGTCGCCCTGCTACTGATGAGTGCGTGGGCGACACTGTGAGCTGTGAAATTCGCGGGGAATGCTTTTACATCTGTCCTGTACAGTGACCTGTATGTTCGGAACAATGGCTACCGGCTGTTGCTGAATAGACTAATTTGCCTTTTCAGTTCACAATGCATTTTTCAGGAGACTCTCGGGAGTCGGCGCTGAAGCTGCGAAGTTCGTGCTTATGCGACACTTTCGGTGGGTCGCACTGCGGTGAAAGACAGAGCCATGTGAGAAAACCCGGGTCAATGAGGTCTTTTTGGTGACTGCCGAGTCCATCGACGATGAACTGTGGTTTTCGTGGATTAATTTTGTGTTGGAATTTCTGGCAGCAGCATTATGCACAGTATACCTGTGCAGGCTGTTGGATTGCCGAGACTCCTGCCTATTCCACTTTCCACATTGGACAGTGGGGAGCATTTTGTGTGATATTCACTGGCACAGGAACGGAGCATAATGGGGACGACCTGTTGCCGTGAAGTTGGAACCTCGACTGACTAACTAACTAACGGTTCTTTTCCTCCCGAAACAGCAATTGCACATATATTCTCTCAATGTCGTAACTAAGTGGAAGCGTTGGCATAATGGTTAGAAAACTGCACTGACAATGGCATGAACGCGGTCGACAAGGTTTCCATACTAACTCTCATCACTCGCTACAGAAGGGAAATACTGGGCACGTACTTCTGTGTGCAGTCAGGTCTACACACACGTGTGCATGCTTCATATATTCACCGCAGGTTTCTGCTATGAGACTTACTATTCATGCGGTAACTGGGAGGCACACAAGTGCATTGGCTAGCATGCTTGCCTGTCGGCTGTGTGGTCACGTGTGTGAAACCTTCTTGAAGCAGTGATTTAAACAATGACCTGGGTTCCAAAGTAGATCCAGCCTGAAGTGGGTGCCAGGAGATGTCTGGGGAAGTCAAGGTGACCCGCATGATACCAACCACATGGCCCACTGAGTGCTGGTTGGGGCTGTACAATTATGTGCTAGCACCATGATACTGACCACATGGCCCACTGAGTGCTGGTTGGGGCTGTACAATTATGTGCTAGCACCATGATACTGACCACATGGCCCACTGAGTGCCGGTTGGGGCTGTAAAATTATGTGCTAGCACCATGATACTGACCACATGGCCCACTGAGTGCCGGTTGGGGCTGTAAAATTATGTGCTAGCACCATGATACTGACCACATGGCCCACTGAGTGCCGGTTGGGGCTGTACAATTATGTGCTAGCACCATGATACTGACCACATGGCCCACTGAGTGCCGGTTGGGGCTGTACAATTATGTGCTAGCACCATGATACTGACCACATGGCCCACTGAGTGCCGGTTGGGGCTGTACAATTATGTGCTAGCACCATGATACTGACCACATGGCCCACTGAGTGCCGGTTGGGGCTGTAAAATTATGTGCTAGCACCATGATACTGACCACATGGCCCACTGAGTGCTGGTTGGGGCTGTAAAATTATGTGCTAGCACCATGATACTGACCACATGGCCCACTGAGTGCCGGTTGGGGCTGTAAAATTATGTGCTAGCACCATGATACTGACCACATGGCCCACTGAGTGCCGGTTGGGGCTGTAAAATTATGTGCCTAGCACCATGATACTGACCACATGGCCCACTGAGTGCTGGTTGGGGCTGTACAATTATGTGCTAGCACCATGATACTGACCACATGGCCCACTGAGTGCCGGTTGGGGCTGTAAAATTATGTGCCTGCTGTCATAGTGTGGTCAAGACAGGTTAAGCACGTGATCGTATAGGACCCAAGTCTCCGCGTTGTTATAAACATAGTTTATTGGCCGAATAGTTCTACTACAGCACACATGATGGTAGACTCCCTGCCCGGTGTTGACATGTCTTCTCGCTGGCCCCAAGTGACGTGTGTGTTCTCCTAGATACACTTCTTCATTCGTGCACACACGTTCACTATGGTTTTCCCCCTAGTCAAGGAATGCGCAGCATTCCTTAACTCTTTACTCCTAACCTAATTCCCTCACTGTTACAATGCCTCCCCTTCTTCAAAGAGAATTTTTCCTTGAAAAAATCTCAACCCCAACTTTTAATTAGTTAACTTTACATCTCTATTCTACAATAACAACAATTCCATATATTTCCTAACTCAATTCTCCTATCTCCTCATAGCCAATTGCTAACTAGAGACCATAATATCGAAACTCTCTACAAAACTCGTTATAAAGTTCTCTAGAAAACTTTCTACAAAACTCTCCATAAAATTCCCCACAATACAAAAGTCTCCATAAGCGAACCGCTTTTACTTTAAAATGTCCATCCAAATTATGATTGACAAAACTGAAGATATTCCCTTATCCTTTATTTCCCCCTTATTCACATTCTCACACTCTCAGTATTCTAGGATAGACAGAAAAAACATAGTTAGATTAGATTTGGGTTGGTGCGCACCAAAAAAAATAAGAAAGAAAAAGTAAGGAAAAAGTAAGAAGTAATCACCTTTCTCTTCCCATACATTCTCAAAACTTTATCAAAAAATAAAGTTTCCAAATTTATCTTCAGTTTCCGTCAATAATAATTGTTATTATCAAAAAAAAAATATGTTAATCCAAAACTGCCAGCCTTTGTATTATTCAGGTCATCAATTTCCCGTTTACCATTCCTTCAACAAAAAAAACCTCCTAACTGTTAAGTACAGTCTTCTTCTTCCAATATCCAGTTATTTAAATGCCAAAACTCAACCTGGCATTCCCCCCATATTCTCCCATTAAACGCTGTTCAACCCAGCTCCTATTATAAACCTTGTATATACATTGCATACCCCACATGTAATAACAACATACCCCTCCATTACTACATATTGAGTCACTTCACTAACCACCACTTTAATTCATCTTCTAACTGAACTTCAAAGTAATAATCATTTTAAACACACTCAATAAAACCAAAACATTGTAAAAATAACCATCTAAGTTAACTTATTTTTCACATTTCATAAAACACAATTGTAGTCCCAACAATTGAGCAAACCATATCAATCCCTTCATCATATTTATCCCCACACATTAATCAATTTACACATACATTATGAATTTTAAGACCATATTATGAGTACCCAATAATAATTTTCCGTTTTAGAAAAAACTCCACCAAGTACCTTCTTTGTAAACACAAAAATATCGTGTCTAACTTCTTCTTCTATCTGCCATCTGCAGAATCTTCTACCAAGCTATTTATCTATCTCTTCTCCATTTTCTTAATAACTTCAAATTTTTTTCTATAATTGCAATATCTACATCAATGTCGCTATCCTCCCGAGGAGAGCTATCTTCTTTCATATCAGCTTCTTCATCAGTTTCTGACTTTTCATCCATTTCTTCTTCCCCGTCTGTATATCCATTACTAGCAACCGCTAATTTCTTCTTTTCTAAATCCAATCTAATTTTCCTGTCTTGCCGTCTCAACAAATTTTCAAATACTGGCATATCTTCACCACTTGAAGAACTCACTCTAAGTTTCCTTTGCCTCTTAATTTCTTTTTCTTTCTGTCTATCCAACTTTCTTTTTACTGCCTGTCTTGTATTCATAAATGGAGGTTCGATATTTTCCCTGACCGACTCTTCACTAATATAATCGTCATACATGTTATTTTCCTCTGTCATGACTGTTTTTGGTACCGTTTCTTCTTGTTCAGCTGTTGTTACTTGTTTTCCATTCTCTATAGGTATTGGATATACCGTTTGTCTGACAAACTGTCCACCTGACAATATTTCTTCGGAACAATAATTATTATTATTATTCTCTGCATTCCTTTCTTCATTATCCCGCCTTAAGTGCTCTACATGTGAACGTGCAACATGCCCTGAAATTTGATTCTTAATAGTATACGACACTGGACCTTTTTTTTCTAGAATATAGTATCCCGGGACCCAATGAGCATCAAACTTAGAGTTTTTTCTATGTTTTTTATAATATACTCTATCACCTACGTTAAACTCTTGTAAGTGTGCATTTTTATTTGCGTATTTCTTCTGTCTTTCTCTAGCCTTAATTATATTATTTCTTAAACGTACATGTGCTTTATGCATCTCTTGCAACCTTGTTTCTTGAAAATCTTCCCCCAGATATTTTCTCCTAGGCTTTAATAAATTATCAATTGGCAATATTGGTTCTCTTCCATGTACTAAGTAAAATGGTGAGAAACCTGTTCCTTCATTTTCGTGTGTACGTATCGCCGCTAATGCTATCCCCAAATAAAGATCCCAATCCATATCGTGTTCTTCTACATTTTTCGCTAGAATATTGTATAGTGTTCTGTGTTGTCTCTCATTTTTAGCATTAGAAGTTGGTCTGTAATATGAAGTCCTAATGTGTTTTATATTCCAATCTTTTAGCAATTTCTCAAACTTTTTATTTACAAATTCTTTCCCATTATCTGTAAGTATTATTTGTGGACACCCAAACCTTGGTATAAATTCTTGTAAAAGCATATTTATAACTGAATCAGCACTCTTGTCTGGAATTGGATAAACTTCTGGCCAGAGACTATATGAATCAACTATATGTAGTAGGTATACATTTCCCGATAATGTTTTTGGATGAGGACCTGAAATATCCAAACTTACTTTCTGCATTGGAAATTGAGGAATATCGGTATCTTGTAAAGGACATTTAATTATCTTCATGTTTCTTAACCTACACTTTTCACATGCTTCAACATATTCATATACGCTTTTGAATAAATTCGGCCAGTAATATTTACTGCTAATAGCCTTCACTAACTTATCTCGTCCAAAATGACCATTATTATCGTGATATGCCTTTAAGACTTCTTGTTCTAAATGTTTCGGAATATATTTTCTTACTCCTTCACCTTTTTCACTGATATAATATAATTGATTGTCTTCTTGTAACTCTACAAACTTTCTTTTAAAACTATTTTCCCCTGTTTCTTTCAGTTTTCTTTTTATCTGTACTATCTTTGGATCTAATTCTTGTTCTGTTTTCATATCAAACTGTTCTAAATGTGGGTCTTCTGTTCTAGGTTCAGACTCTTGATCCGATGGTAAACTCTCAAATTCTTCCCTATTTATTATGGCAGAATCTAATATATTTACTTGCCAGTTTCGATCGTCTATGTCTGGTTCAATTTCATCTTCCGTGTTTCCTGATGACTGTGGGTACGGGATTCTAGACAAAAGATCGGCGCACGTATTATGTTTCCCTGACACATATTCAACCTTAGCATTGTACCCTTGTAAATTCAATGCCCAGGTTTGTATTTTCCTATTTTGTATTGGTGCTTCTAATATCGACTTTAATGGCATGTGGTCAGTTCTAATAATGAAATTGGCGTTATGTAAATAGTAATTTAATTTTTGAAGAGCGTAGTGTATAGCATATGCTTCTTTCTCAATAATTGGCCATTTCTTTTGAGTCTTGCTGAGTTTATGAGACAAGAAATAGATTGGTCTTTCATTTTTAACCCCTGGTATTCCAGATTCTTCTCCTTCATATGGTTGAACCAAACATGCTCCTATTGCGTTGTCTGAAGCATCCGTGTATAATATTAGCTGTTTATTCAAGTCTGGATGTGTCAATAATGGTACCACTGTTAGGCTATCTTTTAAAAGTTCGAACGCTTTTTGACACTCATCATCCCACTTAAACCTAGCGTATTTTCCCGTTAAATTCGTAATAGGTATTGCTATCCTTGAAAAGGCTGGTACAAACCGCCTATAATACGCACACGTTCCTATAAAAGCACGCACTTCCTTAACGTTAGTGGGAGGAGGTAACTCTTTAATAACTTTTATCTTTTCCTGGTCTGGTTTAATACCTTCCCTATTTATTATATAACCTAAATATTTTGTTTCTGTCTTTAAAAACTGGCACTTACTAAGCTTTAATTTAACTTCATGCTTTCTTAATCTGTCAAATACTAGTCTAACATGTTTCAAATGATTCTCTACATCTCCTTTCGTAAAAATCAATACGTCATCAATATATGCCAGGGCAAAACTTTGCATACCGTCTAGTACTTCATTTATTAAGAACATATAGTGAGATGGTGCATTTTTGAGACCGAATGGCATACGTAAGAATTCGTAAGAACCCATATGAGTACAAAAGGCACTTTTCTTTTGCGCGTCCTTCGACATCGGAATACACCAAAATCCTGCCCTTGCATCCAGCGTTGTGAAATATGTAGAGCCATTAAGTAACCCCAAAATATCATCAATCACCGGCAATGGGTACGCTACATTCTTAGTAATTTTATTTAACGCCCTATAGTCGCAGCAGAACCTGTTCGAACCATCAGATTTGGCTACTATGACGACCGGAGATGACCATTCTGATTTTGACCTTGTTATTATGCCTGCTTTCAACATATCTTCTATTGCCTTTTCTACGACTTCTCTATTTCTTAATGGAGTTCTGTATGGTTTTAAACTAATTGGTGGATGATCTCCCGTGTCTATTTCCATCGTAACTGTTTGTGTCTTACCCAATTCTAAATCATTTATCGCAAACACATCTTGATTTTGCTTTATAAGTTTTTCTAACACTTCCTTATTTTCTGGCGAAGTTTTTAATTGTGCTAACAATTCTTTTTCTCTTGTTACTTTGTCTAGTGAATGTATTTGTGCTGTATTTCTTCTATATGGATGGATCAATTCATCTATTCTTACGTTCCCTTTTCTTCTGCATCCGCGTCTATTATTAATTCTTTCACTAGAGGTTTCTGAATAACTTATACCTGCCATATTTACTCTATCTGTTGCCAATATGTCACTAACGTTATGTTCTAGCTTGGCTATTACACATCCTCTGTATAATTTAATTTCTCTACCTGTGTTATTTATAACCATTACTGGAAATGTTAAACTTTTATCTAATTCTATTATTCCATCCGGAACTTCTAAACCTGGCTCATCAATTATTTCATTTTGCAATTCCGTGATTCTGACTATGTTTCCTGCTACATAATACGGTTTCTCTTCAGTCTTGCTTGTATCAGATTAACTGACTGTGGTTTTAAATTCATGGTCGTTTTAACTCTAACTAGTGTCGACACATGCATATCTTCTTCTAGATCTACGTAAACGTCTTGGAATTTTAATTTATGCAAATCAAATAAAAGTCTCACCCCATTTTTCAATAAAAAATCTCGTCCCAATATCATATTTCTATTTAATTCTTTAACCACATGAAACATATGCCTGACATTTATCCCTCCTAATTTCAAATTTATCATCGTTTGTCCTATCACTTCTAACTTTTGTCCCGTTACCGAATGAAGATTCTCCTGAATTCTAAATATTTTACAATTTTTTAACATTCGATATAAAAATGCTTCTTTAATCACGCTAACTTGTGCTCCTGAATCCACTAATGTTCTAACTTTATATTTTCCTATCTGTACTATACATGAGCTAGGATCTACCATATTTAATGACAATTGTTTTACCTCGTCTTGTTTTTTATTTCTAAATGTTCTATTATACTCATCCTTTGGGTTTTTAATATATTGATGCCCTTTTTGGATCTTACTATCTTCCCTCCTACTGCCGACCCTATTCAGTAAGCGGGATGCCCATTTTCCTGATTTCCTGACCTTCTAAAATTTCTCTGTATTTCTCCAGAATTCCAATTTACTGGTCTGCCATTTGCAATTCTATTCTGTATACTCGACTGAACACCTCTACTATTTTGCGTATTCGATGGGCCACTTCTGTTACCACAAAAGCGAAAAATGTGCCCCCGTTTATGACACCCCCAACAAACCACATTCGAGTTATTTGTGTTTCCTTCCATGTTTCTTACAGTATTTCTCACTTGTCCTCTTCTATCTTGATTATATACGTTCTCGTTTCTTTGTACCATCTGTATTTCTCCTCGTCTTCCTCTCCATCCATGTCTATACTGTCCTATTTCCATAGGTTCTTCAATTCTATCTTCTGAACTACTACCTAACTCTCGTCCTACTCTTAACCTAAACCTCCTCCTCAAGCTTTCCTCTTGTATAGCGATATCTACCGCTTGTGACAATCTTGCAGGATTCTCTCTTAATAATTTAAATTTCAATCCATCTGACCTAATCCCATCAACAAAAATCCCTACTAACATCCGTTCCACTTCTTCAGCTCGTACATTCTGTCCTAAAAATGACTCTTCAGCTAAATTGATTAACCTGTCACTGTATAACTGAACACTTTCTGTGCTGCTTTGTCTAGTCTGTCGCAATACTGAGAATGCGTGTTGTGGATCAGTAATTTCAGCATATTTTCTTGCGAGATCATCTTTAAATTCTTCCCAGGTTTCACCTCCTGCTGCTTCTAATTTTCTTCTTATATGGTCAGAAACTGGACTTGTACTTGTTCTGTATGCCAAATTCTTTTTCTCCCCATCTGTAGCGTTTATTAAATATGCATGTTTCTCAATAGAAATGATCCATTTCTTAAACTGATTTGCTTGACCACTAAATCTTTCAACATCACTGTTTACATTTTGTTGTCTTAATACTGCATCCAACCTTGATATTGCCCCGCCAACTCCAGTCAGTACCTGTGAAAAATCTTGGGATTCCATCCTAAAATCTATAATTATCAAGCAATATACAAATATTTCAAACAATGTTAATTTCAAATTCAGCAACAATACATAATCTGTTAATTACTCTAATATTATCTAATTAACTTAACTAAGGCCTCCAATCGAAGATCCTGACGAAGAATATTCCTGTTTCAATCCCGAATTTTGATAAAAGAATTTAAATGAGCTACTGATTCAGAATTACCTACACCACATTAACAAAGGACTCTAATCAAGCTCGTTGAAATGAGCAGAACAAAGAAGAGCCTTTGGATTTCTTTCCATAATAATTTAATCGAAGTCGAAGTTAGTTCTTTCCAATTAATTCCTGATGAAAATTATGCTCGATACCAGGCTCGCAACAAGACTGCTTGTTTACTTGCTCGATTAACTGTAGATTCCCTTCAAGTAAGGTCACCTTCACGCAAACGACAACTGCTCACGACTTCAGCAACAAAAAACTCAGTTTCCAACAGCCATCTGGGTTTTTCATATATATATTTCAGCGCAAACGTAATCCAGTCAACAACAATTTGATTTAAAGCTGACGCTATCCAATCTCTTATTTTCATGTGGGACTCTCGCCATGGTCAGTTTAAAGTGCTTTATCTTATAAGTTGAGACAAATTTCATCAATGCCTTCTAAATTGTGAAGTGACTGTAGAAAGTATTGCAGATCTTGATTTCATAATTATGAAACTTGCACCATAACCTTGACTTCACCTTCAACAGTCCCACGGGTTAAACTTCATAATTTGTACTGATTTTTGATGCAGAACGGCATTACTTGATCAATTAGCGTTGGTCAATTCTCCAGTTAATTTATAGGATTAAATATGTAACAACATCAGTCTTTCAAAAAAATAAGTTTATCAATCAAACCTTTTTGAGCGCTGTTCTTGAAAATGGAACTCCTTGTTAAACAGGTATACAATAACTATCAACAGGCGGCTTTCATCTGTTTCGTTTCTCAATATTTACAAACTTCCTTCTCCAGACGCCCAGACACAACAATTTTCCATAGCGGTACTCTCTCCGCGACCTCCCATGTTTCAGACTTTCACGGCACCAAATCAACCTGCTGTCATAGTGTGGTCAAGACAGGTTAAGCACGTGATCGTATAGGACCCAAGTCTCCGCGTTGTTATAAACATAGTTTATTGGCCGAATAGTTCTACTACAGCACACATGATGGTAGACTCCCTGCCCGGTGTTGACATGTCTTCTCGCTGGCCCCAAGTGACGTGTGTGTTCTCCTAGATACACTTCTTCATTCGTGCACACACGTTCACTATGGTTTTCCCCCTAGTCAAGGAATGCGCAGCATTCCTTAACTCTTTACTCCTAACCTAATTCCCTCACTGTTACACTAGCACCATGATACTGACCACATGGCCCACTGAGTGCCGGTTGGGGCTGTAAAATTATGTGCCTAGCACCATGATACTGACCACATGGCCCACTGAGTGCCGGTTGGGGCTGTAAAATTATGTGCCTAGCACCATGATACTGACCACATGGCCCACTGAGTGCCGGTTGGGGCTGTACAATTATGTGCCTAGCACCATGATACTGACCACATGGCCCACTGAGTGCCGGTTGGGGCTGTAAAATTATGTGCCTAGCACCATGATACTGACCACATGGCCCACTGAGTGCTGGTTGGGACTGTACAATTATGTGCTAGCACCATGATACTGACCACATGGCCCACTGAGTGCCGGTTGGGGCTGTAAAATTATGTGCCTAGCACCATGATACTGACCACATGGCCCACTGAGTGCCGGTTGGGGCTGTAAAATTATGTGCCTAGCACCATGATACTGACCACATGGCCCACTGAGTGCCGGTTGGGGCTGTAAAATTATGTGCCTAGCACCATGATACTGACCACATGGCCCACTGAGTGCCGGTTGGGGCTGTACAATTATGTGCCTAGCACCATGATACTGACCACATGGCCCACTGAGTGCTGGTTGGGGCTGTACAATTATGTGCCTAGCACCATGATACTGACCACATGGCCCACTGAGTGCCGGTTGGGGCTATACAATTATGTGCCTAGCACCATGATACTGACCACATGGCCCACTGAGTGCCGGTTGGGGCTATACAATTATGTGCCTAGCACCATGATACTGACCACATGGCCCACTGAGTGCTGGTTGGGGCTGTAAAATTATGTGCTAGCACCATGATACTGACCACATGGCCCACTGAGTGCTGGTTGGGGCTATACAATTATGTGCCTAGCACCATGATACCAACCACATGGCCCACTGAGTGCCGGTTGGGGCTGTACAATTATGTGCTAGCACCATGATACTGACCACATGGCCCACTGAGTGCCGGTTGGGGCTGTAAAATTATGTGCTAGCACCATGATACTGACCACATGGCCCACTGAGTGCTGGTTGGGGCTGTAAAATTATGTGCTAGCACCATGATACTTACCACATGGCCCACTGAGTGCCGGTTGGGGCTGTACAATTATGTGCCTAGCACCATGATACTGACCACATGGCCCACTGAGTGCCGGTTGGGGCTGTACAATTATGTGCTAGCACCATGATACTGACCACATGGCCCACTGAGTGCCGGTTGGGGCTGTAAAATTATGTGCTAGCACCATGATACTGACCACATGGCCCACTGAGTGCTGGTTGGGGCTGTACAATTATGTGCCTAGCACCATGATACTGACCACATGGCCCACTGAGTGCTTGTTGGGGCTGTAAAATTATGTGCTAGCACCATGATACTGACCACATGGCCCACTGAGTGCCGGTTGGGGCTGTAAAATTATGTGCTAGCACCATGATACTGACCACATGGCCCACTGAGTGCTGGTTGGGGCTGTACAATTATGTGCCTAGCACCATGATACTGACCACATGGCCCACTGAGTGCTGGTTGGGGCTGTAAAATTATGTGCTAGCACCATGATACTGACCACATGGCCCACTGAGTGCCGGTTGGGGCTGTAAAATTATGTGCTAACACCATGATACTGACCACATTGCCCACTGAGTGCCGGTTGGGGCTGTAAAATAATGTGCCTAGCACCATGATACTGACCACATGGCCCACTGAGTGCTGGTTGGGGCTGTAAAATTATGTGCTAGCACCATGATACTGACCACATGGCCCACTGAGTGCTGGTTGGGGCTGTAAAATAATGTGCCTAGCACCATATACCAGACATGGGACAGAGTCCTTGACTGTACTCTACTACATTATACCCAGTACTACTTCTAGCATGTTCATTAGTCTTCTTTCCTTTCTCTGTTTAAAATGGGGCTTTATTTTCTGTCTCAGATTATCAGTTGCTATGTCTTATGTGTATGTTATGCATGGAACAATAGCAGTCTATTGATTGATTTGACTTTCAGATCTATGTACAACTGGTCCAGTGTCCTGCCAGAAGGCAACCTTCGGAAAGCTGTGAACAATGTTCTGTGTTCAGCCTGTCACATCTGCTCTACCGGTTTCATGCACATACAGGAGTGGATGGGCATCATTGGTGTTGATGGCTCACACATTGTGGCACCTGTTGGGGATGAGGTCAGCTCTGAAGTCACAGAGAAAACTGAAGCCATGAGGTCTAACCTGATGACTGATGACTCCAAGGAAGCCACAAAAAGACCTTCAGCTTCTCAGACTTTCTACAGCACTGATGGCATGACTGATGACTCAAAGGAGGTGAGTCTGTGATACCGTACTATGTAAATATGCCATGAGTGAATCCATGACAACAAGAAGTAGAACTGGTAATCTTTATCTAGGACACAGTCACCAGTGACAAGATAATGTGGCTAAAGTCTTTATCAGCACACCAACAAACATGCACTGACACAATCACATGAAACAGTCGACATGAAAATATATATACAAGTTGGCCATCTGTCATGTAATAGATGCATCACATATACAAGTAGAAGAAAACATGCCAGGGATGCACGTTGAACCACAGAGCTGGAACAGGTATTTGTAGATGGTGGAGGAGCGGCCCAAAGGTCAGCCACGCAGCCCCACAGATGGCCATGGCAAATTGAAAGAGAAAGGGAGAGTGTCCAGGTGACACAACAGTGATGTTGTTAAATGAAATGTGCAGAAATGCAGGGACAGTGGGGAAATGTGAACAATTAAACACAATGGGGAACAACTGAGACTATACTAACCGGGACACTGAGGATGTTTGTGAGACCAAAATGTGAATGGTTGAAACAAAAGGGAAAAATCAGGAAATAATAACTGAAGTTTAGGGGCACGATTGATGGAAGGTGGTGGTGGCAGGAACCGGGGACACTGGCGACATCGGACATCTCATGCACACAAATAAGTGAAAACTGCACTGACAGTGAACAACATGCATATAATACTGACCACACCTTGCTTGTTGCCTGCCAGCCTGGTAGTCATGTGTTTGAATACCCATTGAGGTGAATTGATTCACATGGGTCGGGGCTCCCAGGTAGACCCAACTTACAATAGGTGCCAGATAATGTCCTGGGAAGTCAAGGCAGCTGACATGATATTGTCCACATCGGCCATTAAGTGCTGATTGGTCTATACAAAATGGGCTAGCACCATATACCCTACATACCTCAAGGCTTGTGAAAGAGTCCTTGGCTTTGGTTTACACAATTCATGTCAGGTGTCATTCAACACACAGTATAGGATGCAGTTAACTATACCATAGTTGTCTGGTGTCATTTAGTACAAAACATTGTATGCAGTTAGTCATACCATTTTTGTCTAGTATCATTAAGTATACAGTTAAGATGCAGTCAACTATACCATGCATGTCTGGAGTAATCTATTACACAGTGTGGGATGCAATCAACTATACCATGTTTGTCTGGTGCCCTTCAGTACATGATATAGGATGCAGTTAACTATACCATGTATGTCTACTCCGTACACAACAGCAAGATATATTTTACCATACAAAGCTTGTTTAGTCTACAGTTTTAAGGGTATTTTACCATACTACTTTTTCTGATACCATTCAACCTACAGTGCCAAGAAAAATTTTACAGCCCTTATTTTTCTAGTGTCATTCAGCCCAGTTTTGTTTAGTACAGTTGTAACATAGTTGTAGGATATCGATAACATGTCTGCTATATTGTGTATCCTCTCTACTACTCAACCTGCTCTTGTTGTTGGCCAGGCATGCCGGCTTCAGAGTTTAAGTGCCATGAACCTGGATGAAAGCAAGCTGATGCTGCTTGGAGCAGTGTGCAAGTCACCAGTCGCCATTCATCAGTTAATGAACTCTGGCCTGTCATCAATGCTAGCCCAGGCCGTCTGTGAGTTCTGTAACCAGCAGATGATGTTGGCCGTTGCTGCCATGACCACAGAGGTGAATGAAGAAGCTCCAGGGATGGATAATGGACCCAGAGGATTCACTGTGGATATGGTTTCAGGTTAGTGCATTTCACAACTAGTTTTTTTTCCTACTTAACATTGGGAAATCCACACTATTTGATATTGCTGTTAAAGTGAGTTACACTGAAGTTTTATCATTCTTGCTGTCCAGTGCTGATGATTATGATAGATATGTCTGTTGGATGCCTTCCCTAGTTTTGACTGCCCCAGCAAACTGTCAATTTCTGCTATTGAAATCTTTCATTTGGATCAGTTCTTTAACATTTTTGGGGTGGTTATATTCTTGTATGATTACTTGTTTTAGTGATCAGAATATTGTGTTCAAGTTAAACATTCATAGAAATTTAATTTTTCTCTACCAAACAATAGATCGTACATTTCAAGAAAACTACAAGTGTTTTGGTCATAAAATTGGTAACTGCAAAACATATAGTGATTTTCTTAGTACAGAACAAGTTACTGTAATCAGTTTACTAATAATTACTAATACATGTGTGAATACCACACAGTTCCGGGATATCTAGAATATACAAGAACAATTTCAAAATAACATTCTGATTGGCTGATACAAATAATATTTGATTTCTCACACTAGAAACTTCCACAAATGCATCACTGGTGTGTACCATTTTGAGGTTCTTCACTGAGATCAGCACAGAAATGGAGCTCAAGGATTGGCTGGGTCAGGCAGAAGGGAACGCATTTTGGTCGCTGTTGCTAACTTTATTGTGTAGCAACCAGTATCAGGCTCCTGTGATGATGACAGCGACATCAACAACTCGTGATAGAAATCTGGTATGTTGGGTTGTAATGTTGTCTGTCTGTCTGTCTGTCTGTCTGTCTGTCTGTCTGTCTGTCTGTCTGTCTTTCTTTCTTTAAGTTTCAGATACAGAAAATAGTTGGTTCATATCATAAATACAGATTTGTATACTTTTGAAGACAGGTTATAATATGCTTTCTCGGCACGCATGGAGCCACGATAACAGACCAGTCTTGTTTTTCAGGGAACTAGTTCAGAATTCTCATTTTTGCAGTTTTGTTGTGAAAGTAAAGCAATGCTGTTAATATGTCATTATGGCATACTGAACATTTTGGATTAGGTTCATCTTTTCGTGAGAATTTTATATAGCAGCCTTTATTTTCACTGATCTCTGGTACCCATTGTATGAATTAACCTCAGAGATGTACAGGTCACAACAAGATGCATCTGCCACTGCTTGATGTTGAATCTGGGACCTGTGTATTGGTAGACGCCAGACCACCACAGTTTCTTTCTGCATCAAAGCCACAGAATAGATACTAGCTTGTACTTTGTTGCTGTTGTTATCGATCACGTGCCCAATGCCACAGTCTTCTTCTTGTTCTGCTGCCTTTGATCTCCCAGTAAAGTTTAGGCTCTTGCACCAAACCCTCCTACCCGTTGCTGTCTCCTACAGCTCCTCACATGTCTTCTCTATATAATTCATCTGTCTCTAAGTCTTTTCTCCATGTGATTTAAGTCTCCCTGCATTTATTTTGCCCTGTGAGTTCCAGAGGAAGGAGTTTATAGTTCTACAATGAACTGAGTTTCTCAGCGTGTGTTCTATCCAGCGCCAGCATCTTTTCCTGACCCCTTGCTTCACTAGGGTTTGTTTAGTTCTCTCTATGATTGGTGATTCTGTCACATCATTTTAATCTTTAGTTTCTGCGCAGGTACCAATTACTGAATGTTTGTAGTCTACTGTTGTAGTAATTCTCCACATTTATGATCTATACAGCAGTACTGATTTGAGTTAAATATTCTAAGTTTGATTCTTCTCAACCCCACACATTTCCTAGTGCTATAAAAACACCTCTTGCCTCTTGTATCTTATTTACCTGTTCCCCCAACTTTGTCTACATTTCTGTCAAAATACCTCTTAAAGTGAGGTTTCCCCATGGGAAATTAGGTTATCGTTTGCTTGGTTTATTATCATTATCTGTGTCTTTACCTTTTGAGTTTTTAGACCTAATTTTTGTGCTCTCTCATTAAGTGATTAATTTATCTTGCATCTCATTTCACTTGTGGGATAGGAGGGCCATCAGTGACGTACAGACCATCAAGCTGCACTGTCAACATCTGCTGAATTCCATTTCTGCTGGTGGCTATTCTTGTCTGTATAAACCAGTCTGTAGTCATCATCATCATGTGCCCTGCCAACTGGCATAAGCCTTCATGCACCTCCACAGATCTTGGTTCTCTGTGTTCTGGATCAGTTGTATTGATGATACTCTTCCAGGTCACCATCCCTGTCCATCCAGCATTTCTCTCTGTCTACCCCTATCTTTCCTACCACTGATATTTCCAGTCATTGCAATGTTTCCAGTGTCTCTATTTTCATTATATAACCAAAGAAAAAGAGCACTACTAAGCATTTTAAATAATTCCAATTTTTCTTTTTTCATGACAACCACAGAAGTATTTTACACTTTGGTTATTGTTTCATTATTTTGTGCCATTTAAAAAAGTCTTAAATGTTGCTTTTTGTTTTTTTTAAACTTTCCATTTTGCACTAAGAGATTAAAATCCTTACTTGGATCCCAGTGATGTCTGAATGAAAATCATAGACATCACTCCCCAAGATACACAGAAACAGCCCTGAATCGGTTCACTAAGTAATTTGGAAATAGGCTGAACAGAGTATCAAAAGCAGTAGCTAACAGTGTATGTGAATGGAGCAGCTAGACAGACAGTTATCCCATGATCCTTCTACTTCTGGACAGAATACAAATGAACCCCCACCCAGTGTTGTGTTATATTTTATGTGGTTTTGCTGATCTTAACTTTTACACACAAAACATCTACACAGACACTTGAGTAAATACAAACTATGAGTTGATTACACTAGCTTGGTTGTTTATTATCTCTTTTCTTTCAACAAATAAATGATCAGTTAGTTTTGTATTATTCATAAATCAAGTGATTTGATAATGGTGTTAAACTTGAGAGGTGGGTTTTGAGTCAACTTTCCCAAACACTTTGTGATAACATTTTGAAAACAAATGTGTACATAACTGGTAGAAAAGCTACCATTGGACAATTCTTAATGTAAGACTGTCCACTTGATCCAGTTGAAGGTTCTCCGCAGCTTGCATGTCCTCTCTTTCAGACGATGTATCAGTCCTTGCCCATGTGAGAACTGACTGTGAATTATGCGTCTAGACTTCGATAGAATTGAACACAACAGAAGTTCATCTCTCACCAGCTGGCGAGATAACCCAGATGCAAGTTTAGTTAGCACTTTTAGTTAGCAAGTCCAGAGTAGACAGGTTTTCAGGCTACCTTATAGATTTTAGTCCTGTTATCTCTTTTATCTCCACTTCCTTTTAGCTCAGAACGTTCTCCTAGACATTCAAGTTTTACTATCCCCTCCCTCATATCTCATTTATCGTGTCCTTTTTGTTATGACAAACCATCATTCTCTCGGACATATT
Source organism: Cepaea hortensis (assembly GCA_963921405.1). Lineage (NCBI taxonomy): Eukaryota > Metazoa > Mollusca > Gastropoda > Stylommatophora > Helicidae > Cepaea > Cepaea hortensis. Next base: position 54,945,691 of record OY992894.1, read on the forward strand.
GTATCACACTCCCCTATGCCGTAGTAATGAAATAAGGTCACTGTGACTGCCTTACATAGTTTGCATTTCCCACATGTTTTTTCAACATAGAAACACCTTTCTTGCCCCATAGCACGTCTGCACCAGTGGGGCTATGTCATAGTGTGGACAAGACAGGTTAAGCACATGATCGTATAGACCCAAGTCTCCGCGTTGTTTTAAACATACTTTATTTGGCCGAATAGTTATACTACAGCATACTTGATGGTAGACACCCTGCCCGGTGTTGACATGTCTTCTCGCTGGCCCCAAGTGACGTGTGTGTTCCCCTAGATACACTTCTTCATTCGTGCACACACGTTCACTATGGTTTTCCCCCTAGTCAAGGAATGCGCAGCATTCCTTAACTCTTTACTCCTAACCTAATTCCCTCACTGTTACAATGCCTCCCCTTCTTCAAAGAGAATTTTTCCTTGAAAAAATCTCAACCCCAACTTTTAATTAGTTAACTTTACATCTCTATACTACAATAACAACAATTTCATATATTTCCTAACTCAATTCTCGTATCTCCTCATAGCCAATTGCTAACCAGAGAGAATAATATTGAAACTCTCTACAAAACTCGTTATAAAGTTCTCTAGAAAACTCTCTACAAAACTCTCCATAAAATTCCCCACAATACAAAAGTCTCCATAAGCGAACCGCTTTTACTTTAAAATGTCCATCCAAATTATGATTGACAAAACTGAAGATATTCCCTTATCCTTTATTTCCCCCTTATTCACATTCTCACACTCTCAGGATTCTAGGATAGACAGAAAAAATATAGTTAGATTAGATTTGGGTTGGTGCGCACCAAAAAAAATAAGAAAGAAAAAGTAAGGAAAAAGTAAGAAGTAATCACCTTTCTCTTCCCATACATTCTCAAAACTTTATCAAAAAATAAAGTTTCAAAATTTATCTTCAGTTTACGTCAATAATAATTGTTATTATCAAAAAAAAATATGTTAATCCAAAACTGCCAGCCTTTGTACTATTCAGGTCATCAATTTCCCGTTTACCATTCCTTCAACAAAAAAAAACCTCCTAACTATTATTATACTGTTAAGTACAGTCTTCTTCTTCCAATATCCAGTTATTTAAATGCCAAAACTCAACCTGGCATTCCCCCCATATTCTCCCATTAAACGCTGTTCAACCCAGCTCCTATTATAAACCTTGTCTATACATTGCATACCCCACATGTAATAACAACATACCCCTCCATTACTACATATTGAGTCACTTCACTAACCACCACTTTAATTCATCTTCTAACTGAACTTCAAAGTAATAATCATTTTAAACACACTCAATAAAACCAAAACATTGTAAAAATAACCATCTAAGTTAACTTATTTTTCACATTTCATAAAACACAATTGTAGTCTCAACAATTGAGCAAACCATATCAATCCCCTCATCATATTTATCCCCACACATTAATCAATTTACACATACATTATGAATTTCAAGACCATATTATGAGTACCCAATAATAATTTTCCGTTTTAGAAAAAACTCCACCAAGTACCTTCTTTGTAAACACAAAAATATCGTGTCTAACTTCTTCTTCTATCTGCCATCTGCAGAATATTCTACCAAGCTATTTATCTATCTCTTCTCCATTTTCTTAATAACTTCAAATTTTTTTCTATAATTGCAATATCTACATCAATGTCGCTATCCTCCCGAGGAGAGCTATCTTCTTTCATATCAGCTTCTTCATCAGTTTCTGACTTTTCATCCATTTCTTCTTCCCCGTCTGTATATCCATTACTAGCAACCGCTAATTTCTTCCTTTCTAAATCCAATCTAATTTTCCTGTCTTGCCGTCTCAACAAATTTTCAAATACTGGCATATCTTCACCACTTGAAGAACTCACTCTAAGTTTCCTTTGCCTCTTAATTTCTTTTTCTTTCTGTCTATCCAACTTTCTTTTTACTGCCTGTCTTGTATTCATAAATGGAGGTTCGATATTTTCCCTGACCGACTCTTCACTAATATAATCGTCATACATGTTATTTTCCTCTGTCATGACTGTTTTTGGTACCGTTTCTTCTTGTTCAGCTGTTGTTACTTGTTTTCCATTCTTTATAGGCATTGGATATACCGTTTGTCTGACAAACTGTCCACCTGACAATATTTCTTCGGAACAATAATTATTATTATTATTCTCTGCATTCCTTTCTTCATTATCCCGCCTTAAGTGTTCTACATGTGAACGTGCAACATGCCCTGAAATTTGATTCTTAATAGTATACGACACTGGACCTTTTTTTTCTAGAATATAGTATCCCGGGACCCAATGAGCATCAAACTTAGAGTTTTTTCTATGTTTTTTATAATATACTCTATCACCTACGCTAAACTCTTGTAAGTGTGCATTTTTATTTGCGTATTTCTTCTGTCTTTCTCTAGCCTTAATTATATTATTTCTTAAACGTACATGTGCTTTATGCATCTCTTGCAACCTTGTTTCTTGAAAATCTTCCCCCAGATATTTTCTCCTAGGCTTTAATAAATTATCAATTGGCAATATTGGTTCTCTTCCATGTACTAAGTAAAATGGTGAGAAACCTGTTCCTTCATTTTCGTGTGTACGTATCGCCGCTAATGCTATCCCCAAATAAAGATCCCAATCCATATCGTGTTCTTCTACATTTTTCGCTAGAATATTGTATAGTGTTCTGTGTTGTCTCTCATTTTTAGCATTAGAAGTTGGTCTGTAATATGAAGTCCTAATGTGTTTTATATTCCAATCTTTTAGCAATTTCTCAAACTTTTTATTTACAAATTCTTTCCCATTATCTGTAAGTATTATTTGTGGACACCCAAACCTTGGTATAAATTCTTGTAAAAGCATATTTATAATTGAATCAGCACTCTTGTCTGGAATTGGATAAACTTCTGGCCAGAGACTATATGAATCAACTATATGTAGTAGGTATACATTTCCCGATAATGTTTTTGGATGAGGCCCTGAAATATCCAAACTTACTTTCTGCATTGGAAATTGAGGAATATCGGTATCTTGTAAAGGACATTTAATTATCTTCATGTTTCTTAACCTACACTTTTCACACGCTTCAACATATTCATATACACTTTTGAATAAATTCGGCCAGTAATATTTACTGCTAATAGCTTTCACTAACTTATCTCGTCCAAAATGACCATTATTATCGTGATATGCCTTTAAGACTTCTTGTTCTAAATGTTTCGGAATATATTTTCTTACTCCTTCACCTTTTTCACTGATATAATATAATTGATTGTCTTCTTGTAACTCTACAAACTTTCTTTTAAAACTATTTTCCCCTGTTTCTTTCAGTTTTCTTTTTATCTGTACTATTTTTGGATCTAGTTCTTGTTCTGTTTTCATATCAAACTGTTCTAAATGTGGGTCTTCTGTTCTAGGTTCAGACTCTTGATCCGATGGTAAACTCTCAAATTCTTCCCTATTTATTATAGCAGAATCTAATATATTTACTTGCCAGTTTCGATCGTCTATGTCTGGTTCAATTTCATCTTCCGTGTTTCCTGATGACTGTGGGTACGGGATTCTAGACAAAAGATCGGCGCACGTATTATGTTTCCCTGACACATATTCAACCCTAGCATTATACCCTTGTAAATTCAATGCCCAGGTTTGTATTTTCCTATTTTGTATTGGTGCTTCTAATATCGACTTTAATGGCATGTGGTCAGTTCTAATAATGAAATTGGCGTTATGTAAATAGTAATTTAATTTTTGAAGAGCGTAGTGTATAGCATATGCTTCTTTCTCAATAATCGGCCATTTCTTTTGAGTCTTGCTGAGTTTATGAGACAAGAAATAGATTGGTCTTTCATTTTTAACCCCTGGTATTCCAGATTCTTCTCCTTCATATGGTTGAACCAAACATGCTCCTATTGCGTTGTCTGAAGCATCTGTGTATAATATTAGCTGTTTATTCAAGTCTGGATGTGTCAATAATGGTACCACCGTTAAGCTATCTTTTAAAAGTTCGAACGCTTTTTGACACTCATCATCCCACTTAAACCTAGCGTATTTTCCCGTTAAATTCGTAATAGGTATTGCTATCCTTGAAAAGGCTGGTACAAACCTTCTATAATACGCACACGTTCCTATAAAAGCACGCACTTCCTTAACATTAGTGGGAGGAGGTAACTCTTTAATAACTTTTATCTTTTCCTGGTCTGGTTTAATACCTTCCCTATTTATTATATAACCTAAATATTTTGTTTCTGTCTTTAAAAACTGGCACTTACTAAGCTTTAATTTAACTTCATGCTTTCTTAATCTGTCAAATACTAGTCTAACATGTTTCAAATGATTCTCTACATCTCCTTTCGTAAAAATCAATACGTCATCAATATATGCCAGGGCAAAACTTTGCATACCGTCTAGCACTTCATTTATTAAGAACATATAGTGAGATGGTGCATTTTTGAGACCGAATGGCATACGTAAGAATTCGTAAGAACCCATATGAGTACAAAAGGCACTTTTCCTTTGCGCGTCCTTCGACATCGGAATGCACCAAAATCCTGCCCTTGCATCCAGCGTTGTGAAATATGTAGAGCCATTAAGTAACCCCAAAATATCATCAATCACCGGCAATGGGTACGCTACATTCTTAGTAATTTTATTTAACGCCCTATAGTCACAGCAGAACCTGTTCGAACCATCAGATTTGGCTACAATGACGACCTTCTCTATTTCTTAATGGAGTTCTGTATGGTTTTAAACTAATTGGTGGATGATCTCCCGTGTCTATTTCCATCGTAACTGTTTGTGTCTTACCCAATTCTAAATCATTTATCGCAAACACATCTTGATTTTGCTTTATAAGTTTTTCTAACACTTCCTTATTTTCTGGCGAAGTTTTTAATTGTGCTAACAATTCTTTTTCTCTTGTTACTTTGTCTAGTGAATGTATTTGTGCTGTATTTCTTCTATATGGATGGATCAATTCATCCATTCTTACGTTCCCTTTTCTTCTGCATCCGCGTCCATTATTAATTCTTTCACTAGAGGTTTCTGAATAACTTATACCTGCCATATTTACTCTCTCTGTTGCCAATATGTCACTAACGTTATGTTCTAGCTTGGCTATTACACATCCTCTGTATAATTTAATTTCTCTACCTGTGTTATTTATAACCATTACTGGAAATGTTAAACTTTTATCTAATTCTATTATTCCATCCGGAACTTCTAAACCTGGCTCATCAATTTATTTCATTTTGCAATTCCGTGATTCTGACTATGTTTCCTGCTACATAATACGGGTTTCTCTTCAGTCTTGCTTGTATCAAATTAACTGACTGTGGTTTTAAATTCATGGTCGTTTTAACTCTAACTAGTGTCGACACATGCATATCTTCTTCTAGATCTACGTAAACATCTTGGAATTTTAATTTATGCAAATCAAATAAAAGTCTCACCCCATTTTTCAATAAAAAATCTCGTCCCAATATCATATTTCTATTTAATTCTTTAACCACATGAAACATATGCCTGACATTTATCCCTCCTAATTTCAAATTTATCATCGTTTGTCCTAACACTTCTAACTTTTGTCCCGTTACCGAATGAAGATTCTCCTGAATTCTAAATATTTTACAATTTTTTAACATTCGATATAAAAATGCTTCTTTAATCACGCTAACTTGTGCTCCCGAATCCACTAATGTTCTAACTTTATATTTTCCTATCTGTACTATACATGAGCTAGGATCTACCATATTTAATGACAATTGTTTTACCTCGTCTTGTTTTTTATTTCTAAATGTTCTATTATACTCATCCTTTGGGTTTTTAATATATTGATGCCCTTTTTGGATCTTACTATCTTCCCTCCTACTGCCGACCCTATTCAGTAAGCGGGATGCCCATTTTCCTGATTTCCTGACCTTCTAAAATTTCTCTGTATTTCTCCAGAATTCCAATTTGCTGGTCTGCCATTTGCAATTCTATTCTGTATACTCGACTGAACACCTCTACTATTTTGCGTATTCGATGGGCCACTTCTGTTACCACAAAAGCGAAAAATGTGCCCCCGTTTATGACACCCCCAACAAACCACATTCGAGTTATTAGTGTTTCCTTCCATGTTTCTTACAGTATTTCTCACTTGTCCTCTTCTATCTTGATTATATACGTTCTCGTTTCTTTGTACCATCTGTATTTCTCCTCGTCTTCCTCTCCATCCATGTCTATACTGTCCTATTTCCATAGGTTCTTCAATTCTATCTTCTGAACTACTACCTAACTCTCGTCCTACTCTTAACCTAAACCTCCTCCTCAAGCTTTCCTCTTGTATAGCGATATCTACCGCTTGTGACAATCTTGCAGGATTCTCTCTTAATAATTTAAATTTCAATCCATCTGACCTAATCCCATCAACAAAAATCCCTACTAACATCCGTTCCACCTCTTCAGCTCGTACATTCTGTCCTAAAAATGACTCTTCCGCCAAATTGATTAACCTGTCACTATATAACTGGACACTTTCTGTGCTGCTTTGTCTAGTCTGTCGCAATACTGAGAATGCGTGTTGTGGATCAGTAATTTCAGCATATTTTCTTGCGAGATCATCTTTAAATTCTTCCCAGGTTTCACCTCCTGCTGCTTCTAATTTTCTTCTTATATGGTCAGAAACTGGACTTGTACTTGTTCTGTATGCCAAATTCTTTTTCTCCCCATCTGTAGCGTTTATTAAATATGCATGTTTCTCAATAGAAATGATCCATTTCTTAAACTGATTTGCTTGACAACTAAATCTTTCAACATCACTGTTTACATTTTGTTGTCTTAACACTGCATTCAACCTTGATATTGCCCCGCCAACTCCAGTCAGTACCTGTGAAAAATCTTGGGATTCCATCCTAAAATCTATAATTATCAAGCAATATACAAATATTTCAAACAATGTTAATTTCAAATTCAGTAACAATACAAAATCTGTTAATTACTCTAATATTATCTAATTAACTTAATTAAAGCCTCCAATCGAAGATCCTGACGAAGAATATTCCTGTTTCAATCCTGAATTTTGATAAAAGAATTTAAATGAGCTACTGATTCAGAATTACCTACACCACATTAACAAATGACTCTAATCAAGCTCGTTGAAATGAGCAGAACAAAGAAGAGCCTCTGGATTTCTTTCCATAATAATTTAATCGAAGTCGAAGTCAGTTCTCTCCAATTAATTCCTGACGAAAAATATGCTCGATACCAGGCTCGCAACAAGACTGCTTGTTTACTTGCTCGATTAACTGTAGATTCCCTTCAAGTAAGGTCACCTTCACGCAAACGACAACTGCTCACACGACTTCAGCAACAAAAAACTCAGTTTCCAACAGCCATCTGGGTTTTTTATATATAAATTTCAGCGCAAACGTAATCCAGTCAACAACAATTTGATTTAAAGCTGACGCTATCCAATCTCTTATTTTCATGTGGGACTCTCGCCATGGTCAGTTTAAAGTGCTTTATCTTATAAGTTGAGACAAATTTTATCAATGCCTTCTAAATGTGAAGTGACTGTAGAAAGTATTGCAGATCTTGATTTCATAATTATAAAACTTGCAGCATAACCTTGACTTCACCTTCAACAGTCCCACGGGTTAAACTTCATAATTTGTACTGACTTTTGATGCAGAACGGCATTACTTGATCAATTTTTCAATTAGCGTTGGTGAATTCTCCAGTTAATTTATAGGATTAAATATGTAACAACATCAGTCTTTCAAAAAAATAAGTTTATCAATCAAACCTTTTTGAGCGCTGTCCTTGAAAATGGAACTCCTTGTTAAACAGGTATACAATAACTATCAACAGGCGGCTTTCATCTGTTTCGTTTCTCAATATTTACAAACTTCCTTCTCCAGACGCCCAGACACAACAATTTTCTATAGCGGTACTCTCTCCGCGACCTCCCATGTTTCAGACTTTCACGGCACCAAATCAACCTGCTGTCATAGTGTGGACAAGACAGGTTAAGCACATGATCGTATAGACCCAAGTCTCCGCGTTGTTTTAAACATACTTTATTTGGCCGAATAGTTATACTACAGCATACTTGATGGTAGACACCCTGCCCGGTGTTGACATGTCTTCTCGCTGGCCCCAAGTGACGTGTGTGTTCTCCTAGATACACTTCTTCATTCGTGCACACACGTTCACTATGGTTTTCCCCCTAGTCAAGGAATGCGCAGCATTCCTTAACTCTTTACTCCTAACCTAATTCCCTCACTGTTACAGCTATCCTTGGCTTTAATGAGGTCAGACAGGTATGCTTCCAAGATTACAACTGGTAACATTGACATTGTGTCTAAACTGTCTGTAGAGTGATAATTAGGTCACACCAGCCTGTTTCAAGTTTACTGGTGTTTTACTGCCTGCCTGGCTGAGTGGTTCAACACCAGATGAGGAAATTAGTTGAGTTATGTGAAGTGTAGATCTGAGATTTTTATAAATCCAAACAACTTTGGAGTATCCCATTCTGAGATAACCCAGATGCTTTGTCACAGTATTATTAGCATTCATATATTTCTATTACATAGTTTCCTGTAAACCAATTCTGTACCAATAAATGACTATTCATTGAATAGTTATTACTTGTATCACTAAAACACACTGAATGTTCCACTAACAAAAGTATGTGACTATGAACGTATGGTGAATTCCTGGTATAGAATGAGGAAAGAAAATTCATTTTGGCTGTAATTATTGTTCACCATATTACATGTTTTATATGTCATAATGAGCTAGTTTTCTGTGAAACATCAGCATGGGCCTAAGAAATGATCCTGTTCACAGTTGATGACTACTGAAGAGAGGTCTGAACTGGAAACCAGGACTATTCAGTTCTTCAGTGCAGTGATATCCTGCCATCCTGAGAACCAGCTTTTGTTCGCCAGAGTTCTGTGTGATGTCATTAAAGATCAGAGAACAAGTAAAACAGGCAGGTTTTAAACATTCACTTTTGTTTGGCAGTTTTACTGTTCTAACATGAAAATATGAGCACTGTAATTTGAGTATCACTGTTAAGTGCCTTGCCAATTGATATAGGTAAAAATGCTTCTCCACAGTTCAGATTCTCAAATATTTATCAATTAGCTAAGCATCATATTAATCTCAGGAAACATTGAACCATTCAGTTCATAAGTGTTCAGTCCCTTGCTCAGTATCTCCCCCAGAGTGTAGTGACTGATGACACACTTCTATGTTGGTGGAATATTATGTTTTTTTTAAAATTCCTACCTAGCACTCTTGTATGGTGGCTTCATCCCTTTTGGCTTCTTTTTCTTTCATTCTGATCAGGGTTGTAGATTCACACATATCACTTGATTCATTTAATTGTCCTGCCTCTCCGATGGCATTCAGAATATCAGCCTAGTCCATAGCTCATGCATTTTCCACAGTAGCCTGTCCCGCAGGCCTATCAGCTTGTTTGTGTCCTCTTACACCCGCATGACCTGGCACTAAAATTAAGCAGATTTTTGTCAGACTTAACCTCAGCATCTACACCCATTGTCTTTGAGGCCAGACTTGATCTTCCTGAACATATTCATTGAGTAACTAAGAAAGCATGCCTGGGTGAATGTCTGTGTCACCAGCCAGTATCTATCATAAAAGTAATAAAGATTTACAATGTTCACTTTAGTCGGGAGTTGTAATTGTGTTATTCAGTTTTAAGAGAGCTTGCCACTCATTCATATTGGGAATCATCACATCAGATCGAGCACTGCCAACCCAGATTATTCTTCATGTAAGACAAACCATTCATAGGTCACTAGAAAGAATATGAGCATCTTTTTTTTTTGTTTCTCGTTTCCATCCTGTTTCAGGATATTGGGGTCAACACCAGCATCTTTCAGCTGTATGTTGATTCCTAGGCTAGATTACGCTCATCAGCATGCCACGACTTTCTGAGCGACCGGCTCCATACTCAAGTCACTGACGTGACTCAAACCACTTCTAATTCTCGTGCGCTCACGTCAGCCATGAGAGTATTAGGAGTTAACGGAGAAAGTTGCTAACCCCTCGGCCAGGGAGCCGGCTGAAGATGAGTATCTACCTTATGAAATAAGATCTGAACTCATCTGCTAAAGATGCTCACCACGGTGCCTACAATGGCTACCTACCTATTGTGGAATTACTGAGAATGAGAGAGTATGTCCCTCAGTTGAGTCTCTATCCTTCATCTTGGAAGACCCTGTCACAGTCTACTCTACTGCTGGTTAGCTCTTGGTATGTTGAATATATGAAGTCCAGAATCATCACTACACTTGGGATATTCCTGCACATGTCCCCTTGTTGGGTAGCCAACAAAGAGTTCCCAAGCTGATGGTACCAGGGGCAGCCTGATGGAACGTCAGCCTGCGTTGTCCCCTACATGTTGAGTGTCATACAGACCCTCTGCCCATTCTTCGCCGAAGCAGCCTCTCTAGATGTCTTTATTTCATCGGGATACAGAAACTCCTTTTCACAAGATGGAGGGACAGAAGATAGACAGTGTGAAAGAAACATGGCCTGTTAACAGAGTTATGTCACCAGTTTCATTTCATAAAGTGTGGAACTTTTGTTTCTATTTTCAGATCTCCTGAGTGCCATGCCATTATCAGGGTTCATGCGTCGTCTGTTGCTTCAAGTTCTCTTAGAAGATGAGAAAATCATCGTATCTGTTTGCAGTGCTGGCAGTAATTACCTCAGTGAAGATGGTGATATTCTGTCCGGCGAAAGCAGTGAAAGCTTACCATTAACTAGCAGCAGTGGACAAATATTCCACCCTCGCTATGGCAGTGGCCGCAGTTGTCAGTGCATCATCATGAATCTGAATTCCAAGTGCTCTGATGTAATCTCCAAAATTGCAGGTATATTTGTGGTGAAATTAATTACCATAGGTATCTGGAAGTTTCTGATTTAGGGGGGTAAAACTGTCTTAAATGTACAAGTCAGAGTGTCTTAGAGATACAATCATATAGTATCGTCGAGATGCACAATCAAAGTGTCTTAGAGAGACCTTGTTAGAGTGTTTTAGAGGTAGTGTCTTAGAGCTACAGAGAGCTAGTGTCTTAGAGCTACAGAGAGCTAGTGTCTTACAGCTACAGAGAGGTAGTGTCTTACAGCTACAGAGAGCTAGTGTCTTAGAGCTACAGAGAGGTAGTGTCTTACAGCTACAGAGAGCTAGTGTCTTACAGCTACAGAGAGGTAGTGTCTTACAGCTACAGAGAGCTAGTGTCTTACAGCTACAGAGAGGTAGTGTCTTACAGCTACAGAGAGCTAGTGTCTTACAGCTACAGAGAGGTAGTGTCTTACAGCTACAGAGAGGTAGTGTCTTACAGCTACAGAGAGGTAGTGTCTTACAGCTACAGAGAGCTAGTGTCTTACAGCTACAGAGAGGTAGTGTCTTACAGCTACAGAGAGGTAGTGTCTTACAGCTACAGAGAGGTAGTGTCTTACAGCTACAGAGAGGTAGTGTCTTACAGCTACAGAGAGGTAGTGTCTTACAGCTACAGAGAGGTAGTGTCTTACAGCTACAGAGAGGTAGTGTCTTACAGCTACAGAGAGGTAGTGTCTTACAGCTACAGAGAGCTAGTGTCTTACAGCTACAGCGAGGTAGTGTCTTACAGCTACAGAGAGCTAGTGTCTTACAGCTACAGAGAGCTAGTGTCTTAGAGCTACAGAGAGCTAGTGTCTTAGAGCTACAGAGAGGTAGTGTCTTACAGCTACAGAGAGCTAGTGTCTTACAGCTACAGAGAGGTAGTGTCTTAGAGCTACAGAGAGGTAGTGTCTTAGAGCTACAGAGAGGTAGTGTCTTACAGCTACAGAGAGGTAGTGTCTTACAGCTACAGAGAGGTAGTGTCTTACAGCTACAGAGAGGTAGTGTCTTAGAGCTACAGAGAGGTAGTGTCTTACAGCTACAGAGAGGTAGTGTCTTACAGCTACAGAGAGCTAGTGTCTTAGAGCTACAGAGAGGTAGTGTCTTAGAGCTACAGAAAGCTAGTGTCTTAGAGCTACAGATAGGTAGTGTCTTACAGCTACAGAGAGGTAGTGTCTTACAGCTACAGAGAGGTAGTGTCTTAGAGCTACAGAGAGGTAGTGTCTTACAGCTACAGAGAGGTAGTGTCTTAGAGCTACAGAGAGGTAGTGTCTTAGAGCTACAGAGAGGTAGTGTCTTAGAGCTACAGAGAGGTAGTGTCTTAGAGCTACAGAGAGGTAGTGTCTTAGAGGTACAGAGAGGTAGTGTCTTAGAGCTACAGAGAGCTAGTGTCTTACAGCTACAGAGAGCTAGTGTCTTAGAGCTACAGAGAGCTAGTGTCTTAGAGCTACAGAGAGGTAGTGTCTTACAGCTACAGAGAGGTAGTGTCTTACAGCTACAGAGAGGTAGTGTCTTACAGCTACAGAGAGGTAGTGTCTTACAGCTACAGAGAGGTAGTGTCTTACAGCTACAGAGAGGTAGTGTCTTACAGCTACAGAGAGGTAGTGTCTTACAGCTACAGAGAGGTAGTGTCTTACAGCTACAGAGAGGTAGTGTCTTACAGCTACAGAGAGGTAGTGTCTTACAGCTACAGAGAGGTAGTTTCTTACAGCTACAGAGAGGTAGTGTCTTACAGCTACAGAGAGGTAGTGTCTTACAGCTACAGAGAGGTAGTGTCTTACAGCTACAGAGAGGTAGTGTCTTACAGCTACAGAGAGGTAGTGTCTTACAGCTACAGAGAGGTAGTGTCTTACAGCTACAGAGAGGTAGTGTCCTAGAGCTACAGAGAGGTAGTGTCTTACAGCTATAGAGAGGTAGTGTCTTACAGCTACAGAGAGGTAGTGTCTTACAGCTACAGAGAGGTAGTGTCTTACAGCTACAGAGAGGTAGTGTCTTACAGCTACAGAGAGGTAGTGTCTTACAGCTACAGAGAGGTAGTGTCTTACAGCTACAGAGAGGTGGTGTCTTACAGCTACAGAGAGGTGGTGTCTTACAGCTACAGAGGTGGTGTCTTACAGCTACAGAGAGGTGGTGTCTTACAGCTACAGAGAGGTGGTGTCTTACAGCTACAGAGAGGTGGTGTCTTACAGCTACAGAGAGGTGGTGTCTTACAGCTACAGAGAGGTGGTGTCTTACAGCTACAGAGAGGTAGTGTCTTACAGCTACAGAGAGGTAGTGTCTTACAGCTACAGAGAGGTAGTGTCTTACAGCTACAGAGAGGTAGTGTCTTACAGCTACAGAGAGGTAGTGTCTTACAGCTACAGAGAGGTAGTGTCTTACAGCTACAGAGAGGTAGTGTCTTACAGCTACAGAGAGGTAGTGTCTTACAGCTACAGAGAGGTAGTGTCTTACAGCTACAGAGAGGTAGTGTCTTACAGCTACAGAGAGGTAGTGTCTTACAGCTACAGAGAGGTAGTGTCTTACAGCTACAGAGAGGTAGTGTCTTACAGCTACAGAGAGGTAGTGTCTTACAGCTACAGAGAGGTAGTGTCTTACAGCTACAGAGAGGTAGTGTCTTACAGCTACAGAGAGGTAGTGTCTTACAGCTACAGAGAGGTAGTGTCTTACAGCTACAGAGAGGTGTCCTAGAGCTACAGAGAGGTAGTGTCTTACAGCTACAGAGAGGTGTCCTAGAGCTACAGAGAGGTAGTGTCTTACAGCTATAGAGAGGTAGTGTCTTACAGCTACAGAGAGGTAGTGTCTTACAGCTACAGAGAGGTAGTGTCTTACAGCTACAGAGAGGTAGTGTCTTACAGCTACAGAGAGGTAGTGTCTTACAGCTACAGAGAGGTAGTGTCTTACAGCTACAGAGAGGTAGTGTCTTACAGCTACAGAGAGGTAGTGTCCTAGAGCTACAGAGAGGTAGTGTCTTACAGCTACAGAGAGGTAGTGTCCTAGAGCTACAGAGAGGTAGTGTCCTAGAGCTACAGAGAGGTAGTGTCCTAGAGCTACAGAGAGGTAGTGTCCTAGAGCTACAGAGAGGTAGTGTCTTACAGCTACAGAGAGGTAGTGTCTTACAGCTACAGAGAGGTAGTGTCTTACAGCTACAGAGAGGTAGTGTCTTACAGCTACAGAGAGGTAGTGTCTTACAGCTACAGAGAGCTAGTGTCTTACAGCTACAGAGAGGTAGTGTCTTACAGCTACAGAGAGGTAGTGTCTTACAGCTACAGAGAGGTAGTGTCTTACAGCTACAGAGAGGTAGTGTCCTACAGCTACAGAGAGGTAGTGTCCTACAGCTACAGAGAGGTAGTGTCCTACAGCTACAGAGAGGTAGTGTCCTACAGCTACAGAGAGGTAGTGTCTTACAGCTACAGAGAGGTAGTGTCTTACAGCTACAGAGAGGTAGTGTCTTACAGCTACAGAGAGGTAGTGTCTTACAGCTACAGAGAGGTAGTGTCTTACAGCTACAGAGAGGTAGTGTCTTACAGCTACAGAGAGGTAGTGTCTTACAGCTACAGAGAGGTAGTGTCTTACAGCTACAGAGAGGTAGTGTCTTACAGCTACAGAGAGGTAGTGTCTTACAGCTACAGAGAGGTAGTGTCTTACAGCTACAGAGAGGTAGTGTCTTACAGCTACAGAGAGGTAGTGTCCTAGAGCGACAGTCTCCAAGTGTCTAGTAGGTACAGTTTCATGGTATCTTGGTACAGTTATGAACACCATATACACCCATTTGCCTGGATGCCCTGGTAACTGGGTCCTGTACCTTTACTCACATTTATAATATGTGTGGGTACTAATATGCACACATTGGGAACTTTGCACATGCCACATAGGTTGTGCAATGATTGTATAGTTTCACAGTTCGATGCACATGGTTTATGAATCCGTGTAAATTGTTCTTAAAGTACTTACCCATCGAGTAAATCAAGGCATTATGTTTATTAAAAATAACTTCTCACCAAACTGCAGACAAGAAAGAGTGATTTTTTTGTGTTGGGTCACCAATACATAAGGTGTTTATCAGGTGCAGGTATTTGTAAATATGTTATTAATTATCTCTGTGGCAAAGGAGTTACGAACGCAATTTGTAATCCTGCATACCGTATTCGAAACATAGCTGCACAGACTGCCTTGTGTTGGTTTTCATATAATGGTATAAGTGCCACTCGATCAAAAAGCAATGGCAAACTGCTGAACATAAACATGGCAAGAATCACAAATAGCCAAATAATGCTGGGGTTGATTGCGACCTCCTGTAAAGGATATACAACTAACCTTTACTTTATTAATTTTAGCTGCCAGGCACTTGTGTCATTGTAGGCATCTCACCAGCCATTGTTGTTTATGTATACAATTGTTTTATACATTTAACTGTGCTCTGTGAGCTCAAAGTTTACAACTACTAAAGCCTGAAAGAGAGCTGTGTATCGCACCTCATAAAGTTATTGTATAGCATGTGAAGATTGTGTTACATTTTTAGTTTTGATCTGATGCCTATCTTCTGAGGGAGGCTGAATTAACACCAAGGCCATCCTAACCAAAAATACATAAATCTGATCAGATGACCGTAGCCATTGTCTCCACTGAGAGATCCTATGCCCACTGTCGCTGAATTAACACCAAGGCCATCCTAATCAAAAACACATAAATCCTGTTAATACTGTATTATAAATGGATCCCAACGACCACTGTTGGTAGATGACTGCACCAATCACTACATAGCACAATTCCTAGTGTAAGAACATAATGAACCTATCTCTATTACCTGAAGATGCAGCTGTTATCTCTCTTTCAGACACCATGGCGCTTTCAGGTAGCAGCTGGCCAGACAAGAAAGATGACAAGAAGAAGCGAAATGATGAGAGCAACAAGAAAGAAGCACTGGGTGAGATAGACGTGGAGATTATGGAGTTTATCTCACAGTCAGCTGGTGAGCCATCATGGCTTATATTTGCACAGGGCACAAGCCTTGAAAATATGCTTCTTTATCCACTTGTAGTAGACTGCTCAAGTTGACAGTCATGGGCATCTGATGTTGTTCTTTCCTGGGCTGTTTTATGTGAATCATATATCAAACATAGCAGTTGTTATTGGAGACATGGACAGGTTTTCTCTTTATAATTATGTGCTGTTCAGCTTTATATTCTGAACTGTTTAGTTATGACAAGCATTTCATTTCCCCTTCTTTGTTTTTAGGTTCTGAGTCAAACATTTTTCTCTTATACGTATTTAAGATCTTTGTAAGGCATGTAATTTTAAAAACATCTTTGCATGTGTTGTATAATTTGGCCTGTTACTCTTTTTCTTTCAAATTGTGTATTGAGTATGCTTTCTTCTTTGTCTGTGGTCAGTAAATGACAGTTTATGCATAGTGACACATCTTTTCAAGAAACATCTAAATCACGGCTGTTGGAGTGTTGAAGACATTGCAATGGCCACAGGTAGGAATGGTTCTAGCATGTAGTTAACCAGACAAGAGGGACAATCAGCATCTGCACCATTGGACATTTACTGAGAGAGACTGACAAATTCTGGGCTTCTCTCTAGTGGAATGACATTGATTCCTAATTCTTCCTCGTCAGGTGTCTCTTCTGGAGCAGGCATTGGTGATCATGACTCTCCAACTATCTGTCAGCTGAAATAATTACCTTTTGAAACTTTCTGTATACATCTTCACCATAATCTTATTTTCATTGAAATTTGAAAAGATGAAATTCTTGCGATAATTCCTGATGTCTAATGCAGTTTACTGTGTTAATTTAATGAAAAATAATCAGTAAAAAGTCTTTTACTATGCAGAAATAGTCTTCAGACACTGACTACTGCTTCTTGAGAAATTATGCATTAACTAATTATTAGATTAGATACAGCTTTTCTAACACACGTATTTATAGATTAGATACCATCTCTGGCCTTCTAACATGGTAGCTAATGTGCTAGATTATATGTAGGTCATAACCCTAAGGCATGATTTTAGCGTAAAGTTACTGATACATATTTACACATACACACCTGCCACCCTTATTACCGGAGCCCATAAGGAAAGCAGAGACTGGAACACTGAAACCTAGCAGGCCTGTTGTGTGAGATGACTCAAGAGGCCAGCCTATGAGCCTGGCTACCTAATCCTGCAGACAAGTGTAGCTGTAACGCTCAGTCAACCATGAACAAGTCCACCAACAGTTTGGTGTGATTTGGTTAGTTTAGTTTAGTTAGTTTAGTTGATGGATCAACATCACGGCACACGGGTGTAACCCATAAGTGCTCCGTTCTCCTCCCAACTCAAACCTGAGTCTGGAGAAACTCAGCTCAGTGCACGAACTCCGTAGCACCGGCGAGGATCCTGAAATACTTTGGGTAGATTTTTACCTCGAAATTTTGCCAGGGCAGCGCCGTTAGGCTACTCTTTTTTGATTTCCAACTGCCAAGGGATTTTTTACGTGTGCAACAATACACACGGGCGTCCGATCTCACTACCCAGAAACCAGGGGGAATTTTATTACTAGAAGTCCAAGTGAAAAAATCCTGGTCCTCACCGGGGCTTGAACCCGGGACCTCCAGCACTCGAGGGCGGACACCATACCTCGAGACCACTCAGCCCCCCCCCCCCCCCCCCCATTTATTTGGTTGAAGGCCTGTGCTCCACTGGGAGATGGAAGGCAGTAGTAGAAGGAGAAATCACACTCACACACGCAGATATTCAAAACTATCCTTGAGCATATCTACTGCCTTTAATGAGTGTCTGGTGTAGATTTATTTGCCCTGGCACAGTGTATCGATTTTGTGCTGGTGGTTTATTCTGAGGGATCAGGTAGCAGAGCAGTGGCTGGCACAAAGGCTTAGGTTTTTTAAAAAATTGATGCAGCCTAATATGGATGCTAGGAAGTTTCTGGGAAGTAAAGGCAACCATCGTGATATTGACCACATCATCCATAGACTGTCTATTTACTCTGTGAAGATATGAGGCTGGCACCGTACACCCATTAATCTTGTGGCACAGGAAAGCATTTAAAAGAAATTCTGTGTGTTTAGCATCGTTTCTTCTTTTTTGTGACATCTGAACATTTCATGTGATCACGTTTAAGTATTTTATAAAATTAGACTGAAATATTTTGTATGATTATGTTTAGGTGGAAAGTCACTGTTGTTTAAATTATATCTGCAAAACTTCAGAGGGGAATATAAGAATCCCCACACATGCTCCATCCCCTGCTTCAGTAGGCCACGATGGGTTCTCACGCTGATGGTGCCAGTGGCAGTCTGAGTGAATGTCATCCTGCTTTGTCCTCTGTGTTTTGTGTCGTCCACCATCTCTGCTCACTCCTGCTGAATTAGCCGCTCCAGATGTGGGTACTGTGTTTGTTTTACTGCACTGTCTACTCGATCCCACAGTTTTCACCTCATCAGCCTGGTCATCATCTAGCTCTCTGCCCAAGTGAGTGGCGACAGCCAGCCTATCAGCCTGTTCATGTTCTCATACACCCATGATATGCTCTTGACCTTCATCATTTCCAGTGAAACAAGCCACCCTGCAGGGAACATAGTAGTTTCTGTGTTACATACCATTCTTGCCAGTCTGTCAAACACACACAGTCATTCTGTACTACTCTTCAGCCATCTGAACAATAGAGCTGTTTGGAAAGTTATCTGCATAGCAAGCAGAACTGTTTGGAATACTATCTGTATGAACTAGAACTATTGCATTGTTTGGGTGACTATATACATAGCTAATATAATTGTTTGGGAAAACTGTGTAGCCAATATATACTAGGGTTGATGAGAACTGTGCCAGTAAATCTATTGAGAAGTGCTGAAGTAAAGTGGGGAAAGGAGGAGTATGTTACAACAGTTGCAGGTGAAAAATGTTTCAAAACTGCGGTTGCCATGTTGGTAGGTAAACCAAAAAATTCACTTTCATGGAAGCTTATAATCTGTTATTCTCAATGCATACATGTCTAATTCCCAGCTTCAGCCAAGGAAAAGAGAGAAAAGAGTCCAAATAAAAGCTTGCCACCAAGACCTCCCACAAGAAGGGGGAGACAGACCAGTGGGTCCGATTCCTTCCTGGAGTCCATGGGCAACATGAGGATGCCTCAAGCATTGTTTAGAGCCAGGCTTCAGACCCTAGCTTTACCAGGTGAGGCCTGCCGCTGTAACAGAGAACTTCTGGCTGAAGTCTTGTTGTCCTTTGAAGTAACACTGTCTGACTCAAAAGAAGTTTCAAATATAAGCTGTGCATAAGAGGAACAAATTCGTCAAGAGATGAGGAGAAAAGTGCATAAAAGAAATCATCCTTAAGACACAGATAGTGATTTTTCATATCTTGCAGCTAACCTTCAGTAGTAAAATGAATTCAAAATCACCTTTTGAATAATATTTGTGTTACATTAGATACAATGTTATAAACACATATATGTATTTATTACTAGTAGGCTTCTTTCAGTCCTATAGGACTATAGAGTTGTGCCCCTGAGGAGGAACCTGACAGCCCAGCTGGTGGCTGTACAGTCCAACGTGAGAGTGGCAATCTCTGTCACAGTTTCCGCATCTGTAAGACGAGGCAGGTCCCGCAACAAGTGACTGCATTTTATACTTGTGCCTCCTAGAGGAAAGCCAACCCCATGCTCCCTGGTCCATCCACAAGGCTTGCCATGCCAGTAGAAATTGAAGTCCCTCTTGATGTTTCCAGATTCTGAGAGTCTGGTCTCTTGCAGGTTGACAATGTCTATCCCCTGTCTGAGTAGTTTGTTGTTTATCACTGCTGTTTTACGGGCATCAACAATCTCATTTAGATCGTCTCATATGCCAGGGATCATGGTTCTTATGTTCCATGTTCCCAGACTTAGGGCCGGTTGTTTTGTTTTTTCCTTGTTGCCAGGTGTATAAATTGCGGTCCATGTGTCACTATTTTGTCCCTAAGCTCCACACACCCTCAGGAGCAGATGAACTGTGGCAAGACAGCACCTTATTGACTGGCGGCTGTCCAGCTTAGGTGGGCGGTAGCTGTCTAGTGATGCAACCCCTGGGGCCTTGCTCTATGCCAATCGAGCATTAAAACTGATAACGGGTAAATGCTGCTCCCCGTGTTGTGTCACTGCTGTTAATGGTGCTGAAGTGACCTCTCCAGGGCACAAACCTGGGCAATAGAATGCAGAGAACCAGCTGTTGCCTAGTAGCAAGTTCCCCTCTCTCCGCGCCAACGATGTTGACCAAGGGAAAGGCAGTAGCTAATGCAACTTGCCATCGGTGCCATCATAGGAGTTCCAGAACTATGTTGTTTACAATATGGAACTGCCTTAGGGACTCCATCTCCAGATTAGTTCTTGGGGTTTACTCTCGAAACCTTTCCCATCTGGGTATATCCGCAAGTCAGTGCGCGGTTTGAAATGTAGAGTTTCCTCTCTTAGAGGAAATACCAACCAAGACTGATGAGCCTCCTCTGCGAGGGAATCAATAAGGAGGGAAGTCTACCATCCTTCCTGGCATTGACCATCCTGATCAGATGACCGTAGCTGTTGTCTCCATTGAGAGATCCTCTGCCCACTGTCGATGACTTGAAACCATAACCAACAACTGTCTGTCGGCTGCTTCCAAGTTCGATCCACCACCTGCTCAGGCTTCACATTACTCTGTTTGGGGGACTAAATGGGTTCTCCACCTTGCCCATAGCGGTGGGAGGGTGGCGCCTTACTTCTCCTATGATAGGGGAAACCCTTACCCCGCATATGTACATACATATGTATTTATGCTTTCATATATTATGTAATATTGAATGTGTCCCAAATATTCTTGAAGGGAAAGACCTACCTCACAACTTGACCTTGTCTCAGCTGTTGAATGTGCTGTCAGAGCATGCCCTCATGCCGTCTGCTTTAGCCCTGCAGTTTGTGGTCAGAATGAAATCATCTATTCCGAGTTCCTTCAAAGGTATGCATTTTGT
The DNA here is from genome assembly GCA_963921405.1 of Cepaea hortensis. Classification (NCBI taxonomy): domain Eukaryota; kingdom Metazoa; phylum Mollusca; class Gastropoda; order Stylommatophora; family Helicidae; genus Cepaea; species Cepaea hortensis. Next base: position 54,966,593 of record OY992894.1, read on the forward strand.
GGTATATGTGTGTATGGTATGTATATTTTTCACACTATTTATAACTAATTGTTAATTTATTTTCTTTGATTAGTTGGTTAAGTTTGGCACCATTTTAGATTTAGTTTTCCTTTTTCCCTTTTTTAAAAAAATGCAAAAATGAATTATTTGATGGAGTTAAAGATGCTTGCTATCTTTGCAGCTGACAATTTGACCATCGTCTTGTCTAGTTTGTTTTTATCATTTAGTTTGGAAGTACTAACAGCAAGAAAATGTGAGACTCTTAAATGACGAATGAGCAAATGAGCTTTATCTTCGAATGGCCACTTATTACATTTGGCCTTCCAACCGCTCATCTTTCACACCGCTGTTAAATGTCCCATATTATGCATGTTAAATTCACAACAGCAAGCCATTGTAGCAGCAAGCCATTGTAACAGCAAGCCATTGTAGCAGCAAGCCATACATTTCTGGATTTAAATGTAACAGTGTTTAGGAGTACCTGCAAGGAAAATAACTAGTATAAAAAGTGAAATAATGTGGGAAAAGGACATGTGAGGATAGAAGCAACTGGTAGCATTAATGTGTGAGTGAACATGTGAGAATAGTAGTTAACCTAAATGTGGAAGTGTACAGATATAGGACACGTGAGGATAGTAACAGCTGGTAACATTAATGTGGAAGTGTACAGATATTGGACATGTGAGGATAGTAACAGCTGGTATCATTAATGTGGAAGTGTACAGATATTGGACATGTGAGGATAGTAACAGCTGGTAACATTAATGTGGAAGTGTACAGATATTGGACATGTGAGGGTGGAAGTGTACAGATATAGGACATGTGAGGATAGTAACAGCTAGTAACATTAATGTGGAAGTGTACAGATATAGGACATGTGAGGATAGTAACAGCTGATAACATTAATGTGGAAGTGTACAGATATAGGACATGTGAGGGTGGAAGTGTACAGATATAGGACATGTGAGGGTGGAAGTGTACAGATATAGGACATATGAGGGTGGAAGTGTACAGATATAGGACATGTGAGGGTGGAAGTGTACGGATATAGGACATGTGAGGGTGGAAGTGTACAGATATTGGACATGTGAGGGTGGAAGTGTACAGATATAGGACATGTGAAGGTGGAAGTGTACAGATATAGGACATGTGAGGATAGTAACAGCTGGTAACATTAATGTGGAAGTGTACAGATATTGGACATGTGAGGGTGGAAGTGTACAGATATTGGACATGTGAGGGTGGAAGTGTACAGATATAGGACATGTGAGGATAGTAACAGCTGGTAACATTAATGTGGAAGTGTACAGATATAGGACATGTGAGGATAGTAACATCTGGTAACATTAATGTGGAAGTGTACAGACATTGGACATGTGAGGATAGTAACAGCTGGTAACATTAATGTGGAAGTTTACAGATACAGGACATGTGAGGATAGTAGCAATTGGTAGCATTACTGTGGTAGTAAAAAGTACTTGCGCGGACAGAACTGTTGATAACATCAATATGACATTGCGGAAAGAGCACATTTGAGGATAATGTAGCAGGTTTACTGCCTGACAGGTGAATTTAGATCAGGCACTATCTCTAAACAGTCAGTCTTTGCACAGTAGATAGCCAGCCTATGAAATTGGCTCACTGAAAGTATCAGCAGGATGATGAGGTCCCCTCATAGAACTTAAGCTAGTTCTCTTCTGTTGACAGATACCCTTGAAGGTAAGGTACACACTGAGACATAAGTAGTGCAATACGGGTGTCCTTAATCAGCCACCGCTTTTCTGTCAAGGAATGTAAATCAGAATTCCCCAGCCCTAACTCTACAATTTGCAGACAATAGTGCAGTCACACACACTCATTCATAATTTCTTAATTAAATAAATGAGAATTGAGTGACAATTAATACAATTTATAAATCTTGAAGGAAATGGTAAAAAACACTTTTCTGCGATTAGTGAGAAAAATAAAATTGTGAATTACTGATGATGATGATGATGATGATGATCACTAGACCAGCTAGATGTTAATTCCGAAATATTTACATTGTAATGGTTGTGAAATAGATGTATGGGAATTAGATTTATCATGGAATTCCAAGTCTCTCTATGATGTACTAAAACCATTGCCAGTGGTCTCGTCATGGGAATACAGAAATAAATTAGACAATACAGTGAAATGTCATGGACATAAATGTTTACCTCATGATCCTATGTGAACCTCTGTAATCAGCAGCTCCAGAGAGTTCCACACCGACAATCTGAAAATCTTCCACTGGTTCCAAAAGTCATTAGGAAAGAGTAAATTTTTGGCAAATTGTCACGTTTATGTTAGATGAATCTGTTCTTCCAAGAAGTTTAATTAAAGTCTTTGGCACTTTTAGAGGTGATGGATATCCATCCATCCATCATGTGCCATGCCGGTAAGCGTGGGCGGTCATGTTCTGCCATCTCACTCGATCACCAGAGTTGTGGATCAGTTCCGTGTTTCTGTCTCGACCATGCCACAAGGCCAAGCCATCCAGATACTTGTTTCTAGGTCTTCCCCTTGGTCTGTTTCCCTCGACCTTACCAGTTGTCACCAAGTTCTCCAAATCATTTCCTCTCATGATGGATATACAAGCTGGAAAATATCTACAGCACAAAATTTGTAGAAATTGTTCCTCACATGAAACGAGCACACTGTATCGTGTGGTGTGTGAAATTCACAAGCTAATGTCCACGAGAACCGAATCTTGTGTCTGAGAAATGTTGCTGGTAATGCACACTGTTCTATAGCCACAATGGTTGGGCACTTCCTACATGGCATGATAAATCAACTAGAATTATGGTAAAGTCCTCAGCCATCAAATTCTCATATTAAGAAATGCACACTACGATTGGTGCATGTTGGAGCCTGTAATGGACTCAGTCACCATTCAGATCAATGATATTCACAGCATCACAGAAGCATGCCACCAGCTTCAAACAGCTTGTCACTTCAATTCATGATGTGTGTGATAATCTGAACTGGGAGAAAAATATGGACTTAAGTCAAATAGTGTAAAAAGACATTTCAGGTAACCCTGTATCTGTTTCCCTCCTTCCTCCTTTCTAGCAGCTGTCTTGTGTACTGTTCAATCTATTATCTCAGTTATATTCTCTGTAGTTTCCTGTATCATACCAATCGCTCGGCTGGTGATTGTGAGTGAAGAGAAAACAAAAACCGAGCATCAGTTATCCGTCATGTTGTCCTTTCTTATGTGTTCAGTATATTCCAATCTATTTCCTTCCTCAGCTTCAGCTGGAATTGTTATTCCAGTTTTATTTCCTACCAAATAAGAGTTCCTGCTGTTCTTCTTATCTTGAATGTAATTTAAAATAGGGAAGATAGGAAAGGTGTACACCAGCAAGGACAGAAAGGTAACAAAATAAGCAGCCATGTGGCCTTACCATCACAATATAAACAAAAGCAACAGGGAAGCATGGAAATAGTAGAAGCTAGATAGCACAACCTAAATGAGTGCATATGGGAGATGATATATGTCTGCATGCACGTCCTAACTTGCAAGATTAGGATAAAGGACATAGAGGCAAACACACAATCATTCAGTCAGAAAGTCTACCCATCTGTTCTAATCTTTTCACTAGTTAAATAAATTACACCTGTGAACAGTAAAGACATGCTATGCTACACATTACATAACTACATTTTGTGTCGTACCTCCTATACCAGTGCAAAATCTACCACTGTTAAAATTATAGTTACAACATGGAACTCAGTTACGCACCTGTTTGCTTCACTGGTGGTGAACAAATGAGAACGTGTGTTCTTGATCAATGTCTTACATAGGATTACCTCTTGGCTATATTGCTACACTCTCATTGGTGGGAGTCAAATTACTGCACCTCCAAAATATAGTACGCTTTTTTGGGTGTAAACTTGGCTGAACTATTAGGTAAACAGTTGTTATAAAAGTATTTCCTATCATTCTGAGATACATCTCAACATCTGGTATGACTATTTGTCCCCCAAAGTTTTCATAATTTACTATGTTTGAAAATTTCAAATTGGCGGAGGGTGTTATTTGTTATACCCTGTTATACCATCTCTGTGATATGGACTAACTAGAGATTTAACTTACTTTAATCTCAAGGTTTACATATTTATAACATATGTGAAATCTACTTGAATATATTATTCAACCCTTGACTGGGGTTCAACCTTTGATATCTGGGCTATTGGTTTCTCTACTGCTATGCTCCCAGTGAGTTATGGGATGATTTTGCAGTCTATCTACATTGCTTAGAAGGGTTAAAAAAATTATACTTTGAATCACGTCTAGTCGGTCACAGATAGTAACAACTTTTATGATTATCGTGAGAGTACAGAAAGAGTACATATGATGATAGAACAATTGATAACACTAATTTGACAGTCTACAGAAAGAGTACATGTGAGAATAGTAACAACTGACAGGATTAATGTGACAGTCTGCAGAAAGAGTGCATGAGAGAATAGTAACAACTGGCAGGATTGATGTGACAGTTTGCAGAAAGAGTGCATGAGAGAATAGTAACAACTGGCAGGATTAATGTGACAGTTTGCAGAAAGAGTGCATGAGAGAATAGTAACAACTGGCAGGATTAATGGAACGGTCTGCTGAACGAGCGCATGAGAGAATAGTAATAACTGGCAGGATTAATGTGACGGTCTGCTGAACGAGTGCATGAGAGAATAGTAACAACTGACAGGATTAATGTGACAGTCTGCAGAAAGAGTGCATGAGAGAATAGTAACAACTGGCAGGATTAATGTGACAGTTTGCAGAAAGAGTGCATGAGAGAATAGTAACAACTGGCAGGATTAATGTGACAGTTTGCAGAAAGAGTCCATGAGAGAATAGTAACAACTGGCAGGATTAATGGAACAGTCTGCTGAACGAGTGCATGAGAGAATAGTAATAACTGGCAGGATTAATGTGACGGTCTGCTGAACGAGTGCATGAGAGAATAGTAACAACTGACAGGATTAATGGAACGGTCTGCTGAACGAGTGCATGAGAGAATAGTAATAACTGGCAGGATTAATGTGACAGTCTGCAGAAAGAGTGCATGAGAGAATAGTAACAACTGGCAGAATTAATGTGACAGTCTGCAGAAAGAGTGCATGAGAGAATAGTAACAACTGGCAGAATTAATGTGACAGTTTGCAGAAAGAGTGCATGAGAGAATAGTAACAACTGGCAAGATTGATGTGACGGTCTGCTGAACGAGTGCATGAGAGAATAGTAACAACTGACAGGGTTAATGTGACAGTCTGCAGAAAGAGTGCATGAGAGAATAGTAACAACTGGCAGAATTAATGTGACAGTTTGCAGAAAGAGTGCATGAGAGAATAGTAACAACTGGCAAGATTGATGTGACAGTTTGCAGAAAGAGTGCATGAGAGAATAGTAACAACTGACAGGATTAATGGAACGGTCTGCTGAACGAGTGCATGAGAGAATAGTAATAACTGGCAGGATTAATGTGACGGTCTGCTGAACGAGTGCATGAGAGAATAGTAACAACTGACAGGATTAATGTGACAGTCTGCAGAAAGAGTGCATGATAGAATAGTAACAACTGGCAGGATTAATGTGACAGTTTGCAGAAAGAGTGCATGAGAGAATAGTAACAACTGGCAAGATTGATGTGACAGTTTGCAGAAAGAGTGCATGAGAGAATAGTAACAACTGGCAGGATTGATGTGACAGTTTGCAGAAAGAGTGCATGAGAGAATAGTAACAACTGGCAGGATTGATGTGACAGTTTGCAGAAAGAGTGCATGAGAGAATAGTAACAACTGGCAGAATTAATGTGACAGTTTGCAGAAAGAGTGCATGAGAGAATAGTAACAACTGGCAAGATTGATGTGACAGTTTGCAGAAAGAGTGCATGAGAGAATAGTAACAACTGACAGGATTAATGGAACGGTCTGCTGAACGAGTGCATGAGAGAATAGTAATAACTGGCAAGATTGATGTGACGGTCTGCTGAACGAGTGCATGAGAGAATAGTAACAACTGACAGGATTAATGTGACAGTCTGCAGAAAGAGTGCATGAGAGAATAGTAACAACTGGCAGAATTAATGTGACAGTTTGCAGAAAGAGTGCATGAGAGAATAGTAACAACTGGCAAGATTGATGTGACAGTTTGCAGAAAGAGTGCATGAGAGAATAGTAACAACTGACAGGATTAATGGAACGGTCTGCTGAACGAGTGCATGAGAGAATAGTAATAACTGGCAGGATTAATGTGACGGTCTGCTGAACGAGTGCATGAGAGAATAGTAACAACTGACAGGATTAATGTGACAGTCTGCAGAAAGAGTGCATGATAGAATAGTAACAACTGGCAGGATTAATGTGACAGTTTGCAGAAAGAGTGCATGAGAGAATAGTAACAACTGGCAAGATTGATGTGACAGTTTGCAGAAAGAGTGCATGAGAGAATAGTAACAACTGGCAGGATTGATGTGACAGTTTGCAGAAAGAGTGCATGAGAGAATAGTAACAACTGGCAGGATTGATGTGACAGTTTGCAGAAAGAGTGCATGAGAGAATAGTAACAACTGGCAGGATTAATGTGACAGTTTGCAGAAAGAGTGCATGAGAGAATAGTAACAACTGGCAGGATTGATGTGACAGTTTGCAGAAAGAGTGCACGAGAGAATAGTAACAACTGGCAGGATTAATGTGACAGTTTGCAGAAAGAGTGCACGAGAGAATAGTAACAACTGGCAAGATTGATGTGACAGTTTGCAGAAAGAGTGCATGAGAGAATAGTAACAACTGACAGGATTAATGGAACGGTCTGCTGAACGAGTGCATGAGAGAATAGTAATAACTGGCAGGATTAATGTGACGGTCTGCTGAACGAGTGCATGAGAGAATAGTAACAACTGACAGGATTAATGTGACAGTCTGCAGAAAGAGTGCATGATAGAATAGTAACAACTGGCAGGATTAATGTGACAGTTTGCAGAAAGAGTGCATGAGAGAATAGTAACAACTGGCAAGATTGATGTGACAGTTTGCAGAAAGAGTGCATGAGAGAATAGTAACAACTGGCAGGATTGATGTGACAGTTTGCAGAAAGAGTGCATGAGAGAATAGTAACAACTGGCAGGATTGATGTGACAGTTTGCAGAAAGAGTGCATGAGAGAATAGTAACAACTGGCAGGATTAATGTGACAGTTTGCAGAAAGAGTGCATGAGAGAATAGTAACAACTGGCAGGATTGATGTGACAGTTTGCAGAAAGAGTGCACGAGAGAATAGTAACAACTGGCAGGATTAATGTGACAGTTTGCAGAAAGAGTGCACGAGAGAATAGTAACAACTGGCAGGATTAATGTGACAGTTTGCAGAAAGAGTGCACAAGAGAATAGTAACAACTGGCAGGATTAATGTGACGGTCTGCTAAACGAGTGCACGACAGAGGTGCACAGGCATCTACACATTTTACATGAGATATATAATTATAAACAATGTGTATAAATAATTAGCTCATGAACAGTTGAGGATCATCTTGGAGAAGTTGATGTTCCAGAACAGTGTTCTGTTTACGTTAACAAGTCAATGAAATATGTTTCATCCGTTTGTGGCTTGGTATTTTTTTCAGATAATTTAGATGACACCTTTGCTTCAGATGAAGCTGCATTGTTCTCATTGTCTTATCCATCTGCTTTGAAGGTAATATTATTTGACACAGTATAGGTGTGTACATATTGTTGTCTTTAATACTCATAGTAATGTCCAGTAACGATAATCTTCTCCTCCAAGGAACATAGCTGATGCACAATGTGCTAGAAATAGGCTAGAGACATCTAGAATGGCACCACAAACAGAGCCAACAATTGCCCAGGATGCAGCCCTCAACATAATCACACAGGCCATTAGTGGATTAATGTGAGCCAGAAAACCCTACTGGTCTGATAACTCTTGGCAGGGAATGAGAGGGCGGTACCTGGGAGAACAGAAATACAAGTTTGACAATTGATGATCTTTAGGAGACTGATGTCAGTATACATATACCAGTGTCACTGACCTTCATGGCAAGGATGGGAATTCTCCTCTTGCTGTAGAGGACCGATCATTGCATACTGGACCGGTCATTGCATAGAGGACCGATCATCGCAAAGAGGACCGATTATTGCATGGATGACCAATCATTGCAGGGTTCAATGGTCACAGCTATATCCATTATGAGGATGGAAGTAGATGCAGTTATCAAGACTACTTACAAATCAATTGCCTTTTGTGACCAATCTGTAATGTGTTCTTCACAAGGTCCATAGTGGTTGACTGTGGTATGAATGGTTCCGGTATATAGACATCTCTCCAAGACATTAGACGGATCTTTTGCAAAGATCATGCAGGGTAATGAGCAAGCTGATTTGCCGTTTCGGGGACACCAATTGTTGAAAGAGGGTGGGGCAAGGGTAGACAAAGAAAATACGTCACATATTACAGGCTGATACCCCGAGGTTGACATATCAACCTGACTAAAAGCTGTTGCCATCTGGCATCACTTGTGAAAATAGTATAGATGAATTCATATTCTGTGCCTTACGGAAACATTCAACATTTCTACATTCCATCTGCTGAGAAAATCAAAAAGTATTTGTGTGTGCATGAGTACATTTGCCCTGTGATCTAGTTGCTAGTTGATCAGTCAATCAATCAGATAATTGTGTATAATGGGTGCTCGCTGCTAGTAGTGGTGGTCACTTAGTGGTTAGGCTACTATGTCAGAGATATATACCTAACTAGATATGTGAAAGAAAATGAATTTGTGTAGTGTAAAAAAAAAATTGTTAAACGCTACATGTCCTCCACAGGATGTGATTAACCTGACCTTCAGGTTGACATTCCAGGCAATTTTACATTCAGTAGTTTGTCATTGCTTTCTTAACAAGAAGACAATGTTGATTTGCAACTAACCTGTCTGTGTTCCTACAGCAACTGTGTTTGTCACATGCTTTAGTCAACTGGTCATTACACTAGCTAATTGCACCAGTAGATGCGCGGTAGTGAAAAACAGTTTTGTAACACAGGATGTCCTATTTCAAGGATAAAATAGCAAAAAATATTACATAAATGGATCTTGTTAAATAGCGTTTATTAAGCAACAAATAGAATGACAATTTAAAAAATGAGCAGTGTTTATGGAAATATATGTTTGTGCATGTGTGGGATCACACGCACGTTTTTGTTTTATTTTGCTTTAAATTATGGAAGGAAAGAACATGCACGTATCTGGGTTGAACCCCTTACCCTGCCATCAACACCCCGGAAGTTTAAGTGCATTGAAGCCTGCAGCCAAAAGAACTCTTTGTAAAAATATGTTTCATAAATGAACATTTCTGCTCAGTCTTCCAGCTATATTAACCTTATAACTTGGGTACAATTGTCTACATTACATTTGTTAAAATACAGTTCTCCATACACATACACACATTTTGTGATTAATTGGCTGACACTGGGATTGTTTGCATGTAACATAGAATATATTTGTCTTGGTAATGTGCATGCTGTTAAAGGACATCTGTGAAGTCAAGGATACACCATGAAATAAATAATTTATAACATAACCAGACAGCTATTCAGAATTCTGGGGTAAACAGGGTTAGGCAAATATAAATACAAAATGATGTAGGAAATAGAATTATTAACAGATTAATAATGTTAGGGGGACGCAGAGGTGTTTCCAAGGCACCAGGGCCAGGTTCTATACTGGCCAAGACCTACTAACATGTCCTAGTCATGCGTCCTGGGTAACAGGTCCCTTCAGGGTCCTGGCTAACATAGTAGGATCGCTGATTCTTTCAAAGTCGGAGAGTATCTGCCTGCTTGGCGAGGAACCACCAGTCTGCACACCAATAAGCCAGACATGGGACAACGGATACTCACGCTTACCTCAGGTCCGGTATGACACTGATGTTGGACAACAGGATGTATTCATCCGACATACAGGACTTTGCGCTGGAGTTCACAGCCAGCGAACGCAAGCAAGCAATAATGTTAGGAAATACGTGGAAGGAAATTCAAGAGACAGTAAAAGATAGAAGGGCTTTAGCATGTGATAATTGAGCACCTCTGCTCCAAGGGGATTCAGAAGAAGAAGTATAAACATACAGCAGAGTAATTTTAGTTTGTCACAACAGTATCATTCTGACACTGTCTGCCCCATTACTGTAGGTATTTGCAAGTGTTGGAGGCCTGGCTCTGTTGGCGGAACATTTACCACTGCTGTTCCCGGAGATCTCTCGGCAGAGTGGCAGCGTGGAGGTGATATCAGATAACAACAACTTGGCAGACATAGGACATGACTGGGTGACTGTGGAGTCGTCAGATGAACTTTATGATGTAAGTCTCTTGTATTTCATTCTCTATACACAATTGTCATCTGAGATTCTGCATCCTCTAATGCTGCTTGTTGAACTACATCTCACATGTTCTTCTACCATGTTCTGTGGTGGGGGACCCAACAAGTACATTCATACACATTTCTCTCTCTCTCTCTCTCTCTCTCTCTCTCTCTCTCTCTCTCTCTCTCTCTCTCTCTCTCTCTCTCTCTCTCTCTCTCTCTCTCTCTCTCTCTCTCTCTCTCCCCCCCCCCCCACATTGTCCATTAAACATCTGCTTCATATATCGGAGGGTTCCTATCCTAGGTTAGACAAAACATGCTTGCTCATTACAGGGGAAATTTTGTAACCTTGCGCTGTAACCTTTTGTAACCCTTGCTAACAGACAGTCATATGGTACAAATCTTGTCATGATAGTTTCCAATCTCTAACATCTAAACATGATCACATAGCGCATTGTGTCGACCTGTGACATGCTGAACACTTTATATAATAAGCTAGGCATTTATAATGTTCCACTTTCCTTCATGTTACATGTATCACACAGTCCAAAGCCAGCTGATAACCAATGACAATCATGTTGTCATGTCATGTGCTACACAGTCCAAAGTCAGCTGATAACCAATGACAGCCATGTTGTCATGTCATGTATCACAGCCACACGGTCCAAAGTCAGCTTATAACCAATGACAATCATGTTGTCATGTCATGTATCACACAGCCACACGGTCCAAAGTCAGTGGATAACTAATGACAATCATGTTGTCATGTTATGTATCACACAGCCACAGTGAGTCAGCTGATAACCAATGACAATCGTGTTGTCATCATTTCGGTCATTCGCCCGCCTTTAACTGTTACATTTGATCTGGTCACTAGGTTTAGTCGTACATAGATGGTTATCATATGTGATTTAAACAGTTTACATACGTAAATAGTTTGTTTGATACATGCCTACACAGTTAACATACATAAATAGTTGACATTTCAATATATTTGACAAACACACATCTTTAACAGATATAGCTGACTTACATAAATGTATGATAAACATAAATACTTGGCACACGTACGTACATACGTACGTACACATGCGCAAACACATGCGCAAACACACACACAGACAGACAGACATACATACATATTGGCACACATATATATTTGAAATACATATATATTGGCATACCTGCATAGCTAAAATACCTGTTGATTTGGGCATACATATATAGTTGACATACATATATTTGATACACATTCATAATTTAAATATTGAGCACAACCCACTACTGGCAACGCCGATCGCATTCTGGTATGAACCTAAGGCCTATCCACGTCAATATGGAAGCACTATACTCGAGTTTCGCCCTCATTTGAGCTCGTCAGTAGTGCATATCCCTGACCGGATCCGGAAACAGTCCCGGATCACGCGTGTGAAGCGGGTGTGTAACCACGCGGCACACACTGGACACACCAAATTATCACAACAGAACATCACAACGCTACCCATCGTAGGCTATGCTCAACATTCATAATTAATATACATATAGACTTGGTAAACATACATATATATTTTATATATATATATAGTCTATAACATTTATATTCAAATGCATTTTTTAGCTGAACAGCGCATAAATGCATTTGAATATAAATGTTATAGACGAGTTCTAAGAATATCTTGAGTAAAGAAAAGAACAAATGCATCCATTCTTCAAGAGCTGAATATTGAAGAAGGTTGGCTGTTAAAGATGATAAAGGAAAGAAAATTGAAATATTTTGGTCACTTGAAACGTCACAAAAGTTTAGAGAGAACAATAATGGAGGGGTATATGCCCGGGAAGAGAGGAAGAGGAAGGCCAAAGAGAAGATGGGTGCAGGATGTGGCGGATGATCTCCAGATGGGTGTATCAGACGCGGGACATCTTGCTTATGATCGAGATGTTTTCCGGAAAGTTGTTATGGGAGCGAGGTTCTGCAAAGGACATGCTACTGAATGAATGAATATACATAGTCAATATAATATAGACTTAGTATACATATATATAAAAAATATAGTGGTGAGGTGCTACATCACTGGTTCACAACCGGTGAGGAATTGGGGGGGGGGGGGGGGGGGGGGGAATTAAGATTATTTCAAGATCGCATTAATACAAGAACCAGTTACTTGATATTGTTTTTCCCTCTAAATTTTACGGTTCTGTACTTCTCGCCCTAATGAAGTTCGTTTTATAACGTAAGTAGACCCACAAATCACGTTTTATGTAGATGTCTAGACTTGTTCTAGTATGTGTTATTAAATTTAGCTTCCATTTTTATGTATACTGTGTAAGGGTGGGGATTTATAGGGATGAAATTCGAAGGATAGGGGGGGGGGGGGGGGGATGATATTCTGAACATAAAGGGGGCATGGGCCAAAAAAGGTTGAGAACCACTGTGCTACATAGAACCTTTTGTATGGATGTGGAACGTGGACAATGAGCAGACAAGCTGAAAAACATCTGATGGCTGTGGATATGTGGTTTCTGAGGAAAATACAAAGAATACCATGGACAGACAGAAAAACCAATGACCAAGTTCTACAATAAACAAATGAAAATCATAAACTGATTAGAGAAATTAGACGTAGATAGTCCACATTTCTTTTTGGCATGTTATGAGAAGAAATAAATTGGAAAATTTAGTGACAGCTGGCAAGATCGAGAGGAAAAAAATAAGGGGAAGACAGAGAAGTAAAAACCTGGATGGCTTGAGACAAGAACACTGAGCTGATCCACAACTGGACATGGCACATGATGGATGAATACATACATGGTTAACATGCACATATATATATATATATATATGGCATACCTACATTGTCCACACAATATACCTTGACTTTTATGTGGCAGTATGGTTGAGACAAAAACACTGAGCTGATCCACAACTCAACATGGTACATGCTGGATGGATACATACATGCATATATATATATATATGGCATACCTACATTGTCCAGACAATATACCAGGACTTTGATGTGGCAGAAGGGATAAACATGCTCTAGCTCTTTAACTACCAGTGATGATGAGGTAGTGGGATTGTTTCATACGTGCGTCAGTTTGGATTTTTATGTTGACTTTTTATTCAGAAAGCAATGGCAAAGTATTGAATGGAACATGCCCAGAAAACCAACTTGGAGTTGGGGTTGATTGCATCCTCCTGCAAAGGTCATGCCATTTTGTAAAAATATAATGTATCATTAAGAACACATGCACAGTCACATACACACACAGAGAGTTGACGTACATACAGTTTAGTTAACATACGTACAGATTTGGCATACACATAGTTGACATAAAGAACATAATTGACATACACTTATATTTGGCATACATACATAGCTGACAAACATACATAGTTAAGATATATAGAGAAAATGCATATATATTTGACAGGCATGCACAGTGACACACGCATGCACACACCCACTCATACCGTTAACATGACTGGCACCTTACCGTCTTGACAGATGATAATTTGTAAAATGGAGTTATGCCTCTCCATAACACAAAGCCTGGACTGAATTTAGAGACCATGTGTTGCCCTTGCAGCTTGATCCCTTTCTTGGCCTGCCTAGTTTACCTTAGAGGAATGGTCACACCAATATGTCTGGAACAGTGGATACACTTTGTGCTCTGAAATTTGAGGTCTTGAAACACCCAGAACACCCAGCATACAGTTCAGACTTGATGCCATCGAACTTCCTCTTGTTTGGAACCTTGAAAGAACATTTGTAGGGTCAGAGGTTTGCAGATGACAACAAAGTAATGAAGGCCGTGCACAATTTGTTAAGGCCACACCCAAACTTTTTCCTAGAAGCATCAACAAGGTAGTGAACAGGTGGACCAAGTGTGTTGCCAGGCAGGGGGGGGTCATGTTGAGATATAACACACACAGTTTTGGGTCACACTACTATAAACAAGTTATTTGTACAATTATTTTTACTGTATGTGTTCTCCTGGTACATATATAGATGACACACACAACTGAACAATTATTGTGAGCTGTGGAGTTAACCAATGCATGCTACTGTTTCAGCCGTATCTAGAGCCCATCACACCACCCCACACATCCAAACCCAACAAGCACACCATGGCAGGGACAGTCTCTTCCATCCCACCACATTCTCTCATCGCGTTTGGCCTGTTTCTACGACTGCCGGGCTATGCTGATGTGCTGCTGAAGGAGAGGAAGATCGCACAGTGCCTGCTCCGGCTGGTTCTCGGGGTCACAGATGATGGAGATGGAGGTAATGTAGTACGGGTTGACTAACATGCTTTCATTTGTAGGTCATTCAATTTAAGGATAATTAATTTGGTAATGTCTCCCTGGCCAAGGGGTTAACGACTTTCTCTGTAATCCCATATATCCACGCGAGGAACACAGCTGCTCAAGATTCAACACTTGATTGCGTTGCGTTGGTTACTTACGGGGTATGTGAGCCGGTCACTCAGAAAGCAGTGGCAAACAACTGAGCGTAAACTTGCCAAGAACATCAACAGCAGCTAAAAAATGCTGGTGTTTACTGCAATGTCCTGTAAGGGATATGCAACTTTACAAAAGATGTTGTAAGAAACGTATTGAATTGATTCTTGTTACATGCTCTCAGTACATTCAGTTTTCATATTTCTTCTTAGTAAGGATTTTCTGTTTATGCAGCAAAGCTACATAGTATCTTGTCCATGCATGCTTCTTTGCTTTTATCTTTGTCTTTGCTTTGAAGTGTTTAGACAACTGTTGTAAAGAAAGGCATGAAGACATGTTACAAAGCAATTAATAAAGATGGATAGCACTATCTTACATTAATTTTGAGCAGAAAGTTTATGAGATGTGATCATGAAATATACCAGCAAATCGGCATGAACTACCAGGCCCATTTAATTCTGCCTTTGATAAAAGTAGTTTTCCTATTCAGCCTTCATAAGTGAATGGTGAAAAGTTGATGGTTTTTGTTTTCTTCTTTCTTCAGACTTTATTTTTGTTGTTTTTTATGGTTAATAGTTGATACATTATCAACATTATAGCATTCCAAACTCATATGTATTCTCCATCTGTTAGCAAATGTCACTGGTTTATATTCTGATAGTTCTAATAACATGCTGAATGTAAACACTTTGGATTCATCCTCTCAAACGCCCTCATCAAAAAACACTTTAAATCCAAAGTCAAGTCTCCTTAAAGCAGGTTGTTTCCGTGTCTTCACTCTGCTGTTAGTAATAGAATTAGAACAAAAGTGTCCATTGTGATTGTGTCAGTAACTGGTGCTCTTGAAGTCAGCAGACCTATCTTCTTGCTGTCTTGTACTCAATGTTACCTAGGCTATATATCCATGCAAGGCCTTGTCTGAGAGACATATCTGTGCTTAAATGCCACTAGTGACACATCCTTCAATTATTGAACTGTACATTGAGCAGGCTGAAAATCAGTGTCAGTGATTGCCCTGGTGACCTGAGCGCCAGCCAGCACCTCCAGCTACAATCTCATCTCATCTCATCAGATTCCTCTTGTACCTAGCGGTGTCGAGGTGAAGTATAAACATCGTGAGAGTGCCCGTTTATGGGCTTCATGTATCGATATTCCCATGCTATTCCATCCATCCATCGTTTACGTGGTCGGCTTCTTCCTCTGCTTCCATCTGGTCTGGACATCATTGCTTGTTGTGGTATACTGTTAGTTGGTAACCTACTTCCTTGGCCAAACCATTTGACTTGCTGCCTTCTAATAAAATCTAGCACTGCTATAACCCCCACTTTAGTCCTGATTTCTTCATTTCTGATCTTATCTCTTGACACGTTGAGTATTCTCAGGAATCTCATTTCTGTTGTTATGATTTTTCTTTTCTCATTTTCTGTCATTGTCCAGGTTTGGCATTGGTAACATAGAGTTGGTAGGAAGATTGTGTGTAACTTGCTTTCTTAGTAGTTATTGATACATGTTTGTTCTTGAGTATTGGTGCCATTTGTCCAATGAGTTGGTTTGCCTTATTGCATCTATTTTCGATCTCGTCTTCTGATTTGCCATTTGATGATGATATACTTTCTAGGTACTTGAAACTCTTTACTTGTTTCAGGGAGTGTTCGAGTTACAATGACCGATGTTAAAAGTCACAGTTTGCCAGAGTATTCACAACCAACCTACCACAGTATGCCACAGTGGCCTGCAGACATTGTTCCTGAACCTATTACTTGTAACAGCATTTATCCTGTGATAACATTGAACATTAATATGACCATTAAAAGAACGGAAACATACAAATACCTGGGTACAATCTTCAACTGCTCCAACATAATAAGGGAAGAAATACAAGCTAGAATCAACTCTGGAAATAAGATATACTATGCACTGCAACATCTGCTAAAATCAAATGTGCTATCTCGTGACACCAAGATCACAATATACAAAACACTGATGAGACCAGTTGTGCTGTATGGCTCTGAAACCTGGAGTACAACTAAAGGAGACGAAGCCTTGTTACAAACCTTTGAGAATAAAGTCTTAAGACGCATCTTTGGGCCCATTAAGGATACACAAAGTGGAGAGTGGAAAAGAATAAGTAACAAAGACATTGATGATCTGTTTAAGTCCCCGCTTATCACTGGTATCATGAAGGCTAATAGACTGCAATGGCTGGGACATATAGAAAGAATGGAAGATAATAGAGAAACAAAACTCCCTTACACTCAGGAAATAAATGACCATAGACCAAGAAGACGGTTGAGAGATAATATACATACAGACCTACAAGCACTTGGAATCAGCGACTGGCAAGAGAAGGTCAACCAGAGAGACGAATGGAGATGGCTTGTATCTGCAGCAAAGAACCTCAATGGCTCAGAATGCTGAAGAAGAAGAACATTGAACATATGTGTTGTTGCCATGTAACAGCATTTATCCTGTGATAACATTGAACAGATGTGTTGTTGCCATGTAACAGCATTTATCTTGTGATGACATTGAACAGATGTATTGTTGCCATGTAACAGCATTTATCCTGTGATGACATTGAACAGATGTATTGTTGCCATGTAACAGCATTTATCCTGTGATAACATTGAACTGATATGTTGTTGCCATGTTTCAGGTCAGATTTTGACGTCTGCAGTGGCCAGTATGCTGCCCACAATGCCTTTCATTGTGTTGAAAGATCTCTTTGACTCATCACCCTTGACCACTGATGATGGTGTATTGCTACGTCGAAAGACACTGGACATTGGAGTCATTCACCTGGTTCTGGCCTGTCTGGCTAATCTCAGTCATCATAAACACAGAGCACCTCTCACCAGCCCCAACCACGAGGTATCACCAGCCACATTCTTTTATCTATTGTTTTGTTGTATTTCAACTTTTTAGCTTTAGCTGTCGTCAATGTTGTCCAACCATTACATGCGTAGCTCTAAGATCTAATCAATCTAACTTAATAAGGTGCCAGATAATTTACTTCAATTCTTCCGGGTAAGAGAGATGATAAGTAATGGTGTTGATCAGACCCCTTATCATGCTATATTCTAGTATATGAGAAGAGCAAAAACCTCGCACACATGCCACAGTTATCTTTCATGGGATCACATTGCTTTAGAGGTGGCAGAGTGACTTAAGGTGAAGCATCCACACCTGGCTGGTCAGATTAGTGTGGAAAGAGATGGGGACCTTTTGAAGAAAAGGTGTGGGTAATACTGGCCTGTATGATAAAAATGATAAGCTAGCATTTGATCTCTTCACTGCAGCCAGTGTTGTTGCTTGGTACCATTATATATGTATCTACTTTACCCAAGTACCACAATAAGAGACAATAGTAGGCTTCAGAGGATGCATGAAAACATGTCAAATACTCCAAGGGTTAAAAAGGTTAATATGTAAAGGGTTAATACCTGGGTAGAATTGAAGAGATATGGACTCTAGTAACCAGAGCAAATATTAAAGGTGAAAGCAGTTAAGTGTGTTAGTTAATTAGAGTAGCAGTTCCATGAACTGTAAAGACAGAGAGAAACAATGTTCATGACTTTTGGAGTAGGAAGCCATGGTGGAAAATTATGACAACCTCTACCATTCTGATGTGGGACCCTCTTGTGTACAGATCCGTTTCTGTTCCCCTCCACTCCATTGTTCGATGACTAATTATATCATCCTTCATTGTGATCATCTATCCTTCTGCCCAAGCTACATCGTATGTGAAGATCAACTCTGTGATGAGCCATCTAATGTTTGCTTGCAAGTGAGAGTGTGTGAATGAGAGAACTGAGTATTTGTACATGTCTACTCACCTGGTGAGATTATACCATGAGAATGACAAGGTATGTGGCTGTTTATATCTTGAAATGTATGAGACTGAATGTATCTCTATATTAGAATAGGAATAAGTTAGATTAAACTACGATGTGAATGAGAGTGTAGATGATTTGACAGTCTGTACGTACTGTATCATGATAAACCAGGTGAGAGCATCAAGTGTGAGACTGGGGTGTTCCTTGGCTGTGCCCATTTAACAGAGGCTGGTGACAGCCTGGGTAATATTGTGAGTAAGCAAGCACTCTCTCAGGGGCCTGGTGGGGGTGTCCATGGAGGGTTTGCCCATGATTGAAAGTGAATTAACCCTTTACCAGGCAGACGCTTGTCCATCTTTTAGCTCTGAATGGGCAAGATTTTTTCAGGTGCGGTAAAATTTCAGGTTACGTTAGTAAAAACATCACAAATAAGGTGTTAGTCAACCGATTTTAGTTAAATAAACAACACAATGAAGGGAAAAGCATGCAGAATATGTTACTCACATGATTGTTGCCAGTAATCCATACATGAACACAAATATTTACGAAATATAGCATATTGTTTGTGATTGTCAGTCATCTACACGGCAATTTACAAACACATTTTCAGAATCATAATCACTATCTTTAAAGTCCCACTCACGACTGCTAACGCAAAGTAACGCTGATCACTGATAATGATATCTAGCTCTGATTAATAGTCAACTTCGTGCCCTTTAATGTCACTTAAATTGAACCCAGTGAAATCTCGGCTATCACTTAAAGAATCGCAGAAATCCATTTTGAAAAACAAAGCGTAAAAACCCCGAAAACTTTTTTTTTTAAACCCGTTCAAATTCATAGTACGCGCTTGCAAGTGGCGGCCACGTTGTCAAGCTATCGGCAAAAGCAAAAGTAACCATCGGAAGTATCGGAAAGCCGAGAGATCACGTTTTTACAATGCATAATAGTAATGGGTAGTTTGGGACGTTTCGCCCATTAAGGGGTCTGGATGGAAATGGACGTTTCACCCGGTAAAGGGTTAAAACATTGGGACTGCTGCCTTGTGTATGCGTTCAGTATTGCTTGTCTTGTCCAGATTTGTCGAATGTCTCTGTCCTCGAGCCACTGGAATTACATTATTGCCAGGATGTCACACCCTATCATCAATATACTAGACAGTCCTGACATCACGTTTCCAGCATGTTGATTTTGTTTTTCAGACTCAACTGATCTTGTCTGCCATGCAGTCATCATCAGCGATTGCATCGTTCAGTCAGCCAGAAGAGAAAACACAGCAGCATTACTGGGCCAAAGGCACAGGTTTTGGGACTGGCTCAACCACCAGCAGCTGGGATGCTGAGCAGGCTTTGATGAAGCAGAAACTGGAAGAAGAGCATGTAGCCTGCTTGCTGCAGGCGAGTCTTTGAGTTCATTAACTTGTTGTCTGTGTTCCCTTGTTATCTCAGTATTGATAGTAGTCATCTTGCCGCATTGGTGACTTGCGGGATATGTGAGCCGGCCGCTCAGAAAGCAATGGCAAACTGCTGAGCGTAATCTTGCCAAGAAATCAACAACAGCGGTAAAATGCTGGTGTTGACAGCAATGTCCTGTAAAGGATATGCAAAATAAAAATTACATGCTAAATGTATGTGGCATTCACAGAACAGGTACTGCCATCAAAGACTTCACATAGGCAAGGTTAAAATATTAAATCACATAGACAGGGTTACAGTATTGACTGCACCCTTGCGTAATGATGCACGCCACGTATTTCGGTCTCTGGCTGCAGTCTCCCAGGTGTCATGATGAATTCCAAAAGCATTCAGTGAGATTTTCAGAGTGTCTTTAAAGCGTTTCCTCTGGCCGCCTTGAGAGCATTTACCACAACGCAACTCGCCGTAAAAAATTCGTT
This sequence comes from Cepaea hortensis, assembly GCA_963921405.1. Lineage (NCBI taxonomy): Eukaryota > Metazoa > Mollusca > Gastropoda > Stylommatophora > Helicidae > Cepaea > Cepaea hortensis. The sequence continues at coordinate 54,987,181 of OY992894.1, forward strand.
TAGGGAGCCTGTGATCTGGCATGCGAGTCAAGTGACCAGCCCAGTGAATCTGATTCTTCATTAGTAGAGTGTGGATACTGGGCATGGACGATCTTTCTAGGACTTCAGTGTCTGGGATCTTGTCTTGCCATTTAATCTTCAGTAACTTCCTAAGGCAGACTGTGTGGAAGTGGTTTAATTTCCTAGCGTGTCGCTGATAAACAGTCCAGGTTTCACAAGCATATATAGCAGTGTGGATAATACAACTGCTTTGTAGGCTTTCAGCTTTGTTTGCAGGCTTATTCCATTTCTGTCCCATACATTCTTGTAGTCTGCCAAAGGCCGCGCTGGCCTTGGAGATTCTTGCATTCACTTCGTCATCAATTGCGGCAGCTTATGACACAATGCTGCCAAGATAGGGGAATTTGTCCACAACACTTAGACTATGACCATTCACTTTGATATTCAGCACAGTGTGATTATTCCCTGGAGCTGGCTGGTACATAACTACAGTCTTCTCCAAATTGATATTAAGCCCAAAGTTGGCACAGGCATGTGAGAAAGCTGAAACATTATGTTGCATGTCCGCCTCTGAGTTGGCGTATAGAGCGCAATCATCAGCAAACAGGAGCTCTCTGGCGGTGTCGCTGTCAATTTTGGTTTTAGCTTTCAGCCTTCTGAGATTGAATAACTTTCCATCCATGTGGTAGTTGATGTCTATTCCAATATCGTTGTTCTCGAAGGCATTCGTCAACATAGCTGAAAACATGAGGCTGAACAGTGTTGGTGCCAGGACACATCCTTGTTTCACTCCATTGGTGACAGGAAAGGGCTCGGACAGTTCACCATTTTCCTGTACTCTTGCCTGCATGCCATCATGAAATAGCCACACTATTTGGACAAACTTTCGTGGACAGCCATATTTTGCCATAATCTTCCACAGTCCTTCTCTGCTGACTGTATCAAAAGCCTTGGTAAGGTCAATGAAAGTGAAAATTTCGCAGTTCTGTTCTTGACATTTCTCTTGCAGCGAAAATCATGTCAACAGTTCCACGTTCTTTTCTGCTCTCGGGAAGAAGACCTTGATCGAGATGGGCCGTGAGGCGATTGAGAAGAATTCTGGCGAGTATCTTCCCTGCAATTGAAAGCATAGAGATGCCTCGGTGGTTGTCACAGGATTGGCGGTTTCCTTTTCATTTGTAAAGGTGGACTATTGATGCATCCTTGAAATCTTGTGGCATGGGTCGTTCGCCCATATGGTTGTAAAGACTTGGTGAAGCTGCTCTGTTAGGACTGGCCCACCTGCCTTGTATATCTCTGCCGGGATGGAGTCCTGACCAGGTGCCTTGCCGCTGGAGAGTTGCTGGATGGCTTTGTTTACTTCCACTATGGTTGGCAGGTCATCAAGTGTATCATTGATGGGAACATGAGGAAGGCAGTTGATGGTTTCATCATCGAAGAAGGAAGTTGCATTTAAGATGTTGCTGAAATGTTCTGCCCAGCGCTGAAGGATGTCTTTCTACAACGATGTATAAAACATGTGGATAGCGCTTACCAAGATACTGTTGCTATGGTTTGAAAAACATCAATTTCGTAACAATTTTCAATAAGTAGACAATTTGACACCTAGGGTGGGTTCAGTAAAATATGAATATTTCATTAAAATAACAGTTTTTAAACAAAAACAAGTACCAAATCTGATAGAAGACATGCTTAGGTGTTTAAAAATGAACTATTCCAAAAATAGTCGGATTGAAAAGAAATTGTTATTTATTTCTGCCACATATCACCTTAAGAACGCCATTGTAATCCTGCATACTGCGTTCGAAACACAGCTGTGGGCGATTTGACAGCAGGCCGCCTTACATTGGTGTTTTATGAAATGGTATGGGTGCCGGTCGTTCAGATAGCAATGGCAAACTACTGAATGTTAACTTTTCCAGGAACCACGAACAGCCAAAAAATGCTGGGGTTGATTGCCACATCCTGTACAGGATATGCAACTAACTTTTTGTGTGTGTCAAATATTTGTATCTGAACATTAGATTGTATTTAATTAATGTTTCACCTCCCTCAAGTTTGTTAGTCACATACACACAGTGTCGTTAAATGGCATTGGACCGAAGGGCAAAGATACAAACATTATTTGTTGGATCCTAAAGTTATTTGAAATGTATGAGTACCTGAGTTTTAGCAACTATAGTTTAGCTTAGGGACAATTGAACATTTGATGAGCCTAATTTTACAAATTCAAAACAATGTTTTCCCTGAATGAATGTAAACACAGAAATCACAAACAATATGTGGCAGGATTTATTGCCTGCCATATTTCACTGCATCTCATCAGGTGCATACTGCAGAGTTATATATCATATGAAGTGGATAAAAATGTAATACTGTGGCTGAAACACTAAATACATAGTCACTGATAGTTTCTGAATGTGGAGTACGTTATCCCTACGGTAATCTCAGATGTAACAGGAACTCGTTCTATTTGATAGAAACGGTTAATTTTGACAACAGTTCCTAATCTGGAGTTACCATGATTTCATGTTTTCTGCATTGTCATTGTCTTATGAATATTACAGCTACTAGATACTAGAACAAGTTTCTGCTAATGCGAACATGTAATAACAAATTATGGCAGAAGTATAGTTAGTTAGTTAGTTAGTTAGTCGACAGATCATCCTCGTTGCACATCGAACCATTCAGTCCATAAGTGCTCGGATCCCCTCCTCAGCAAATCCCGCAGCGTGTAGCGGCTAACGACGCCAGTTCTGTGTTGGTTTATCAATCTTCTTTGGCTTCCTGCGTAGTGTTCTTGTTTGGCCACCCCTCTTTTAATTTGCTGCTCCTGCAGTCTGGCCATTGTTGTAGATTCACAGTCATCACTTGGTTCTCGCAAAAGTCTCACTTCTCGTAGAGCATTCAGAATGTCAGCCTGGTCCATGGCACGTCCGCCCTCCACAGTAGCCTCACCTGCGAGCTTGTCAGCCCGCTCATTTCCTTGTACTCCCGCATGACCTGGCACGAAGATGAAACTAATCTTTGCCAGCCGAGACCGCTTCAGAGGCAGCAGCCATTCTCTTCGGATCGACCCCTCCTCTATCCTCTTGATCATGTTCATTGAGTCGCTAAGGAAACAAGCCCTAGTGAATGTCTGTGTCTCGAGCCATGTTATTGCTTTACTTACTGCCATGACTTCCATGGTCAGGCTACTTGTGGTTTCAGTGAAAGTACCAGAGTCCTCCTTCACAATTCTCCCTCCGGCCCGAGCTGTAAAGGCCCATGAGCTTCTCACATGTCGGACGACCGACCCATCTGTGTAGATGACCGCGTCACCGTCTAGCGAATTCTCGAAAATCAACGCTTGTACTTCAGCCTCAACAGCAGCCGGATTTTCTTGTCTGCATTTTCTATCTAGCTGGATGCAAACTGAAAAGGATGTGCAGAAGTCTGTTGGCAATTACCCACTCCTCGCCAGGTTCTAAGTCCTCAAGTGAACACACCTGTTGAAGAATGTCTTCGGCTTGACCCATCCACGACCTTCCTCTTTTTAACCTGCTGCCCTTCACCTTCCTAATTTCACTATGCAGTGGATGTTGTGTGTTTGCGTTAATTCTGAGGTAGGCGCGTGCCCTGCAAACTTGTATTCTCTCTTCAATGGTTGGAAAATCAAGAAGGTAGCGCATCGCCCTGCATGCTGTATCTCTTGTACATCCAAGAATAATGCGCATAGCTTCATTCTGTATCCTTTCCATCCTTTCTATCTGCTTATGGCTGAGAGTCAGGATTGCCATTGCATACTCCAAAACAGACATGACCAGCCCCTCGTACAGAAGACATAGATGGCGCTGCTCACAGTTTGCTGCCGCCATCACCCGCATCGCTGCCAAACCCCGCTTGGCCTTTGTTATCACCTGGTCTATATGCACATTATAAGCAAGGCTTCGATCAAACCGTATCCCCAGGTAATTCATTGCCTGCGTTCTTTCCACCGTCTCTGAACACAGCATTACAGTTGGTGTTGGGTTGTTGACAATATGATTATTCAACGAGAACCAAGTCACTGTTGCCTTTGTTGGGTTGACCATTGCCCCAGCTTCATCACACCAAGTACTTATGCGATTGAGTTCGGTTTGTAGTTCCACAGCAACCTCCTCTCTATCCTTACCCTGACGATACACTAAAACATCATCGGCATATGACAATGTCCTGCCAGGTCCAGTGATCTGCTCACTGGTGATTCTCACTGTGTAGGCGTTGAACAGTACCGGAGATAATGGTGATCCCTGTGGTAGGCCAGGATATATTGTTGTTGGTTCCGAAGTCCAACTGCCACATCTAAAAACTACTTTCCGTTGGTAGAGGGCTGCAGCGATCCAACTAAGGAGGAATGGACTTACGTTTAGTTCAAGAAGCTGAAACATTAAAAAATCCAGTGGTACTCTGTTGTATGCGTCCTCAAGATCAATCGCTGCAGCAACGGTTTCAGTGCCTGAGTGGAAACCTTCATAGACATCATGGGCAAAGACTGCTGCATTGGTCCAGGTTTCTCTTTTTGGACGGTACCCACCCAGGGTAGGTGGGAAAACACCTTGGCAGAAGTATAACATAAATAACACAGAGAATAGGAATGACAAATAGAAGCCTAGATATTGAATATCGTATTAAGGCACAAGGGATGTAGATATACAAAGAATAGGTCATATTTCTTGGAAACAAAAATAAACAAATAAAGAAGACTTAGGGAAATGGAAAAGGAACTGATGGAAGAAGTGAAAATGATACCGGTCAGATATTTTGGTCACATTGAAAGACAGTCCAAAACCACGATGGAGGGAAAAGTCTAAGGTAGACGAGCACGAGTTAGGCAGCAATAACATTTGGAAGATGACATCACCAGGTGCACATACAACAGTCTGTCAGAGTGTACCTAAAGCCAGTGCACATACAACAGTCTGTCAGAGTGTACCTAAAGCCAGTGCACATACAACAGTCTGTCAGAGTGTACCTAAAGCCATGAAATCACAAGGTGCACATAACAACAGTCTGTCAGAGTGTACCTAAAGCCATGACATCACAAGGTGCACACACAACAGTCTGTCAGAGTGTACCTAAAGCCAGAGACAGAAAGTATTGGAGAACAATTGCAGTCAGCCTTCATGATGGCGATGTGGTACTTGACTAATTGTTTTATAAACCAGATTGCCAGATTGTCTTCTGTAGCCCATGAGCCTGGTTGACCTTGTCCTTGTGTTCATGCACTCACCAGGTTTTGGCCAGCTACATCAATCCCAGTGGCAGTCAAGACATGAAGCAGAAAACACCGGCGGCAGGTTCTTCTGCCTCAGAACTAACCCCTGCACCTCCAGCCACACCACAGGAGAACAGTAAGAGCCTCATTCCAGACTCGCTGACAGAGCTTCTCTCCAAGTCTTGCCTGGTTCCAGCCCTGTCCTCCTATCTGAGAAATGACTCTGTCCTGGACATGGCACGCCACGTTCCCTTGTATCGAGCCCTGCTGCAGCTGTTGAGGGGCATCACTGTGAACTTGACCCTGGTTCCCATTCTTCTACCAGCCGATGAAGAGAATGGTGGCCAGGGAATCGTTGGTGGAGAGTCTCAAACATCCATCGAGGTACTTTTGGAGAAAATGAAGGGCTGCGTGGATACTTATGCCAGCAGACTGAAGTGAGTTCACATTTGTTAGCATGATTATCTTTTGTTTGTGATGTTCAAGATTGCGTTGTCATTATTATTTAATGTAGGCAAGTTCTCATCATTTGTGGTTCATAAAGATGAATTAGGTGTTATTAGTTACCAGGGTGGGGCTGGCATGTTCATCATGGAACCACACACATGCATAACTTTTATTTTACCTTTATTAACAATGAATTTAAAAAATATGCATAACCCCAAAATCACACAACATCACAATAACAATCTAAGGAAGCACTAGCCCAGATGTATGCTGTACAGATGGCATCAATTCCATGACTGAAGATGAACAAGAATTTACAGTCATGACTTCACAGAACAGATAGAAAACTTCACAGAACCTATAGAAAATATGGTCTGGAAATCAGCGCCATAAATATCAAAGCTTGAATCATTAAAACTGTCAAAATAGATGAACAATTGATAGAGACAGTAAAACAACTCAAGTATCTAGGACCCGTAATAAATGATGAAGAAATAATAGTAAGAATGAGCACTCTTGCCTGGTGGTCAGGTGTTTAAATCTCCTACATGGCAGAGGATTTTTTTAATAGACCTGGGGTCCCAAGTCATTCCACACTAACATGGGTACTAAGATGTGTCTTGGGAAGTAAAGGCAGTAGGCATGATACCCAACATATGTTGATCAGT